>JAODAL010002901.1:0-15000 GCA_025379985.1 Phyllomedusa bahiana
TGGGTTTTGGTTTCTATGCACCTCTCTACAGTACAGTGCGGTACTACATGTCCTGTACTGCTCTTACATGTTCCAGGATGATCTAATATGCATTTATCTTCGATCTATCTATATTACCTGTCTGATAACTATCTATCTGATAGCTATATGTCTGATATCTTTCTATCTATCCATCTATATTTATATCTATCCATCGGTCTGTCCGTTTGCTTATGTGTCTTTGTATACATACTTCCATACCCCCTCCATGTCTTTTCTTGTGCCCTCTCCCAGGGTATATATATTTTTTATGGGAAGTAATTTGATTTTATTAATAGCTTTCTGTCGCAGATTTGGGTATCTGGCTGGATGGCTGCGGCACTGTCTGTATTCCGCTCCTCTCCGCTTATTTATTTTCTCTTGTTAAAGTCATCAAACGCTTGACAGCTGCATAACTCTTTTTAAAGCATTCCTGCTCTGACAGGTATTACCGATATTCGTCATTTGACTTACAGTAAGTGACAGCTGGAATTAGTTTTATGCGGCAGTGGAAGCTGTCTCTGAGGAAGCAAGTCCAGTCAAATTTGTATTGTATTTCTTTAATGTGCAGCCTCTTCCAAGTGGATATTAAAGGCAGTGGGCAACTGGGAGACGCCGGAGACGGAGCACGGCGCGCCGAGAGGTGTCTTGTTAAACTTCCCATTCCATTTGTTGTGTTTGTTTTCCGATTGGTTATTTATTCACTCCTCGGCTTTGAAGACGCTCGGAATATAAAGGACGAGGTAACTGAGGAGAGCGCTTCATTTGTGCCGCACGTTCTCTCCGAGCTCCATTTGGCTTCACATTGTAAGAGTATTTCTGTTCTTGGCTCTGCACAACGAATACAAGTGTTTGGCGGTCAATAGACAGACGACGATCAGGATGAGGGTCCTGCTATGGGGACGTGGAGCGATGCGACTGATGACGAGAACTGTACAGCTCTGTGTACATGCTACTTAGGTGACTTATATGTAATGATGGCCCCAGTGCTGCAGGGTCATTGTCATCCGAGTCCCCCCACACCAGGGGCGTAAGTAGAATTTATAGTACCTCATAGCAAAATAAGATTCTCCTAATAACCGGAAACTGCAACAGCGGCATAGGTAATAAAATGAATAAGCATGTAAATAATACCGCCATATATCAGAGAAACCACACAGTAATGATAGATAGCAGAGAACCACCAACTACTTGTTCTCTACAATAAAATACAGTGGGCCTTATGTATGAAAATGGTCTAGCGGTAAGACTGCCTTTGTTGCCCATAGCGACCAATCAGAGCCCATAGCAACCAATCAGAGCTCGGCTTTCATTTCATATCGAGCTCTGGAAAAATGAAAGCTGAGCTCTGATAGGTTGCTGTGAGCCTTGATTGGTTGCTATGAGCACTGATTGATTGGTTGCTATGACCACTGATTGGTTGCTATGAGCACTGATTGGTTGCTATGGGCTCTGATTGGTGCCTATGGGGCCCTGATTGGTGGCTATGGGCTCTGATTGGTGCCTATTGGGCTCTGAGTGGTGGCTATGGGCCTGATTTTTTGGCTATGGGGCGCTGATGGGGGGCTATGGGGCGCTGATGGTGGCTAGGGCCCTGAGTGGTGGCTATGGGCTCTGATTGGTGGCTATGGGGCTCTGATTGGGGGCTATGGGGCTCTGAGTGGTGGCTATGGGGCTCTGAGTGGTGGCTATGGGGCTCTGATTGGTGGCTATGGGGCTCTGATTGGTGGCTATGGGGGAGATGGGGCTCCGATTGGTGGCTATGGGGCTCGGACTGGTGGCTTTGGGGCTCAGACTGGTGGCTATGGGGCTCCGACTGGTGGCTATGGGCTGGTTGCTATGGGCTCTGGCTATGGGCTCTGATTGGTGGCTATGGGCTCTGATTGGTGACTATGGGCTCTGATTGGGTGGGCTGAGGCTATGGGCTCGTTTGGGTGGCTATGGGCTCTGATTGGTTGGCTCTTGGGTGGGCTCGATTGGTGGCTATGGGGCCCTGATTGGTGGCTATGGGCTCTGATTGGTGGCTATGGGGCTCTGAGTGGTGGCTATGGGCTCTGAGGGCATTCTGGGGGCTATGGGCTCTGATTGGTTGGCTAGGGGTTTCTGATTGGGGTTTGGCTATGGGTGCTTTCTGATTGGTGGCTATGGGGCTCTGATTGGTGGCTATGGGGCTCTGATTGGTGGCTATGGGGCTCTGATTGGTTGCTTTGAGCACTGATTGATTGGTGGCTATGGGGCTCTGATTGGTGGCTATGGAGCTCGATTGTTGGCTAGGGTGGCTCTGATTGTTGCTATGGCTCTGATTGGTGGCTATGGGCTCTGATGGGGGCTATGGGCTCTGATTGTGGCTATGGGCTCTGATTGGGGCTATGGGCTCTGATTGGGGGCAAATGGGCTCCGATTGGTGGCTATGGGGCTCCGACTGGTGGCTATGGGGCTCCGACTGGTGGCTCTGGGGCTCCGACTGGTGGCTATGGGGCTCCGACTGGTGGCTATGGGTCCTCCGATGTGGCTATGGGGCTCCGACTGGTGGCTATGGGGCTCCGACTGGTGGCTATGGGGCTCCGACTGGTGGCTATGGGGCTCCGACTGTTGGCTATAGGCTCTGGTTGCTATGAATTCTATGGGCTCTGGTTGCTAGGGGCTTTGATTAGTTGCTTTGGGCAACAGGGACAGTCTTTGGGTATGTTCACACGATGTACTGCGGCGCGTTCAGCACATCGTATGTTTTGGGAGCTCGCGCTAATACATTCCCGCCGGCTCCATAGACATTCATTACTCGCGGCGAATACGTATTCGCCGTAAATAATTGACATGTCACTTATCTCCCCACGCGTACAATCTGATTGTATTGTACGAGTGGGGGGAGGAGGCGTAGTCCTTAGTTCTCTGAGAGCTATGGATTACCGTAATTATGGGGCGCATTTCCCCGCGTATTAAGCGCAGTACACCGCAAAATACGTGTCAAAATGCGCCCCAACATAAGCTGTGTGCACTACTTTTTTGTCCCTTAGATGGTTTTCTTACATAAGACTGATTGTTCCCTCGATTGGACCCCCTCAGTCTCTGGGCCCGATAGCAGTTGCTATGTCTTTAGTTTTGCCCACGACACACATACATGCGCGTATTTACACACACAACTGAGTCACATTATTGTGACCACTTTGTGGTTCCGCATAGTTTCCACGTCGCTTTTTCACAATGGCACCATTTGTCCACTCACGACACTTTCAGCGCAACAGCCATCAACAGGTCACAAGCTGTACAGTTCTAGAAATATCGCCACCCGCCCTAAACCCCATTAATCACCCAACTCAAACCCAAATCCCTTTAACCTACGAGGAGGGATTTGTGCGCAGACAGCCTATCACACACCTTATATACCCACCAACCCAGTTCACCACATGTGACTTAGTTGCTTCCCCAAGAGATATAAGAAAACCAACATGCACTTCTTGGAGATAACCCGTTCAGGTCAGAGTCATCGAGAAACCTAGTCCAATACAAAGACATAACTATAGTCCTGTGACTGACTTTTTTATTTTTCTGTCTTCATAGTCATGTAAGGGCTTTTTTTTGCTGGACAAGATGGGAGTTTTTTTTTGATGGTGCAATTGACCATAACACATAATGTACTGGGAAACCCACAAATATTCCACGTCGGGTGAGACATGAAGAAAATTGTGCTATTTTTGCTGGGATTTTGCATTTGTGGAGTTCACTGTAAGGTATAACTGACGTCATCTGTATTCTGCAGGTCGCTACCAATCTGGCTATACCAAATTTGTAGAGTTTTAGTGTTTTTTTTTTTTTAAAAAAAATAAAAAATAAAAACTTTTTTCAATTTCTAAATTTGTGCTGCAGCGCTATTTGTTTTTCAATCAATGGACTTGATTAAGGGCTTGTTTTTTTAGTAGTTTTTGTTGCTACTGTTTTAGGATACATGCGACTTCTTGATTGCCTTTTATTATTTTATTTTTTTGGGGGGGGCGCAAAATGACAGATGCAATTATGGTGCGTCCATAAAATTCTGATCTATTAAATTATATCATCATTCATCTGATATGGTGACAACTATAGTAGAAAAACGTTGCGTGTAATTTTTTTATTTTTAATTTTGTTTTTTTTTTTTTTTTTTTTTTAATATATATTATAAAAATTTTTTTTAAACTTCATGTATTTGACAACTGGGGGCACGCTCGTTTGTACACCATTCTGATTTTATCTAAAGGGTGAACCACGCTGGCGCTCCCATTGGCAGGAAGTCATGGGAGCAGTAACATAGCAGCTACATGAACCTTGATTAGACTTCCTGCTGCAATAGTAACCAAATGGCACTTGCGGGGTCACCGGCCAAGGTGATAAGTGCGCAGCACCATTTCTCGTTCATTTAGACATCATTCTCGTGGCATCTAAAGGGTTATACAGCAGGGATCTGAGCCAGCTACGATCCCTGCTCATAGTGGCAGGTGGTAGCTGTATCTAATAGTGAGCCCTCTCCACACTGCCTTCGCTCAGCGAATATTTATGGTGCATGTGTTAAAGAGTTGACCTCTTTGTTTGTAAAACTTTTCCTATCCAATTTTTTCTTTTAAAGGGATTTTCTCACCTTGCAATTTCACACACAGCCAGCTTTTCTTCTACTCTGGTCTTGTCAGGTTATGGGTGGTTCTATAGCAGTGACTAGCATTTTTAGCTTCTCTGTAACTAGCTGAGACATTACAAGGAGCAGTGCAGGAAAGCTAGTCTTAATGAAACACTAAATATCCTCTAAGGAGTGAACACAATGGCTTATCTGTAAGCAAAAGCTAATCTGTTTAAAGATAATTAGTCTGCTCTGAGTGAGCTCTCCCGACCCTGCTCTAATCAGATAGCAGATATATAATATTAAATATTTAATCTCCTGACTAAGGTAAAATCCAAAGACCAAAGTATTTAGAAAGTCTTCAGTTGCCCGTCCAAACCTGTGGAAAGCTAATCTTTGTAGTGTGAAAACCCCTGTGAAACTTCACACAGCCTGAACAGGAAGTGGAAGCCTGAAGGTGCATCACTGCCCAAAGCCTGAACAGGAAGTAGGAGCTTGAAGCTGTAGAACCACCCACAACCTGAACAGGAAGTAGAAGCCTGAAGCTGTAGAACCACCCACAACCTGAACAGGAAGTAGAAGCCTGAAGGTGCAAAATGCCCAAAGCCTGAACAGGAAGTAGGAGCCTGAAGCTGTAGAACCGCCCAAAGCCGGGAACGGGAAGTGGAGCCTAAAGGGTTTTTCAGAACGCCCAAAGCCTGAACAGGAAGTAGGAGCCTGAATGGGGGGTAAAACCCGCCCACACCGGACAGGAAGTGTAAGCCTAAGCTATTTTAATAGTTAAAATTTGCAGGCCGAAAAAGACTTTCCCCATCCAGTTCAGCCTGGGACCGCCCACACCGGACGAAGGGACCCGAACTTTAGAACCACCCACAGCCTAAACAGGAAGTGTAAGCCTGAAGCTGAAGAACCGCCCATGGCCTGAACAGGAAGTGGGAGTTTGAATCTGTGGAGTGGGCCACAGCCTGAGCAGGTATTGGGAGCCTGAAGCTGTAGAACCACCCATAGCCTGACCAGGAAGTGAGTCTGTAGTTGGCTGTGAAGAGCAGGATCTTGGAAACAGCTTGATAGGAAAACCCCTTTAAATTCCTCCAATTTTTTCCTGTTTTCCCAAACACAACCCAAGGTGCTGCTCATTTCTCCCGACTACCTTGTCGGAGGTAACTATATTACTTCAAACCTTGGTTTCTATTGTTATGGCTGATTGTAATTAATCTAAATGCAAATACGTACAAACACCGACCCTGCTTCCAAGAGCTCGCAATCCCTTTCTTTCGGCGACATCTACAAATTCTCCTAATTCTCTTTCCCTTAAAAACCAGCTCCTCCATTAAAAGTAAATTAATTTTGCAGGCCTAGTTGGTTTCTGTCTGTAGTCAAGAGGGAGCCGCAATCCATTTTTTTTTAGTGTCACGACGTCTCACAAGAACAATCATCCAGCGTGGCTACATAGGGGTGCAGAAATGAAACACGAAAAATAAAATGAGCAGAGACAGATTGGTTTTATGGATAGAGTTGGGTCATCCACGAGGGAGCAGCGGCTGGCTAAGTACTTGTGACATCTCCCACCAACACAGCCTATCAGGAGTCCATTTAAACAATCTCTCCCCTCAGCCCCTGCTGGGTTATATTAGCTTAGCCCTGTCCCTTTTCCCTAAATACATTTTTATTTCTATTTTTCCTTTTGCATTTGCTACCATCATAATCTTTTTGTGCACCCCCCCACCCCACTTTGCTCCCTTTCCCAAGCATAGACTCCACAGCAGTTGGCAAAACGTGTTAAATTAATTCAGTCGCAATTAGCAGATTTATGAGAGAGTCCCAATGTTATCCCTTAATTGGAGAGCATAAAACGGCATAGCGAGTATGTGCTCCCTTCTCTTTGTGTAATAGGCAATCTGTCTTTGCCAAGGTGTGATGGATGGAGTGGTATCATGCCCTTGCCTTGCTTTATATTGGCTGTCAGCTCTTAACGGGGACTGAAGCATCAGGGTAACAAAAATTGATATAATGACTTAATGCGCCTTATTCTCTGTGAGCTACATCAGTTTAGAGCACTTCAGAGAGAAAAATGTGTGCAAAATATCAGAGGCTCATTTATCAAACTGTTTTCATTAACATACAGCCTGGTGCTGGCACTACTCTCGATGAGAAGAGGAAGCTGCAGCAAAGTACAATTCATTTGGGGCCTCATATTTCTTGGATGAAAGGAGCCATCTAATACAAAGGAAATGATACAAGATGCTTTTTTTTTTTTTTTTTTTTTTTTCCCCCCCGCCGTGTCTGGCGGTGTCCAATACCCCCCTCTCCATACCCTCCCTTCACTCTCATCTCTGAACTCTGTCAAGTTTATTTTGGCGGTTTTGCAAAATAGGTGCGTGGGCCGGTTCGCAAATTCTAACGACTCTTGTGTAACTTAATTAGAGATGGGTATAAGGCTGCTTTCACACGGTGCGTTTTTGGTGCGTTTTTTCAATGTGTTTTTTGTGTAGAAAGGCTCAGCAATTAATGCTGTACATTGCTGCACAAGAATCGCGGTAAAATCGCGGTAACTACCGAGATTTTTGTGCAGCAATAATTGCTGTGCCTTCCTGCACAAAAAAACGCATTGAAGAAACGCATCAAAAACGCACCGTGTGAAAGCACCCTAAGTGGGATCAGCTATTTATGTAGAGTATTACGCAACTTGTGTCCACAAACGGAAACTCCAGCGGGTCAGTAGTTCTCCATTTTATTCCATATAATATAACACAGGACAGTGCATAATAATGTGCAATGCCAACGCGTTTCTGGTCCCATACGGTATGCCGCGATCAAGAGTCCGGAGGGACCAGAGACGCGTTGGCATTGCACGTTATTATGCACTGTCCTGTATTATATGGAATAAAATGGAGAACTACTGACCCGCTGGAGTTTCCGTTTGTGGACACAAGTTGCGTGGTTTGGAGCTTTGCCTCTCCGGGCGGGATTGTTACTCCTTTCTTATGGTGATGCAGGAACAAGGAGAAGAGATAAAGTGAAGGTACCTGTGACTGGGAACATGTGGAAGTGGGCGGAAGCAGCTTCTTTGTTGAATTTTGGATATGCAGAGTATTGTTCCGTTTGGTTCATATATTGCTTGGCGTCTGATTTCTTTTCTGCATCAGGTTTCGGCTTTTGCGCATATGTTTTAAGGTAAGGCTATGTCTGCACTGCTCACAAAAATGACTGTAAGACTATGTTCACAAGGCTTAATTACGGGACGTATTTCACCCCGCAATTACGCCGTGTGTACGGGAGTGGGGGAGGGGTGGGGGCGACAGCCCGCCGGCCCCATACACATGCATTATTCTCGGCGCGTATACGCCGTGAATGATTGACATGTCGCTTCTCTCCCCGCTCGCCGTATTGTGCGAGTGAGGAGAGGAGACATAGTCCATAGTTCTCTATGAGAATTGTGGATTACCGTAATGACTGGGACGTGTTCCAGCCAGTAATTCGCGCAGTACGGTGCGAATTATGGGCTGAAATGCGTCCCAGAATAAACCGTGTGAACATAGCCTAAGGACTTGTTCACACGGAGTTTTTCCATCTGTATTAACATACACTTTTAGATGCGTCTCGGGGACCCACAGGACGGACCCAGAGACGCACCTAACAATTAGCAGTGAGTTTATCACTGCCGGCAATGACAGACACGCAGCGGCGTTCACATGAGAGATCGCCGCTGCGTGTTTCCCTCCTGCCTGTCGGCTCCATCTTGCGGATGCGATCAAAGAAGTGACAGGCATTTCTTTGGTCGGGTCCGTAAAGGCGCAGGGCAAGCACGCAGCGGCGATCTCTCATGTGAACACCGCTGCGTGTTCCTCGTTGCCGGCAGTGATAAACTCACTGCTAATTGTTAGATGCGTCTCTGGGTCCGTTCTGTCGGATGTTTTTTGGCACGTTTTTTGCAGAAATCCATAGCGATTACAATGCTTTGCATTTGTGCAAAAAAAAAAATAAAAAAAAAAAAAAATCGAAAAAAAAACTGACGTTCTGTCAGCAGCTTTTGACAGGCAGTGGACCAAAGACTCAGCTTTATGAACGTTTTTAGGATTTGATTTTCAGTAAGTTTTTTGGCCCAAAGCCTAAATCTGACTTGGTCGAAACTGATGTAGAACTCTGACCCCTATATAGTATTTACTTATTTCATTCATGTGCAGATTTGCCTTAGTCACATTGCTGCCTGTCCTCGTTGTGACTCAAAATTTATATTTCAGATTAACCCATTTGTATGTTTTTGGAGTGCAGAGGAAAACCTACACAAAGACTCTCTGCAAATGTTGTCCTGAATTTTGTTTTCAACCCATACCCCATGCGGGGGCAACGTGCTAACCACTACCCCGTCTGCCCTGTCTAACCTAAAATACCGTGCTGCCCTGTGCAACCACGAATACCTCCCCGTGCAAACCATGGCCCCGTGCGTTGCTAAACCCTGAAATCCCGTGCTGCACTGTCAACCCAATTGACCCCTCTGCCTGTGAAACCACTGAAAACCGTGCTGCCTGTGCTAAACCATTGAGCCCCGTGCTGCACTGTGCAAACCCACGAAATACCGTGCTGCCTGTGCTAACCACTGAAATACCTGCCCCTGTGCAACCACTGAACCCCCATGCTGCAGGCTAACCACTAAATACGTGCTGCCTTACCAACCACTGAAAACCGCTGCCTGTGTTACCACTGAACCGTGCTGCCTGTGTTTACCACTAAAACCCCTGCTGCACTGGTTTACCACTGAGCCACCTCTCCCTGGCAAACCACTAGCCACCGTGCACTGGTTTACCACTGAACTGTGCACTGTGCACCATGACCACCATCTCCCACTGTGCTTACCACTGAGCACCTCTGCCTGTGCTTACCCTGACCCCCGGCTGCACTGTGTAACCACTGACCCACCTGCTGCACTGTGCAACCACTGACCACCTGCTGCACTGTGCAAAACCCTGACCACCGTGCTGCACTTTTGCTTACCACTGAAAATGCTCACTGGCTAACCACTGAAATCGGCTGACGTCTAACCCTGACACCGTGCTCACGGCAAACCCACTGAAAATCGTGCGGGCACGTGCAAACCCACTGAAATACCGTGCTGCACTGTCTAACCACTGGGGCCCCCGACTCCCAACTGGCAACCACTGGGGGCCGTTCTGCACGGCAAACCCACGAGGGCCTTTCTGCACTGGGGTTCCCCAACTGACCACCGTGCGCCCCTGCTAACCAGGCCCCGGTGCTGCACTGTGCTAACCACGGGAAACCGTGCTGCACTGTCAAAACCACTGACCAGGCTCCTGGCAACCCACTGACCCCCGTTCTCCTGGGGCAACCACTGAGCCAGGGCTGCCGGCAAACCCGAAAACCGTGCGCACTGGCAAACCACTAAAATACCGGCTGCACTGGTAACCCTACCCCGTCTGCACTGTGCTAACCCTGATCAGTGGGGTTTCCACTGAGGCCCAATTTTGCATGCGCTAACCACCTTGATGCCTCTGCATTTTCCTAACCAGGGCCCCCGTTCTGATTTCCTAAAATGACCACCTTCTCATGTGAAACCACTGGGGGAGGTGTCTTTAAACCCTCTCTGACTGTGTCCAGTTTAATTTGGCTATGTTGTAAAATAGGTATGGTGGTCGGTTTGCAAATTCTCTTATGTAATTTAATTAGAGATGGGTGTAGGTGGGATGGGTTATCTATGTTGGGTGTTCTTCTATTTCACGGTTTGAAATATATATCAGACTTCTAACATATTTTGGTTCAAAATTATATAGAACTCTGACTCCTATATAGTAGACAAGTTGAATGCCTGGCCTTGGAGATACCGCTGTTGCCCAATGAATGCCAATTCTGGGGTATCTTTCCTTAGATCTCTGGTGTTTCGTTCCCCTATTTCCTTCTAGAAATTCATTATTGACTCAGTTGGGTGTTAATAACTGGGGGGGGGGGGGTTACCTGTATAGTCTGGCAATGTCAAATCATTGCTTACAGTCAGTGTGTGTGGGGAGACACACCCCTTTACAACGGAATGGTAACACCATTTGACTTTATTCGTCAGATTCCGGGGAAAAACAGAGGATAGCAAGAAAGGTGTACAAGTGATAAATTTTTACAATTTTTAAGGGTTGTCCAGGGCAAGATAAATAGATGGATAGATAGATACATACATACAGACAGACAGATGCATAGGTGGATACAGATAAATGTATAGATAGCTATGAGGATACAGATAGATGGATACATACAGATGGATACATTCCGATGGATAGATACATAAATACAGTCAGATTCATACGGTGAATGACAGGGTAAATGGACTACAGAATAGATGGATTAGATCTTACAGATGGTTTATTAATTTCCACGATAAATAGAGATACATAATTACATGATGATAGAATACATAAATACAGACAGATGCATAGGTGGATGCAGATAAATGGATACAGATAGATAGCTATAATGATACAGATAGATGGATAGATACATAAATACAGACAGATGCATAGGTGGATACAGATAAATGGATACAGATAGATGGATACATACAGATGGATAGATACATAAATACAGACAGATGCATAGGTGGATACAGATAAATGGATACAGATAGATGGATACAGATAGATGGAAACATACAGATGGATACATTCCGATGGATAGATACATAAATACAGACAGATGCATAGGTGGATACAGATAAATGGATACAGATAGATAGCTATAATGATACAGATAGATGGATAGATACATAAATACAGACAGATGCATAGGTGGATACAGATAGCTATAAGGATAAAGATAGAAGGATACATTCCGATGAATAGATACATGCATAAATACATAGATGTGTATAAGGATACATAAAGATGAATTGATGGATACATAAAGATGAATTGATGGATACATAAAGATGAATTGATGGATACATACAGATGGATACATATAGGTGGATACATACAGATGGATACATACAGATGGATACATACAGATGGATACATACAGGTGGATACATACAGGTGGATACATACAGGTGGATACATACAGGTGGATACATACAGGTGGATACATACAGGTGGTGCTACAGGTGGATACATACAGGTGGATACATACAGGTGGATACATATAGGTGGATACATATAGGTGGATACATATAGGTGGATACATATAGGTGGATACATATAGGTGGATACATATAGGTGGATACATATAGGTGGATACATACAGGTGGATACATACAGGTGGATACATACAGGTGGATACATACAGGTGGATACATACAGGTGGATACATACAGGTGGATACATACAGGTGGATACATACAGGTGGATACATACAGGTGGATACATATAGGTGGATACATATAGGTGGATACATATAGGTGGATACATATGGATACATACAGATGGATACATACAGGTGGATACATACAGGTGGATACATACAGGTGGATACATACAGGTGGATACATACAGATGGATACGTACAAATGGACTCATGTAGCTGGTTGGATAGAGTTAGATACCGTAGATAGATATAGATAGATACAAATAGAGATAGATAGGATGACATGTATGAACGGGGCTGCGCCAGAAGTGCGAGTCTTTTCAGCCCAATATCAGACGCAGCCCCATTCATACATGTTTAAATCTCCCTCACACCACTCCAGGGCGCATTACAGCGCCAGCGACACTTTGTAATGCACCCGATCTCGGAGGGAGTGCGGGAGGCAGGGCGCACTAGAACCGTACGAAGCTATATATTTATAGCTTTGTTATGGCATTTCTAGGTTCATTACTGCTGGAACAAGTAGAGCACTTTCAGAGTGGTTTACCTAATCCAGAAATGTCGCCTGAGCACTAGAATGTGCCTGATTTATGACCCGATGTAAATCAGGCGCATTCTATGCCAATATTATGCTCATGAAATTTGGCCAAATTGTATGCATGTTGCCCATAATGTTATATATTGTCATAGTTTTATATAACTTTGAGTGTAAATATAGACATATTTTTATTTATTTTAACTAAAACATGTAGTTTGTGTAAAAAAAAAACAAAAAAAAACTAAGCAGTATTTAACACAGTGATCCCTAAACTTTCTGTTCCAAAACTCGCCAAGCCCCGGCTGATATCCGCTTTCTGACCCATTATCGACAATTTCCTATTAACCAAGCACTGACCCACCTCAGCCAGTGATTAGTCGTCCTGTGTGCTAACCTGAGGCGACTTTACTCCCTGCTGTCAGATAAGACATAGAGCAGAGACAGAAGGGGAGAGCATGACTGTAACCAGAGAAACCCGTGTGCACTCGGAGCAGATAAAATCTCTTAACTCCTTAACGTAGCAAAATAAACAAATAGAGTTGGAAAAAGTTTTCATTTACTGTTCCCTACATATGGAAAGCTAATCTTTATAGTAAGACAATCCCTTAAGGATGTGATTGGCTTAAAGGGGTTTTGCCACGAAGTGAGTTCCTTACCTCTTATCTGCTCAGGGGAGAATATAAACAAAGCATGCAGCGTCCTGAACTGCTGCAGCGGTTAGAGGGAGGGGGTGAGCAGAGTGTGAGGAAGCAGGGAGTGTCTCTAAAGTTTACTCAAATAATTATATTACAACAGTGGATTCTCAATACAGCAGACAGCCTCATACACTGCACTTTCTCCCCAGCCCCTTGAACGCTCCTTCATGTTCCCTGTCATCAGATAAGAAGTGCAAACACGCACGCGCGGCCAGATGAGCTCCTGGTCGTGTCTAATGTAAACTTTCAGGAAACTAAGGGGGACTGAGCAATGCTGTAGCTCTCACAAGCTTCACTTTTTGTAAATCAATATATTTAGAAAATGTTTTTAAATACCCATTTTGGAGGATCCCACGTCAACATTACATCGCGGCAAAACCCCTTTAAATATCTGAAATTGCTGATCTAATTTCCTTTCCTTGTAGATTTTTTTTTAAACCTTTTCATTGTCGGAACTTATTAAGATGGCGTCGCAAACAAGCATATTAATAAGCAGCTGATGTAGCCGATAGTTATAGGACAAATCTAGCGGCGTGCACCGTCCTTTTGTAGCTACCAACTAATTGGTGTTGCAATCAATAAGTGATGGATGACCTGATGGATAGCACCGGCCATTTCACCGCATTGATCGCCTTGTACAGTCTCTCCATAATAAGAAATTATTAGTAGCGACAGCTTTTGTATGGTGCCTGATAAGAGTGCATTGATACTCCCTTCAGTCTCCACATAGAGCCACTAAGGACAGATTTTATCGTAAAAATAAATAATAGACGTTGCACTGGATATTGTACTTTGCAGTTAACTAAGGTCAAATTGCAAAAAAAAAATAAAATGTAAATCAGAGCTGAAGGAGTCCAGTGATCGTGGGGGTCAGCGTGCGGAGGTTTTAAAACTATACTTGACAGATAACTTTTCATGCCGGGAAATCGCGGGACGTTATCTTGTTCAATGGCCTTTGTTGTAATCCAAGGACAGATAGCATGGAAAGCCGAGAGATCACCATACAGCTACACTTTGCCTAAACTTTGCCACCTGTATAAGGGTATGTGCACGTGGCGTCTTTGTGCGAGTAATCGCGCGCATTTCGCCGACTATTGTGCTTTATACGCGGTGAAATGCGCGCCGCAATTACGGTAATTCATAGTTCTCATAGAGAGCTATGAATTACGCATCGTTCCCTCGCGTGTACAATACGGTATTGTACGCGCGGGGGTAGAATTGACATGTCAATTGTTAGCGGCGAATACACACCACTGACGATGCATGTTTATGGGGCTGGCGCCCCCGTGCTTTTGTAATTAGGCGCTTATCAGCGCATGGTTCCAACACACCTGGTGTATTGCGGCGCGTACTATACAAGCCGCAATATACCGTGTGAACATACCCTGGCCGAAATGTATTTGTGGGGTGAGAGGAAGGAGCGGAGTGGTTACAGAAAGATGCTGGAGCCTGAAGCTGTAGAACTGCCCACAGCCTGAACAGGAAGTGGGAGCCGGAAGCTGTAGAACCGCCCACAGCCTGAATAGGAAGCGGGAGCCTAGAGCTGTAGAAAACCCCCCACAGCCTGAAACAGGAAGTGGGAGCTTGAAGCTGTAGAACCCCCCACAGCTCTGAACAGGAAGCGGGAGCCTGGAGCTGTAGACCCGCCTACAGCCTGAGCAGGCAGTAGGAGCCTGAAGCTGTAGAACCGCCCACAGCCTTTACAGGAAGTGGCAGCCAAAAGCTGTAGAACTGCCCACAGCCTGAACAGGAAGTGGGAGCCAAAAGCTGTAGAACCTCCCACACCCTGAACAGGAAGTGGGGGCCGCTTAGTGGCTAAAAGGGAAAACTTTGCCCACAGCCTGAACAGGAAGTTTGGAGCCTGA
>JAODAL010002901.1:20000-87500 GCA_025379985.1 Phyllomedusa bahiana
CATAGCGTATACCTAATATCTGTATTATATACATGCATATATATCCATGATGAGCAGTATTTGTAGAGATATTGAGGTTTTGATAATTTGTGCTTACTGGTTATTTACCAGGGTTAGGCCAAGCAGTATACATGTTTTAAATGGGTCTTGCTTAGCAGAGAAAACCCTGGTGGGCCCCTGGGCTTGTTGAGTTTAGGAAGAGAAAAAGGCATGTGTAGTGTGCACAGTTATGTACAGCAGCTGTAAGGTGGGCCCAAAGAACCATCTCCAGTGGTGGGCCCCCTGAACTAACTCCAGTGGTGGGCCCCCTGAACTAACTCCACTGGTGGGCCCCCTGAACTAACTCCACTGGTGGGCCCCCTAGGACCAAACCAACTCCATGGTGGGAGTCCGGTGAGGCCCCAAGAAACTCAAGCCTCCAATTTGGTGAGGCCCCCTGGAAAAACCTACTGTACCAAACCACTGGTGAGGCCCCAAGAACCAACTCCACTGGTGAGGCCCCAAGAACCAACTCCACTGGTGAGGGCTCCACGGATCCCCAAAACTCCACTGGTGAGGCCCAAGCCATCCATGACCCCCAAAACCTCCCACTGGTGAGCCCAAAACCATAGGATCCCATAACCCTCCACTGGTGAGGCCCCAAGATCCAACTCCACTGGTGAGGCCCCAAGATCCAACTCCACTGGTGAGGCCCCAAGATCCAACTCCACTGGTGAGGCCCCAAGAACCAACTCCACTGGTGAGGCCCCAAGAACCAACCCCTACTGGTGGGCCCCAAGAACCAACTCCACGGGTGGGGCCCAAGAATCACCTCAACTGGAGGCCCCAAGAACCAACTCCACTGGTGAGGCCCCAAGAACCAACTCCACTGGCGAGGCCCCAAGAACCAACTACTCCTCTGGCGAGGCCCCAAGAACCAGCTCCTCCTCTGGCGGGGCCCCAAGAACCATCTCCACTGGTGGGCCCAAGAACCAACTCCCTGGGGGGCCCCAAGAACCAACTCCCTGGGAGGCCCCCAAGAACCAACTCCTCCTCTGGCGGTGCCCCCAGAACTAACTCTTCCTCTGGCGGGGCCCCCAGAACTAACTCTTCCTCTGGCGGGGCCCCCAGAACTAACTCTCCTGGTGGGGCCCCAGAACCAACTCCATGAGGGGCCCCCAGAGAACAATTTCCACTGACGGAGCCCCAAGAACCAACTCCTACTTGGCTGAGGCCCCAAGAACCTACTCCACTGGTGAGGCCCGGAACCTCTCCACTGGGCGGGCCCCAAAAACCCAAACTCCTTCATGTACCATAAATAAGCAAACTCCACTTCTGGGTGGTTAAGCACCCCCCTTCCACTGGTGGGCCCCCTAAACAAAAACTCCACTGGTGAGGCCCCAAGAATCACTTCCACTGGTGAGGCTCCAAGAACCAAACCCCTTGAGGCCCCCAAGATCCAACTCCCTGGTGAGGCCCCCAAGATCCAACTCCACTGGTGGGGCCCCCCAAATCCACTCCACGGTGAGGCCCCAAGACCCCAACTCCACTGGTGACCCCCCCAAACCCAAAACCCCACTGGTGGGGCCCCCCAAGATACAACTCCACTGTTGGGCCCCCAAATAAAACCCCACGTTGAGGCCCCAAAGACCAACTCCACTGTGAGGCCCCAAGACCAAATCCATGGGAGGCCCCAAACCCAACTCCACTGGTGAGGCCCCAAGATCCAACCCCATGGGAGGCCCCAAGATCCAATTTCCACTGTAGGCCCCAAGATCCAACCCCCGGGTGAGGCCCCAAGATCCAACTCCACGGAAAGGGCCTCAAGAACCAACCCACTGGGGGGGCCCAAAAAACCAACCCCTGGGGGGCCCCAAGAACCAACTCCTCCCTTGGCTGGCCCCAAGAAACCAATCTTCCTCGGGGCGGGGGCCCCAAGAACCAGCTCCTCCTCTGGCGGGGCCCCCCGGAACCAACTCTTCCTCTGGGGGGGTCCCCGGAATCTCCTCCACTGGCGAGGCCCCCGGAACCTACTCCTCCTCTGGCGGGGTCCCCGGAATCTCCTCCACTGGCGGGCCCCAAAACACCACTTGCCTTCTCATATACCATTAAATTCTAAGATTCAAAAACCCCTTCTGAGGTGAGTTTATAACTTGCGTTATCCCCCCTATTTTGACTTACTGACTGGCTTTTACTTGTTTGTTTGTAATTTTTGTAATTTTTTTTTTGCGAATCCCTGTGGGGATTTCCCCTGCGGTGACATCACTGTGATATTACCCTGTGCTGTGCGTTAATGGTGATTTTGCCCCGGTTGACTTTCCCGTGTGCATTAGCCCGTGCGGGTGACTCACTGTGAGTATTAGCCCTGTGCGGTGGGGCATCATGGTGCTTAGCCCCTGTGCTGTGCGTTTAAAGTGAGTATTAGCCCTGTGCGGGACATCCCCGTGTGCATTTGCCCTGGCTGACATCCCTGTGTGCATTACCCGGCGTGACATCCCCCTTTTGCATTAGCCCTGGCTGTGACGTTATGTGTGCTGTACCTGTGCGGTGATTACATGTGTTTGCCCGTGTGTACATTTGTGTCAATTTTTTGTACTGCGACATCCCTGTGTGCATTAGCCCTGTGCGGTGACATCACTGTGAGTATTAGCCCTGTGCTGCGACATCCCTGTGTGCATTAGCCCTGTGCTGTGACATCCCTGTGTGCATTAGCCCTGTGCGGTGACATCACTGTGAGTATTAGCCCTGTGCGGTGACATCACTGTGTGCATTAGCCCTGTGCTGTGACGTTAATGTGAGTATTAGCCCTGTGCGGTGACATCCCTGTGTGCATTAGCCCTGTGCAGTGACATCCCTCTGTGAATTAGCCCTGTGCTGTGACATCCCTGTGTGCATTAGCCCTGTGCTGTGACGTCACTGTGTGCATTAGCCCTGTGCTGTGACGTCACTGTGTGCATTAGCCCTGTGCGGTGACATCACTGTGTGGATGAGCCCTCTGCGGTGACATCACTGTGAGTATTAGCCCTTGCGGTGACATCCTTAGTGATAGAGCCCTGTGCGGTGACATCCCTGTGTGCATTAGCCCTGTGCTGTGACATCCCTGTGTGCATTAGCCCTGTGCAGTGACATCCCTGTGTGCATTAGCCCTGTGCTGTGACGTTAATGTGTGCATTAGACCTGTGCGGTGACATCACTGTGAGTATTAGCCCTGTGCTGTGACGTTAATGTGTGCATTAGCCCTGTGCTGTGACATCCCTGTGTGCATTAGCCCTGTTCTGTGACGTTAATGTGTGCATTAGCCCTGTGCGGTGACATCACTGTGTGCATGAGCCCTGTGCCGTGACATCACTGTGTGCATGAGCCCTGTGCGGTGACATCACTGTGTGCATTAGCCCTGTGCGGTGACATCACTGTGAGCATGAGCCCTGTGCGGTGACATCACTGTGTGCATTAGCCCTGTGCGGTGACATCACTGTGTGCATTAGCCCTGTGCTGTGACTTTAATGTGTGCATTAGCCCTGTGCGGTGACCTCACTGTGAGTATTAGCCCTGTGTTGTGAGATCTCTGTGTGCCTTAGCCCTGTGCTGTGACATCGCTGTGTGCATTAGCCCTCTGCGGTGACATCACTGTGTGCATGAGCCCTGTGCTGTGACATCACTGTGTGCATTGGCCCTTTGCTGTGACGTACAGTGCTATGACGATGTACAGTCATCGGATAGGTGATAGTTGTTGGATCATTATAGACGCTGCTACTGGATCCCTTCTTATCACCAAAAAACGTTGTCGCAATAGCTAATGCCTTCTGACCAGTATGAGTGCAGTGGGGAAGAGCAGGGGACCGAAGATAACTGTACTAGTGATTTGGTTCATATTTTAGTGATAAGACACCTATCACTTACTCTGTAAGGTCAGAAATGTTTGAAGACAGATGTCCCCTTTTGAAATTGATCTGTGTTTTATGACGTGGCCTTATATCACAGTCGAAGTGTGAGAGCGAAACCACTTTAACGCACAGCGGCCAATGTCCGACTTCAGACTCCCACTTCCTGTTCAGGCTGTGGGTGGTTCTACAGTTTCAGGCTCCCACTTACTGTTCAGGCTGTGGGCGGTTCTACAGCTTCAGGCTCCCACTTCCTGTTCAGGCTGTGGGCGGTTCTACAGCGTCAGACTCCCACTTCCTGTTCAGGATGTGGACGGCTCTACAACTTCAGGCTCCCACTTCCTGGTCAGGCTCTGGGCGGTTCTACAGTTTCAGGCTCCCACTTACTGTGTCAGGCTGTGGGCGGTTACACAACGTCAGGTTCCCACTTCCTGTTTAGGCTCTGGGCGCTTCTACAGCTTCAAGCTCGCACTTACTGTTCAGGCTGTAGGCGCTTCTACAGCTTCAGACTCCCGCTTCCTTATCAGGTTGTGGGCGCTTATATAGCTTTTCCCGAGCTGGCGGTCACTTTCCCTTGTTCAGGCTGTGGGCCGGTCTACAGCTCAGGACTCCGCAGGCTTCCTTTGGTACATCGAGGCTGTGGGGGCTTCCTAAAAGCTCTTCCAAGGTGGGCTTCCTCCACTACTCCTGTTCAGGCTGTGGGCGCTTCTACAACTTTAGGCTCCCACTTCCTGATCAGGTTGTGGGCACTTCTCTAGCTTCAGGCTCCCACTTTCTGTTTAGGCTGTGGGCGGTTCTACAGCTTCAGGCTCCCATTTCTTGTGTAGGCTTTCTTCTATTCCTAGCTAAACCTGTTAGAGGGATATTAATAATGGAAGAGTTTAAACAACAGGGCAGAAGGCGGGTTGAATTTTGTCAGTAACTTTGATAAACAAGCTCCTTTGCTGTTGATAAGACACAACAGGAAGTGACATCCCCATCTCGGACGTTCCAGCCTGGGCAGCTGGAGCAGAGAGAGGTGGTTGGTAAACTAGGGAAGCTTGTGTACTCGAGCAGGAAATAAGAATGTCTCTAACTCTGAAAGGAAGCAAAATCAAAACAGCAATGTATTTGCTGATGGTCTTTACCTTTGTCTACATGTTTAAAGCCAATCAGTGTAATAGGAAAAACCCCTTTCGGTGCTGAATTTTCATTAACCTTTGTCTACATGTTTAAAGCTATTCAATGTGGTAAGAAACCCCCTTTAAAGGGAATGTGTCATCAAAAAATGACTTATTGTTTAACTCACATTTTTATGTTAAACACATTTTTTTTAGGAGTTTTTAGTTTTTTTAGGAATTTCAGTATTTTTTTTAATAATTCCTAAGTCCTGCAGTTTTCACTTTGGCCACTAGGCCTTATAATAGTCTGACACTTCCTGCTTTTGTTTAGAGAGCTTTTCAGCAGTTCTGCTCATTATCAGTAAAAGAGGGTCACACTGAAAGGAGACACCATTGTGTACAGATAACACAGAATCCACCAGTCACAAGAGGAGATGTCACAGCTCCCCTCTCCTCCCCTCCCTTCACAGTGAAACTCTCCCTATACAAGTACTTATGGACAGAAACTGTCCCCTTAAGAAACCCCTATGGGCATGAAGCTACTGTTAAAATCATCTCTCTGACTCTGTTAAAGCAGTGCCAAGCAAAATAATGTCTTTTCCCCACCACAAATCATATTAGAATGCCGAAAAGTAGAGAAATCTATACAATCAGGAAATAAAAACGACCAGAGAGGAAAAGCAATATGGGATCAGGGGCTCGATTTAATAAAGGAAAAAAAAAAATGGCGACCAGATTTCCCTTTAAGTCATGATAAAAAAAACTTCGTGCCAAACACATATTTGAATGAGTGACATCTGTGTGGTTCCCAGCAACTTCATATGGCATTAGTACGCCTTGGAAATAGGTAAAGTGAACCCTCTCCCAGCTGTGAGCAGGTTAAACACAGCAGTAGCAGAGCACTTACCATACAGCAGCATAATGAGTTCCTTTCTGCTTAGCATGGATCCCAGTGATATACAACTTGCAATTAAGCATGGCTTGGTGATCCGGTGATTAATGTCGAAACGACTCCTGAAGGAGCTGCACAGACCTCCTCGTCACATACTTCATGCTGTTTACAGCTGGGTCCCTATTAACAGTAAGATTCAAAGGGCCATTTACAATTCAGTAACCTTTATGACGGCGAACTCTTCAATCAGCATTTTATTTCTTTTGTAACACTTTAGTCATCTACAAATGTCAGATGATAGGAAATATTGAAAATATTTAGGCTCGTCAAGGTAAGATCAGGGTGGCTGAAAGGTTAACCCGCTCGCTGCCGTAACAAATGGGGTTAAAAATGTGTTTGTGCAAAAGCGGTTATTGATATATTTTTTTTTTTTTATTTTACCCCGCAAATATTCCTGATGGATGTCTGCCTTCTAACCAATAGCACTTCTATTGTCAAGTATAAAGAACAATCAAATATAAAAACATAACAATAAAATAGAACTTTTAATAGTGCCTCCAAAATAACTGCTTAGGGATACAATATCAAAAAATCAACCAGTTCAGGACATGTAGTACCGCACTGGTACTGTTATAGGAGGAGCTATAGACCACCAAAATCACTGCATGCCACCTCACTAATTCATGGAGAGCAGTTACAGGACATGTAGTAACCGCTTCCTGTAAACTGTAGAGAGGAGCTAATAAGACCCACCAATCCCTGCATGCACCTCACTAATACATGTAAGAGCAGTACAAGGACATGTAAGTGGCCGCACTGTAAAACTATAAAGAAGCGCTATAGAACCCACCAAATTACCTGCATGCCACCTCACTAATACATGTAAGAGGCAGTACAGTCCATGTATACCACACTGTACTGTAAGAGGGAACTATAAGACCAACCAATCACTGCTTGCACCTCACTAATACATGTAAGAAGCAGTTACAGGAACATGGTAGTAACAGCACCGGTACTGTAGAGAAAACGAAGCTAATAGACAGTCCATCACTGCATGTACCTCACTAATACAGGTAAGAGCAGTACAGGACATGTAGTAACCGCACTGTAACTGTTGAGAGGCGCTTATAAGACCCACCAATCACTGCAATGCATCTCACTAATACATGTAAGAGCAGTACAGGACATGTAAGTACTGCACCTTTACCTGTAGAGAGGCCCGCTATAAACCGCCAATCACTGCATGCACCTCACTATTACATGTAAGAGCAGTACAGAGATGTATTACCGCACTGTACTTAGAGAGGCCGCCATAGACCTAACCATATCACTGCATGCCACCTCACTTATACATGTAAAGCAGTACAGGACATGTATTACGCACTGTTACTGTAGAGGAGGGGCTATAGACTGCCATTCCCAACTGCAATGCGCCTCACTAATTACATTAAAGCAAGTACAGGACATGTAAATAAACCGAGCACTGTTTAACTCGTAGAGAGGCCCGCAATAAACCACCAATCACTTGCATGCACCTCACTAATTACATGTAAGAAGGAAGTAAACAGGACATGTAGTACTGTCCTGTACTGTAGAGAGGCGCTATAGAACCACCAATTCAACTGCAATGTACCTCACTCTTACATGTAAGACAGTAAAACAGGACATGTAGTACCACACTGTACCGTAGAGAAGGCGCTATAAACCGCCATCACTGCATGCACCTCACTAAGACAGTAAGAAAAAAAAGCAGTACATGAACAAACTGGTAGTAACCGCACCGCACTGTATGGTAGAGAGGAGACTTATAGATCACCAATCACTGCATGAATGTACCTCACTAAATACATGTTAAAAACAAAAACAATAAAAAAAAGGAGCATACCAGGACCATGGTAGTACCGCACTGTATTGTAGAGAAGGTTGCCTAATAGATCACCAATCGCCTGCATGCACCCTCACTAATACATGTTTTTGAGCATAACAGACTTTAAGTACCCGCACTGTACTGTAGGGAGGGAGCTATAATAACCACCAAATCACTGCTATGCACCTCACTATAATCCATTGTAAGAGCAAGTACAGGACATGTAAGTAACTTGCACTGTTAGAGAGGTGGATAATAGACCCCGCAAGTCCCACTAAATTCCATCAGCAACAAATACAGAGGTTTTAAAGTAACAATATTCATGGATTGGGCTGGAACAAGTCCCCCCAAATCACATACAAATGTCCGCAAGGAAGTTCATTGTAAGGTTTTAAAAATATTGGTATGCTAATAGCCTTTTATAAACTAAGGACAGAGCGCTGTAACTAGTTTAGAACAAGGGAGGGGAACGGGCCTAAGCAGTCAATAGTAATTGTATCTATCCTGCCCCCTGATAAGGCTTAACCACAAGAAATTAAATGGGCCCGAAAGGGCGACCCCCCATCCAGAACCTCAAACCCCATTTACAAATGCAAACCTAAATAACCTTTTAGTATCCCTTCCCCCCCAACCAAATTTAAAAGGGGTATTGAGGGTTAAATTTTTTGAGTACTGTTTTAATTAATTTTTATTGTTTTTTTAAAGGGCCCTTTAGTTTCCCAAATTTTTTGGGAAATTTTTTTACTTTTTTAAAGATTTTTTTTTGGGGACAATTTAAATTTCCCTTTACTTCATGGGAGCCCTGGCTCCCTTTTTAATTTTAAAGTTTTTTTTCATAGTTCCCCCAAAGGTTTTTTCCATTTGGGAAAGACTGCCTGTCCCCCAAACGTTCCTTTGGTTTTGGGGCCCCCCGATTGCACTTTAAAGTTGAGAGCTTTTTTTCGTTTTTAAAATCAGGAGGCCCCGAAATTTTTTGGATCTCTTTTTTCCAGTATTAAAAACTTTTCCCTTTTCAAATTAAGCAAACCAAAAATAGACAAATGTTCCAGCTTCCAGTAAAAGTCCCCCTTTATTGAATACCATAAAAAAAGTGCATGAAATAAAAATTTCACCTTTCCCCGCTCAAAGCGTTTTTTCCCAAAAGAACCCAAAAACCCTATATGTGCTTTTGCCTAAGGGGGTTGGATGCCCCGAAATGCCCTGGCGGGGTTTTTCTGCTGTGTTTTTCATGGTTTCCCCCTTTTAATAGTTTTTTCAATAACTGGAAATATCGATGGAAGGGAGCAAAATTTCTCTATTTTTTTGGGAAAACAAATTTCAGGGGGGTTTAAACCCCCGGGGGTTTTCCTTTTGTAAATTTGGTTTTAAACGGAATATTGGGTTTTTTTAAAATTATTTTTTTTATGTCAACAAACTCTTTGGAAAAAAAAAAAAAAAACAAATCTCCCCCTTTAAGGCCCTTTTCACAAAGGCTTTTTTTTGCCGACGGATTGGCGCCGTATTCCGCGCCGGATTTTCGTTAAATACGCGCCAATCCGCGGAGCCCTTAGGGAAATCCATCTCTCATAGAAAACAGTGGATTCCTCGCTCCTCCCCGCTCGGCAAATCCGCCGCGGGGGGGAAAGTGACATGACATTTTTGGCGCGGACCGCGTAAACATTCATTGTCTATGGGGCCGGGGGGGCCCCCGCCGGCCCCGGCCCCACCCCTGTCCCCCCCCCGTTTTTTCACGGCGGATTTGGCGCTCAATACGGCCACAAATCCGTGGAAAAATAACCCTTTGTAACAGGGCCCTAACAGGTTTTTTTTAATGTGTTTTAGTGCCTTAACATACATGATATAAACGTGTCACAAAGTGTTTTCCTTTTAAAAAATTTTTTTGTTTTTATCGCTGGGTCTTTTTCTAATATTAGAACTCGGGAAAGCAAGGGGGGGGTTTACACGGCATTTTTGATATGTTTTTGCTCCGATAAATGTATTCAAAAGCGCCGCGTAAAACACGTCCAACATGAAAAAAAAGTGCGCTGGTGTCCCTAAAAAACATTTTGTGCAGCAGGAACGCACCCTATAGTTTTTTAAAAGGGAACCTGTCCATAGGTCGTGCCCCCCTTTCTGAGGGGGCACAAGCCAGTGTCAGACCTGCTTTTCCCGCGCTGTTCCCCTTTTTCGTAAGATGTGTAGTTTTTAAAAAAATTTTTAATCTCAATCTTATTATGATAGGTATTACCCCCCCACCAAAGGCTAGCCCCCCCCAAAATCTTTTTTTCCCCATGTTTTTTACCCATTCATAGAATAGGGGTTTTCGTTAGGTGGGCGGGGCTAGCCTCAGGTGGGGGGGGCATAAAAAAACCCGGGTTTTTTTTCCCCCGATTTTTTTTGGCTGGAAATGCAATTTGAGCATAAAAGCCTAAAACTGCAGCTTTTAGGGCAGTCCCCACGGGACGGGTTTTTTTTAGCCCGTTAAAAAACCGGGCCCAAATGAGCACAATTGTCTCTATGGAAAACCCTCAGCATTTTCCCCCCTGCACGGGTTTTTGGGCCCTGGGACGGTTTTTTTTTGCCGCCGGGGGTCCGGCGGCAAAACTTGTAGAAGCAAAATTTTTCCGTCCAAACCGTTTGTTTTCCAATGGGAGGGGGGGGGTTTCTCCCTTCGCGGAGAGAACCCAAAACCCCCCCGGGGCCATGGGGAGGGCCGAAAACCGGAAAAATAGGGCCCGGGCAAAACCCCCGGTATTTTCCACCCCCGTGTGGATGCGCCCTTACAGAATAAGGGAACGTGCTGGGAACAGCAGTCTGACAGGCTTGTGCTGGCCCTCAAAAGGGGGGGCAAACCTATTGGGGACAGGTCCCTTTAAATGGGCGTCGCTGCTAAAAAGGAAAAGAATTGACATGCCAACTCTGAACGGATCTGAAAGACGCATCACAAAGACGCATATACACACATTGGCGATCTGACCCCAACCGCCTGCCGTTGTCATTGAAAGAAATTTAAAAAATTCCACTGCAATAGCCGCGATTGCAGTTTTTTGTGACGTTGTATGTTGAAACACTCAATATCCGATATCCCAGAAAAAAATCATTGTATGTTAAAACTATTGTATCCTGAACCGTTTTAAAATTGAGGAACATGAAAACGTATTTTTTTTTTTTTTAAGGGTATGTCACATGCACAGGATTTTTGTCGTATGTTCGGGGGCTTTAGTTTTTTTAAAAGCACCAAGTTACGATCGTTCCCCCAGCCCTATAGCGGCAATAGAAAAAACGAGCTGCAGTCTCCCACAGCTCGTCTTTTCTCCGCTCGTCTTCTGGCGCCGGCGTATAATACAGCATGTTGTATAATACACCGGTGCTTTTAGTTTTCTTGCTATCTTCCCGTACAATACAATATATGGGTGACTGCAAAAGAACGAGAAGCGACCGCGTTTTTTTTTACATAGCGTTACAAGAACCGCGCACCTCGATAGGAAAAACGTTGGTCGCTTTTGGGCCGTTTTTTTGTCCGTCGCAGTGTAGACATAACCTAATATCAATAGATAGTGTCTCTGGTTTATAGAATGGCCATAGAATGACACCAGTGCTGATTTCATTATAATTGTTCCTATATAGAGAATTTTCCGACACTTCATTTTCTTTTTTTACACTATATTTTTCTATTAAAACATTTAAGGCGAGATGTCCAAAAATTGGCGTCGCCGTGGCATTTTTTAGGCGCATTAAATCAGCGTAAAGTGCACCAGAAAGTCCGATCCTCTCCAAAATCTGATGTCAGGTATACCTTGCATAATAAACTTCAAGGAGTTGTCTCACTACAGGGATTGCTGCTTTTTATGTTAAAGATCTTGCAAAAACAAGACACTTTTTAAAAATATGTTTATTAAAAGTCTTAACCTATTTTTAGATATCCCCCCCTTGTATAGGCTCAGCCCTCGGGGGCACTAATAGCTACAGGCCCCGTTTATCTTCCCGATGGCTCCCAACTGGTTGCTTGCTACAGACCTGTTTTGATCTCTCCTGATAACTGCCCCCACTGGTTGCTATAGCTTTTCAACCTTTTTTTATCCCTAGATAGGGTCCAGCATGGTTGCTATAGCTACAGACCTGTCTGATCTCTCCTGTATGGGTGCCACACTGGTGCTATAGCTACAGACCTGTTTACTCTCTCCTAATAGGCTGGCAGCACTGGTTGCTATAGCTACAGAAACCCGTTTACTCTCTCCTGATAGGTTGCCAGCACTGGTTGCTATTTGTGACCCGACCTTTTGATCCCTCCTGATAGGCTGCCAGCACTGGTCGCTATAGCTACAGACCTGTTTGCTCTCTCCTGATAGGCTGCCAGCACTGGTTGCTATAGCTTCAGACCTGTTCCATCTCTCCGGACAGGCTGCCAGCACTGGTTGCTATAGCTACAGACCTGTTCGATCTCTCCTGATAGGCTGCCAGCACTGGTTTCTATAGCTACAGACCTGTTTGATCTCTCCTGATAGGCTGCCAGCGCTGGTTGCATTTGCTACAGACCTGTTTGATCTCTCCTGATAGGCTGCCAGGACTGGGTTACTTTTAGCTACAGACCTGGCTTCTACTGCAGCCCAGTAGAAGCCAGAAACATGTCCTTGAATTCAAAAAGAAACCCAAAAAAACAGGAAATTTGGAAAGAAATCTTGTAGTGAGCAAACCCCTTTAATGCGCCTAAAAAAGGGGCATTGGGGATAAATGGGACATTTCCAAAAACATGGCACGGGGATATATTGTTTGTTTTAAAAGTAAGATCTTTGTAGGCGCATTTTTTTATGGAGGCCCCAACCCATTTTTAGGCGCATTTCAAGTGTCATCCCGGTTTATAAACGCATAGTTTTTGGGGTAGACAGTTCATTTTTATGAGAATTTGGCTCAAAAGATTTTTGGGGCAAAATAACCAAAAAACTGGGTCTTCCTTTTTTTTGGATTGTCCCCTTATGTCCTCCTTCATACCTTGTTTTTTCCCCCCCCAAAAAAATAAGACGTCTTTTATTAATTTTTGTCTAAAGCGAGCTCAGACTTTTATTTTTTGGGGGGGTCCCTATTTTTCCATGAACAAAATTACTTTTTTTAAATTTTTTGAAAAAAAAAAAACATCCACCTGTATTTAAAATCCCGTAGGGGGTTTCACACAAAACACAGCGAAGCAGCCCAAACTCTGAATTGCATAAAAATGCACCAGTCTTTTTTTTTCGGCGGATGTCCCCTTTTCGGGGAGTCTCCTTTTCGGCGGATTCCCTTTTCGGGGGATGTCTTTTTTTTCGCGGTTTCTCCTTTTCGGGGATGCCCCTTTTCCGGATCCTTTCCTTTTGGGGATGTCTTTTTTTCGGGGATGTTCTTTTCGGGGATGTCCCCTTTTGGGGGATGTCTTTTTTTCGGGGATTTTCTTTTCGGGGTTTTCTTTTTTTCGGGGATGTCTTCTTTCGGGGATTCCCCCCTTTTGGGGATGCTCCCTTTTTGGCGGATTCTCTTTTTTTTCGATTTTCCCCCTCCTTTTTTGGGGGATGTTCCTTTTGGCGGGGGCTCCCTTTTCGGCGGGGTGTCTCCTTTTCGGCGGGGGCCCCTTTTCGGATTCCCCTTTTTCGGCGGATGCCCCCTTTTTGGTGGGTCCCCCTTTTCGGGGATCCCTCTTTTTTGGCGGTGTCTTTTCGGGGGATCCCTTTTCGGGGATGCCCTCTTTTTGGGGATGTCCTTTTTCGGGGGATGCCCTCTTTTCGGGGGATGCCCTCTTTTCGGCGGATGCCCTCTTTTCGGCGGATGCCCTCTTTTCGGCGGATGCCCTCTTTTCGGCGGATGCCCTCTTTTCGGCGGATGCCCTCTTTTCGGCGGATGTCCCCTTTTCGGCGGATGTCCCCTTTTCGGCGGATGTCTTCTTTTCGGCGGATGTCTTCTTTTCGGCGGATGTCTCCTTTTCGGCGGATGTCTCCTTTTCGGCGGATGTCTCCTTTTCGGCGGATGTCTCCTTTTCGGCGGATGTCTCCTTTTCGGCGGATGTCTCCTTTTCGGCGGATGTCTTCTTTTCGGCGGATGTCTCCTTTTCGGCGGATGTCTCCTTTTCGGCGGATGTCTCCTTTTCGGCGGATGTCTTCTTTTCGGCGGATGCCCTCTTTTCGGCGGATGCCCTCTTTTCGGGGGATGCCCTCTTTTCGGGGGATGTCTTCTTTTCGGAAAAACAAGATAGTTGTATCTCGTACAATGTGTTCTCTCATATTCACAATGGTGTTCTCCATTATAGAAGACCATTTTTGTTTTTCGCCTACATGCCCTCACGTTTTTTGACCTTTTCACACGACACCTTTGTAGAAGACCTTGGTTTTATCATACATGCTTTAGTCATCTCAAAAAGATCAGCTTCTTCACGGCCTTCCACTCTCTGGTTTTGTAGCATTTTCACTCAAGATCAAGAGCGATGAGCCAGAGGTTTCAGGCTGAATCTCTGAGCAAAGGGCCGACGTGACACGGGTTATTATTTATTTGTCATCTCGAATGTAATAAGCTGTAGATACAGCACCGGCAGACCTTGATTTATTGCGCTGTCGGCGGCAAGCAACGCCGCAACTGGTGTACCATGCAAAATGGATACGGAAGTGTCAGCCATGTCTATCTATCATGAGTGAGGCTCTCTCTCCCCCCCTCTCCCCTTCCTCCCCCGCCTCTCTCCCTCCGTCAGACTCATAACACATTCGCACTTCATGCCAGAATACATAAACAATCTTTCATTATTTTGATGCATTTTTTCCGTATTTGTTCTTTACAGAACATAAACTTCAAATTTATGTCTTTTTGCACAGTGATATTCACGTACTTTGGTTAGATAGATAAATGGAGTTATGGATTGATGCATAGATAGCGAATATTTAAAGTTTCCCATCACACGGCTTTTTTGTTTCGCTTGGAATATCGTTTTGTGTCACGTCGTGATTGCTGAAATTACATTTTATTTAAGTCCTTCATTACATGTTTTATGGAAATATTCTCCAAGCGTTAATGCAAGCTGCTTGTAATTTTTTTCTTTTTGTGTAAATGGTATACGGTGCTGCGCCGTGGCTTGCTTGTGTATAATGTGACGTGTATTTGATATGAGCGTCATACGTTGCAGTGTAATTCGGCCATTGGAAATACAAAGAGGCTCTTTGGTCTTCACTTTACGAAATAGCATAGATTTTATATTCTGGTTATTGTTTTCTTAGATGCTTATACATGATGTCAATATCGGCAGAACATTGCAGTAGTCTAAAATGCAGTGGTCACTCAACATACAGTAAGAATTAGTTCCGGGGTGACCAATTTTTGTTAAACCATAACTCTGGAAAACTGGTAACTAAATTCAAAGACCCAAAATGTCACCGACATGATGAAAAATGAAGACTAATAAAAAAAAAAAAATTTTTCAACTGGCTTTTTCACAGTCAGCTTCAGTCTGCTACTTTGTTCAGGCTGTGGGTGGTTCTACAGCTTAAAGGGGTTGTCTCACAACATTGATTTATCTTAATCCTGTTTTCTTGGTTTCATTTTGAATTCAGGGGCGTGTTTACTGGTTTCCACTAGGCTGCAGTAGAAGCCAGGATTGTAGCTATAGCAACCAGTGCTGTCAGCCTATCAGGAGGGATAGAACAGGTCTGTAGCTATAGCAACCAGTGCTGGCAGCCTATCAGGAGGGATAAAACAGGTCTGTAGCTATAGCAACCAGTGCTGGCAGCCTATCATGAAGGATTGAACAGGTCTGTAGCTATAGCAACCAGTGCTGGCAGCCTATCAGGAAGGATAAAACCGATCTGTAGCTATAGCAACCAGTGCTGGCAGCCTATCAGGAGAGAAAGAACAGGTCTGTAGCTATAGCGACCTGAGGAACTGATGCAGCCCATACAAGAGGGGATATCTAGGAATAGGTAGGACACTGGTAATGGACACGTATTGCAAAGTGACTTGGTTTTGCAAGATCATTAACATAAAAAGCAGCAATCCTTGTAGTGAGACAACTCCTTTAAGGCTCCTCCTTCATGTTCAGGCTGTGGATGGGTCTATAGCTTTAGGCTCCCACTTCCTGTTCAGGCTGTAGGAAGTTCCTCTGTGGGTGGCTCTACAACTTCAGGATACTCATTCCTGTTTAGGCTGTGGGTGGTTCTACAACTTCAGCTTTTAAATTTTTTCAATGGTTTTTATTGTGTTATAAGAAATATCTAAGAAAAAATTCTAAGAAAAAACATGGAAATCTGTGATATCACCATCAAGCCGAGCTTTGCTGCTTCTGTATGTACGCACATCAATATTACAATGTGTTGCAATAACATGAGGCTACAGATTTGTCATTCAGGAAGGCTAACCTTTTCTGTTTCCAAGCAAAATAAAGGATGGGCCACTTTAATTTATTTTTCTTCATGACCCCATATAAAACAACCTTATAAACTCTGCTCCCTTCAACCATATAACACACCCTTATGCATTCTGTGCCCTCCACTCATATAACACAGCTTTATACACTGTACTCCCCCCAACCATATAACTTATGTTATATATACTCATACAAGTTGTATGGGTGGAGGGAGCAGAGTGTGTAAGGCCTCGTTCACACGGCTTATTCTGGGACTGATTTCAGCCGTACTGCGCACCGTATGTGCGCTCCAATACGGCTGAACTCAGTCCCAGGCATTACGCTAATCCACAGTTCTCATTCCCTCTCCCCTTCCCCCTCAGCGAATCCGCCGGATGGGGAGAAAGTGACATGCACATTATTTACGGTGTTTACGCGCCGTGAATAATGCATGTCTATGGGGCCGGCTAGCTGCCGCCCCCGCCCCACCTGCACGGCTGCCGGCGTAATTGCGGGGCGAAATCCGTCCCCGCAACTACGTCGGCAATAAGCCGTGTGGACATTGCTTAAGGCTGCGTTACATGGGTGGAGGGAGAAGAGTGTATAAAGGTGTGTTGAATGGGTGGTGGAACAGAGTGTATAAGGCTGTGTTACACGGATGGGGGGAGCAGAGTGTATAAGGGTGTGTTATATAGGTGGGGGAGCAGAGATTATAAGGGTGTGTTATATGGGTGGGGGAGCAGAGTTTATAAGGGTGTGTTATATGGGTGGGGGAAACAGAGTTCATAAGGCTATGTTCACACAGGTTAACTGCGGGACGTAATAACGCCCCGCAGTTACGCCGTGTGGCCGCGGGTAGGAGCGGGGGAGCGAGCGGGGGGCCAGCACCTCGCCGGCGCATAGACAATTATTTCTAGCGGCGCGTATACGCCGCTAGAAAATGACATGTCAATTATCTCCCCCCTCGGCATATTCGCCGAGTGGGGAGAGGAGACGTAATCCATAGTTCTCTATGAGAACTGTGAATTACCGTAATGACTGGGCCGTTTTCAGCCCGTAATTTGCGCACTTCGGTGCGTAATTACGGACGAAATACGGCCCATTTTAAGCCTTGTGAACATGGCCTAAGGGAGGGTTATATGGGTGGAGAGAGCAGAGTGTATAAGGGTGTGTTATATGGGTAGAGAGAGCAGAATGTATACTTACCTTAAAAAAATTAAACAATTATGTGTCTTTTGAAAGATGAAAGCTTTTTTGCTGCAGGGATTTTTTTTTTATGCATCAGTTTTTTTTTAAATTTGAGTTCATGTATTTATTGGAGTCCATGTATTTTTGATGATTTTCCCTCAGCACATGCATTGCTGATGCAGTTGAAAATGCAACAAAACCACCTGCAGCAACGCAGCGCGGGATCCAGCCCACGCGTTACAGCTGATGATCTTGCAAGCTTGAATGTTGTCTCTTGTTCGTGTGAGAGATATAATATCTTCCTGCAGTAATAGATGAGCTGCAGAAACAGACTGCAGAGGGGTTAAAGACGAGAGCTGAAGAGCTAAGAGCAGCGATGGGGAGCAGGTTGTTTTACACTAAGCAGCTGTTTATCTAACTTGTGTGTATATTTATTACCATTGTGTCGCTGAAGCCTGGATGAGAAATGTGTCCTAAGCTGCTCTGTCTTAGCTGAGAAATGTCATCTGGCAGCAGGAAGTAAAGCTGATGGCCTATTTATAAAATTAGTTTCCAGTTAAGACCCAACTATATGTTGCCGTCTAATTATTGATGATGCACTGCCTTGATCGTACATAGATTGGTTTAAAGGTAGACGCCAGCCAGAACTAGTACCCTGTGTTAGGTCGGAGGGGATGGGACGGGGGGGGGGGGGGGGGGGTGGTACCGTTTGTTGCAGGGATACTCTCTTCTTTCTTGAAATCCTTAAAGGAGTTTTGCCACGATGTAATGTTGACGTGGAATCCTCCAAAATGGGTATTTAATCACTTTTCTAAATATATGTGATTACAAAAATTGCAGCCTGAGAGAGCTACAGGCTGCCTTACCTGCCCTTAGTTACTTAAAAGCTTCTATTCGATACGACCTGACAAGAGCTGCTGGCCGGGCTTGTGCAGAGAACACTTCTTGTCTGATGAGAGGGAGCTGAAGAAGGTTTCAAGGCACCGGGTAGAAATATGTTGTTTTGTATACAGAATCCACTAGTTGTAGTGTGATTATCTGAGTAGATCCCTGTTTTATCTGATGACAGAGAACATGAAGAAGCTTTCAAGCTGCTGTGGAGAAAAGGTGTTGTCTTTTGTATACAGAATCCACTAGTTGTAGTGTGATTATCTGAGTAGATCCCTGCTTTATCTGATGACAGGGAACATGAAGAAGCTTTCAAGCTGCTGTGGAGAAAAGGTGTTGTCTTTTGTATAAAAGAATCCACTAGTTGTAGTTTGATTATTTGAGTGAACATTTCACACGATCCCTTATGCACAGCTCTGTGCTCTGGCTGTGTGTCTCTCTCTCTCTCTCTCTCTCTCTCTCTCTCTCTCTCTCAGTTCAGCTGGCTTGTTTACATTTGCTTCTTAGCAGATAAAGCACGTCCTGGCAAAACCCCATTAAAGGGGTTGTCTCAGCTCAAAGTTTCATAGGATGCATAAATGAAATAATGCTGCTTTGCTCTGTCATTTCCTGGTCAAGCTGTCTGTAATTAGCATATGAGCTCTGTGTATTCAGACTTCTCTGTTTATGAGTCTACATTTAATAAATTAACTTCTCTGAGGTCCGGAGAAGCTTCTGAGCTAATGTAAACAGTAGAGCAATTACTGTCTTTTGTCTGAAAGATCAGATAACAAACAAGCTCTCACTGTCCAGAGTTCTGTGCTATGCGACCTGTGTGATGACGTCACTCCCTGCTATCCGATAGAACAAACAGCAGGGGAAAAGGAGTACACAGGTCGTGGACGGGTCTACAGCTTTAGGCTCCCACTTCCTGTTCGGGCTGTATGCAGTTCCACTGTGGGTGGCTCTACAACTTGGGGAACCAGAGAGAGCACAGAAGGTAATAAAATCACTTGTAGCTTCTTAACCAAAAAAGATGAACGAAACAATACATTTGGAAAACCGTCTTCATTTAGTGTTCCCTACATTTTGAAAGCTAATCTTTGTAGTGAGACAACCCCTTTAAGAAATCATCCTCCCAGGCATTGCATTAACCATGACATGGTGGATCAGAGTTGCCCAGAGTGTTAGATTTAAAGATGATTACTCATCTGACTGTTTCACAGCAGCTACTATTCACATCCAACTTCAGGCTCCCACTTCCTGATCAGGCTGTGGGCGGTTCTATAGCTGCAAGCTCCCACTTCCTGTTAAGGGTATGACTGGTTCTACAGCTTCAGGTTCCCACTTCCTGTTAAGGCGGTGAGGGGGGGGGTTCTACAGCATTGACAGACATTTTCTCTCTACTATCCCTAGATAAGGCTGTTATAGGGACATTGGTGATAGAAGGGCACATGGCTACAGAGCTATAAAGGGTTAAAGTTTGTCAGTAAGAAACATAAGCTCCTGCGTTGATGAGACACAGCAGGGAGTGACATCACCATCCTGGCCTCTGCTAGAGCAGAGATAGGTGGTCAGTAACTTGGCAATCTTTTGTAAGCATAGAGGAGATAAATATTGATCTAGCTCATAGATAGACTAGAATTAAAACAGCAGTGTACTTGGTAATAATCTACTTTTACCTTTGCCTACATGTTTAAAGCTAATTAATGTGGTGACACTACCCCTTTAAGTTCTTAGTCATGCATCAAACCCCCAGGCATTGCACCCGGCATGTCACGTTGGATCAGATTTGCATGTAGTATTCCTTTAATTAAATATATCTATCCAACATGGTAGTGTTTCAGTGAAGGTAAACTTAGAAATAAGAATGTGTTACTCTATATTGTTGGATGTGTGCATTTATCTCTGTATTGTAGAAGCTTTATTTGCCGTCTGTTTGCCATTTGCATTTTGCAGACCAAGACTATTATCTCTATGGCACGTCCATTATTCCCTATTAGGCATAGTTGCCAACTTTTGAAAATGAAAAAGCAGGAGATGTTAGTAACTCCCCTGCAGCCGCGCGTCACTTCCCCTGCGCCGCTAAGCTGTATGTGCGGCGCACACACCGGCGCCGGACATACAGGGGGAGGAGGGAGGAGGGAGCGATCCCTCCTGCCTCCTCCCCGCACAGCGAGACTCCGGGCGGGTGAAGCGGGCGCAGCAGCCGCTTCACCCGCCTTTAGGAGCGGCCCGGCGGCGCAAGAGTAGCGCATTAGCGCTACTCTGTCGCCGCGGCCATTTAAAGGACCCCCGCCGCCAGCAGGAAAGCCAACTCCCCTGGGAGGGTGGGAGGGGACCCCAAATAGCGGGACCCCCCCGCCAAAAACGGGAGAGTTGGCATGTATGCTATTAGGTTATGTTACACGATGCAGATTCTGTTGGGAATTCTATGTTAATTCTATGTTAAAGTCAGTGTGTCACCTGACTTCCATTCATTTCAATGGTCAGTCTGCGTAGTTGCGCTGATTTTCTACACCACAGATTTCAAATTCATGGTGTGGCAACAAAAAAAATGGACATGTCCATTGTTTCAAGTGGATCCTGCTAGGATTCGTTTCATGCAGTAATGCCACATAACTATAGGGGTCAAATATGTAACCAGCCCTACAGTCCGAGGCCCCTCTACAATATTAGACCTACTTGCCTTGTTCTCAAGGTTGTAACATTTTGACTCCTCTTTGATAACCTTTGACTCTTCTCTATCTTGCAAGCCTCACATCCGATCCCTTACCTCTGACTGCCTCCTCCAATACTCTTATTCCTTCCAGACTTGTTTTTGGGGAGTGTAGGGACAGCAGGGTTATTGTAGGTTATAGGCTCATGAAGAGATGGGTTTTCATGTTGCTTTTGAGTCTAGTGAGAGTGGGGGAGAGTCTGAGGTGTTGGGGCAGTGAGTTCCAGAGTGTGGGTGAAGCACAAGAGAAGTCTTGGAGACGGTTGTGTGATGAGCTGATAAGACGAGAGCAGAGCAGAAGGTCCTGTGAGGAGCGGAGGTTACGTGAGGGGAGATATCTGGAGATTAAGGCAGAGATGTATGGAGGGGAGAGGTTATGGAGAGACTTGTAGGTCAGGGTTAGTAACTTGGACTGGATTCACTGGGCAATGGGAAGCCAGTGAAGGGAATTGGGAGAGGCAGATGAGTAGTGAGGAGAGAGGTTGGAAAACAGAGTTGAGGATGGTTTGAGGGGAGCGAGCGTGCTAGATAGGAGGCTACAGAGAAGGATGTTGCAGTAGTCTAGGCGGGAGATGACCAGGGCATGGTCTAATGTTTTTGTAGTGTCAAAGTTGAGGAATGGTTGGATGCAAGAGATATTTCTCAGGTGGAGGCGGCAGAGAGAGGTGAGGGCTTGGATGTGTGGCTTGAAAGACAGAGAGGAGTCAAAGGTTATCCCAAGGCAGCGGACTTGCGGAACAGGTGAGAGTGTTGAGCCGTTGTGTGTGATCGAGAGATCAGGTTGGGGGGAGGGGGAGGATAGAGTGGGACGGTGGAAAGATGATGAATTCATTTTTCTCCACGTTTAGTTTTAGGAGACGGGAGGAGGAGGTGGAAATGGACCATGGACAGTCTGGGATCTGGGAAAGAAGAGAGTTAATATCTGAGATGGAGATGTAGAGTTGGTTGTGGTTGGCATACAAGTGGTTCTGAAAGCCATGTAATGCTATGAGCAGACCCAGGCCAATAGTGTACGAAGAGTAGGGGACCCAGGACTGACCTCTGGGGGACACCAACTGAGAGCGGGCGGGAGGTGGTGGTGGTACGAGAGTGAGTGACGCCGAATGTCCGATCAGTGAGGTATGAGGAGATCAAGGAAAGAACCAAGTCCGTGATGCTGAGGGATGAGAGGATTTGTAGTTTATTAGTAAAACCGCACATACTCTTATCCTAATTACAATGAAGTGCATGATGAGCGTATGTTTAAAGGGGTTTTGCCACAATCTCATCTCATACCTCCTGTATCCAGCTCTTCAGCTCTGTGTGCTCAGAAGGGGGCGTGTGTGATTTGTTTGAATTGCATATATTGTGACCCAGCAGGTTGACATCACCAGGCCTTTCCTCTCTGTAGTCAAAGAAAGGTCTCTTTATGTAAAACATAGTGAGTAGCTCAGAGGTAAAGTTTTTGGCTCCAGACACGAGGGTCCTAGGTTCAAATCCCTGCAGGAACCAGACCTGTGTATTTTTTATTTTTTTGTCTTTATCAATGCACAGGCCTGATTGAGGTTTCTTTATTTATTTGTGCTGTTTGACTTATCACTAAGGAGCACAGAGGACGGGAGTAGAGTGACAGCACCGGGGGTTTGAACACTCAGTAGCTGCCTGAGAGGAGAGGTGATGTCTGAGCATGTGCGACCAAGGGTTTAGGAGTCTCAGCCCTGGTGTATCCCCCGGAGGACGGTGTAAAGAAAGGGGCACCCAAAGGAGAGCTAAAAAAAAAACGGGTGAAAAATTTTCAATAAAATTTTAATGGTTTAAAATTTTTTTTCATTTTAAGGGTTCCCCCCAATCAAATTACTTAGTGGAAAAACCCCCCTTTTTAAAAAGCGTTTTTTTGGGTCTTTATTTACCTGGACACTTTACGTTGATTTAAAAATTTAGGGTATTTTAAATTTTTTCTTTTTTTTCCGGGCCCAGGAAATTCACAAAAATTTTCGGCGGCTTCCAAGGGCAGCCTAAAATCTATCGGGGCCCTATTTCTCCACAGCCCCCCAGCCCCCCTGCTCTCTTCTTTTTCCCTTGATTTCCCTCCCACAAAGTGCCCAAAGGCCGTACCCCCCTTTAAATTTTACAGCTTAATTTTCTCCAAAATTCAAATTAAACCCGGGAAAGGGCAAAATTTTGCCCAAATTTATGGAAATGTAAACTACTTTTTATTTTTTAAATAAAGGGATTCCTAAAATATAAACTTGCTCTATGGGGATTCCAGGCTTTTTGCATACATTTTCCTAGCAACGGATGCTGGCAAAAAGTGACAGCACTTAAAAATTTTAACGGGGAAGGTCCCAAAGGTTTGGGGAGGGGGGGGGATGAGGGATCAACATGTCTTCCCCGGAGAGGAGACCTTCATTGGGGTTGCAGATTAACCCCATTTGATAAAATGCTTCCAATTCTTCGCCTAAGCTTTTGAAAATTATTTTAAAGTAAACCTTTTCATGTAAGTCTTTCTAAGCTGTATTAAAACCGGTGAGATCTCATTTATTAATTTTAGGGACCCTGCATCAAATAATAAACACCAGAAAATGTTGTGGGTGGTTTATGCCCCCTATTCACTAACATGTCTTCGGTTATTTACCCCAAATACCAACACCGTCGAAATGGCGGCGCGACTAAATGGTCACTAAATTATTTACGTTGAATAAATTGCCATTAATTACATAGGGCCGCACATATAAATAAGTGTTTAACACAAAAAGCACATTCAATAATCAACTGAGGGATAGACTAATACAGAAGGATAAGATGAAACTAACCGCAAGGATTTAAAGGGGTGGTCTTATCAGGCTGTTTCACAGAGCTTGCTCTAAAAAGTCAGCTTGAGGCAGCCACATCCTGTTCAGGCTGTGGGCGGTTCTACAGCTTCAGGCTCCCATTTCCTGTTCAGGCTGTGGGCGGTTCTACAGCATCAGGCTCCCACTTCCTGTTCAGGCTGTGGGAGGTTCTACAACGTCAGGCTCCCACTAACTGTTGAGGCTGTTGGCGGTTCTACAGAGTCAGGCTCTTCCTGTTCAGGCTGTGGGCAGTTCTACAGTGTCAGGCTCCCCCTTCCTGTTCAGGCTGTGGGCGCTTCTACAGAATCAGGCTCCCCCTTCCTGTTCAGGCTGTGGGCGCTTCTACAGTGTCAGGCTCCCCCTTCCTGTTCAGGCTGTGGGCGCTTTTACAGTGTCAGGCTCCCCCTTCCTGTTCAGGCTGTGGGCAGCTTCTACAGTGTCAGGCTCCCCCTTCCTGTTCAGGCTGTGGGCGCTTCTACAGCGTCAGGCTCCCCCTTCCTGTTCAGGCTGTGGGCGCTTCTACAGCATCAGGCTCCCCCTTCCTGTTCAGGCTGTGGGCGCTTCTACTGCTTCAGGCTCCCCCTTCCTGTTCAGGCTGTGGGCGCTTCTACAGCTAAAGGCTCCCACTTCCTGTTCAGGCTGTGGGCAGGTTCTACAGCTTCAGGCTCACACTTCCTGTTCAGGCTGTGGGCAGGTTCTAAGCTTCAGGCTCCCACTTCCTGTTCAGGGTGTGGGCTGGGTCTACAGCGTCTGGCTCCCACTTCCTGTTCAGGGTGTGGGCTGGGTCTACAGCTTCAGGCTCCCACTTCCTGTTCAGGGTGTGGGCTGGGTCTACAGCTTCAGGCTCCCACTTCCTGTTCAGGCTGTGGGCAGGTTCTACAGCTTCCGGCTCCCACTTCCTGTTCCGGCTGTGGGCAGGTTCTACAGCTCAGGCTCCCACTTCCTGTTCAGGCTGTGGGCAGGTTCTACAGCTTCAGGCTCCCACTTCCTGTTCAGGGTGTGGGCAGGTTCTACAGCTTCAGGCTCCCACTTCCTGTTCAGGCTGTGGGCACTTCTACAGCTTCAGGCTTCCACTTCCTGTTCAGGCTGTGGGCCATTCTACAGCTTAAATAAATCTGTCAGGAATGATTGCCAAAATAGCGCTATTTCTTGTGTAAATAACTGACACTGTGACGCACAACAGACACATCTATTGTAATCTGTGGTGTCTGTTGGGAGCCATTGGTGTCCATTGTAAAATGGGTCCGGTTCCGCTTCTGCAATGAAACCTCCAATGCAGATGTGCACCAGACCTTACTCAATGGCCCCACAAGCAACTGGCCAGGTTTGATATTGGAGCAATATATTCTCTGATTTATTTTATTCCTGTATATAGCGCTGTTATATACCCCAGCGCTGTGCAGAGATGGTTATTGTTCACATTGGTCCCTGTCTTCATTGAAGTTCACAATCTAAATTCCAGATTAACTTTATCTGTTTGATTTTGAGTGTGGAGGAAACCCATGCAAACATGGGGAGAACATAGAAACTCCTAGTAGATGTTTTCCTTGGTGGGGTCACTGTACTGCACTGTGCTAACTACTGAGCCACCGTACTGTACTGTGCTTACTGCTGAGCCACTGTGCTAACCACTGAGCCACTGTGCTGCACTGTGCCAACCACTGAGCCACTGTGCTGCACTGTGCCAACCACTGAGCCCCTGTGCTGCACTGTGCCAACCCCTGAGCCACGGTGCTGCACTGTGCCAACCACTGAGCCACCGTACTGCACTGTGCTAACCACTGAGCCACCGTGCTGCACTGTGCCAACCACTGAGCCACTGTGCTGCACTGTGACAATTGCTGAGCCTTTGTGCCAACCGCTGAGCTACCGTGCCAACCGCTGAGCTACCGCGCTGCGCCGTGCTAACCGCTGTGCCGCCGTACTGCAACGTGCTAACCGATGTGCCGCCGTACTGCAACGTGCTAACCGCTGTGCCGCCGTACTGCACCGTGCTAACCGCTGTGCCGCCGTACTGCTCCGTGCTAACCGCTGTGCCGCCGTACTGCTCCGTGCTAACCGCTGTGCCGCCGTACTGCTCCGTGCTAACCGCTGTGCCGCCGTACTGCACCGTGCTAACCGCTGTGCCGCCGTACTGCACCGTGCTAACCGCTGTGCCGCCGTACTGCACCGTGCTAACCGCTGTGCCGCCGTACTGCTCCGTGCTAGCCGTTGTGCCGCCGTACTGCACCGTGCTAACCGCTGTGCCGCCGTACTGCTCCGTGCTAGCCGTTGTGCCGCCGTACTGCACCGTGCTAACCGCTGTGCCGCCGTACTGCTCCGTGCTAACCGCTGTGCCGCCGTACTGCTCCGTGCTAACTGCTGTGCCGCCGTACTGCTCCGTGCTAACTGCTGTGCCGCCGTACTGCTCCGTGCTAGCCGTTGTGCCGCCGTACTGCACCGTGCTAACCGTTGTGCCACCGTGCTGCACCGTGCTAACAGTTGTGCCGCCGCGCTGAAGCGTGCTAACTGCTGAACCATCGCGCAGCACTGTGCTAACTGCTGAGCCACCATCCTGCTCATGACACCTAACTTAAAGGGACTGCAAGCAATTGGCCATGTTTGCTATGGGAAGAATATATTTTCTCTCGGAGTTGAATTAGACTCCATCCTGGGCACTCGCCCTTCCTCGCAATTGCTTGTCAAGTAGGTGTCACCACCAATATCCAAGACCCCGGCACACAAGTGCTTCCTTACAATGATGTCCTTCTTAGTCCAACCGAAGAGATTGGAAGGTTGTGTTTTGTTGTTTCTCTTACGTCACTATAAAGTGAATATGGAGACATTGAACACATCCCCGTCTACTTAGCGCGGCCAGTAAATGGCTCTCCGCTAGTGACAGACACAAGGTAGTCGAGTAATGCACAGCGTTAAGCATTTATCCGAGTGTCCGATCTCTGATTCAGCAGCAAGGGGTTAACCGTCTCCTCCAAAGTAATCAATAGCTGTGATCTATTGCTAGACCTGCCAATACATTAATGGCTCCGTCCTGCGTTTGAAGGCGCCATTAATCATGGCGGTGCCACAGTGCTTAGCAGGCATCCATGCAAACCACTCGCCCTGAGAGTCAGGGAGGAGGGGGAGGAGGAAAGGAACGGACCTGAAGAAATTTAATTCCAGGAAAAATGAGCTCGGGGCCTGATGACTTTTACATACTGAAATAGTAAGCGAGGCCCCAATGGTAAATCAATAAAACAATAAGACAAACTATTTTAATAACATGGAGGCACCTAGTTCATCACCGCTCTTCCTTTATTTATGGCGGCTTTTGTGGATATAAATAAGTACTTACTTAGCAGCAACCAGCGGGGCCTCCGTCCGGGCCCCAGAATCCAGGAAAATTACTCTCAATCTACCCCAGCGCAAGGATATATATTTCTTCATTTTATGTAGGGGAGATGCATCCCGACGTGAAAGCTGTCCGAAACGTCACATGAATTATTTGTTCTTCAGTGTTGTAATCTAGTGCATTGTTTGCTGTGCAGCTGGGAAATTCTACAGAGTGGTCGCTCGCAGAGGCGCAACTTTAAGCTCCTGGGCCCTAGTGCAAAAAGTGAAATGGGCCCCCCAAATACCATGTGATACTTACACTGCTGGTGTCTCCTTATGTGGCAGAGGGGGTTTTTGGTCCCCCTTGGGCTGCAGGGCCCCTACGACTGCACTGCGCACCCCCTGACTACGCCCCGGGGCCCGCTCATTTTTATAATGGCATCAGGATACATTAACCAAGGCAGCTGTACCAGAATTCTGAGCCCAAAAAAATGCTGGGTTATGGCTTACACCGTGTTATGATGGGTTTTAGACCGTTTTTAGAAATTTCTCTACCTTGCAAAAGGGGTTGTGGCTTCATGGCAAGGGGTGTGGTTTATTGCGCGACGCCATGCACTGAAATCTTTGGTGCAGTTAGTGGGATAAAGTCATTCAACTTAAAAAAGTTAGACTACACAGTACTGACCTGCACCAGATTTATCTGCACGATGATGGAAGTGGGGCATTGTAAGGGTATGTTCACACGGTGTATTGAGGCAATTCTCCCCCTACCCTCCCCCGTGCGTACAATATGATCTATGATAGCTTTGGATTACAGTAATTGCTGCGCAACCCTTTTTTCCACGATAACGGGCGAAAATAAAGCGAAATGCGCACCCAAATAAGACTTTTACTCTAACTTTACATTTTGTATTAGTGACATGCATGCACTGATTGGTGGTCTATAGCGCCTCTCTACAGTACAGGCGGTACTACATGGGCCTGTACTCCTTTACAATGTATTAAAGTGAGGGCAAAGCCACTGATTGGCGGTCTAAGTACCCTCCTACAAAGTACAGTGTGGTAAAATACAATTTTCCCTGTACTCTCTTACATGTATTATGAGGGCATGCACTGAATTTGGGGGGTCTAAAAGCGCCTCTCACAAATAAGGCGGTTAAACCTTTGTCCTGTAATGCTCTTACATTAATTATGAGGTGCAGAGTGAATGGTGGTCTATACTCCCCTCTACAGTACAGCGCAAACCACATTCCTGTTACCGTCTTACATTATATTAAAGGTGTCTCATGATTGGTGGTTTTTATAGCTCCTTCCCTACAGTACCGGTGTTAAAAACTGTCCGTACTGCCTTACATGTATTATGAGGTGCATGCAGTGATTGGTGGGCTATATGCCCTCTCTACCATTCATTGGGCACATTCCTTTCTGTTTTTTATTTAGGAAATTTTGCGGGGATTGGGGGGCTAAGCGCCTTCCTACAGTACAGTGCGGGTCTACCCTTTTCCCCTTTTTTCTTACATGTTTTGTGAGGGGCATGCAGTGTTTGGGGGTCTATAGTGCCTCCTAAGTACAGTGCGGTACACATGTCCTGTACTCCTTACTGTAATGAGGTATCAGTGATTGGTGGCTAAGCGCCCTCTACAGTACAGTGCGGTAAATACATGTCCTGTACCCCCTCTACATGTTTATGAGGTGCATGCAGTGATTGGGGTCTATGCGCCACTTTCAGTACAGTGCGGTCTACATGTCCTTACTGCTCCTACTGTATTAGTGAATGCATGCAGTATTGGTATCGTAGCGCCTCTCTACAGTACAGTTAGGTACTACATGTCCTGTACTGCTCTTTTTCCCTGTATTAGTAGGTGCAGCATTTATTGGGGTCTAATGCCTCCTACATACAGTGTAGTACCACATTATTGTACCCTGCTTTTAAATGTGCCAGGGGTGACGGCTTCTGGGGAACTAATAGGCCCATTTCGGTACATTGGTTGTGAAGACAACGACCCAAAGAAACTCCTGCCCCCTCCTAGAAAGGTCAAATGTTTAATTTCGGACCAAGGTTTTTTAGAAAAAATGCTTGAGTTTTGATTTATAAAAAATATTGGGCCACACACATTATTATAAAGTTTTTTGATTATCTTATAGATTTGGATTAAAATACTTTTTAATCAGGGCTGTGGAGTCGGTGCCTAATTTTGCAGGGGGTCGGAGTCCGTCATAAAAGTGGACTGACTTGACTCCCAAAACATATAATAAGTTTTTGGTCCATTTTGTTTTTATGCCAAAAAGCAAGAGGGCTTTGGGTCCCGGCATGCTGCGCTCCCATATCTTTACCTCATCACATGAGGAGTGTAATTGATGACATGGAGCTGCAAAACGCTGCCCCCAGGGAAAAGAACCCCTCCAGGCAAACAGATTTAGAAAAATGTTTCCCGTTTTAAAAAAAGTAAAAGATCCCCAACCATTCATCAAAACTGACTTGGGTGAGGCAATTTCTTTAAACCCTGCAATTGTTTGAGATATTGCCCTTTGGGTCCCCCCTTTGCCCCCCCCCAAGTTAGTGTAGAAGGCCTTCTCTAGCCTGGAAAAATGAGATCAGAGTTTAGGTCCTTATGCAGGATCTGATGGAGGCAATACTATTTCTCAGAACAAATTCAGAGACTCCACAAATGTTCCTCATGTTTTTGCAGATTTACAATTTTTTTGTGTTCTAAAAACCTACCAATAAATATATTTTTTCATTGACAACAAAAAGGTAACAATGTTTTGAACTTGTGACTTTTAGGCTCAATATCTCCTCTCCATACGCTTTTTTTTCACATAGGCTACTGTAATTTTATATCTATCACTTCCCGATCTTTTACATAACTGACTTGCATGTATTTAGCATCTGCTTAGTTCTCCCAATTTTTTCCTTAACTGCATTGTTTCTGTTTTTCTTCAAAAAAGCAAAAAGTTTATTTTTTTTTATTTTGTTTTTTATTTGGAAATCCAGCTTTTTGGTTTTCAATACTGCCTGAATCCTTCTGGGCTCTGAATCAGATTCAAACATACTTTTACCAAAAAACTGACCCCCGGTCTCTTCTTTCACATTCCCAAAAGTTGGGGCAGACTGGACTTGGATACAAAAACAGCTTTTTTCTTTAAAACCCAACCCACAAGTGTTTTTAAAAGACAAAACTTGTTACCCTTTTCTTGTCAGTGTTTGTTCCAAACCCAAATAGCTTGATTTTTGTGTCATAAGGTTATAAAAAAGCCTATTTACCCATTTTTTCTACAGTAAAATCACTTTAAAAATGGGGCCGGTAGAGGGTCAAGGGGGGGCGAGTTTGGGAAATTTGAGGAGTCGGGGGTCGGGGGCTTTGGCTTGCCGACTTCACAGCCCTGCTGTTAATCATGTTGTACATTTCTAACAGTAACGCAAGAGCCCTGTTCTCGTGTCTGGAACTGAGTGCGTTTTTTTTTTTTTATTTAAAATACTAGTTTTCCAGATTGGATTAGGGAAGGAATTTTTTCCCTTAAATTGGGGGACAATTGGGGTTCTACCTCAGGCGGTTTTTTGCCCTTCCTCTGATCAACACTTTAACAAAAGGGCTGACGGGGTGGACTATGTCCCCCTTTTTCCGGCCTGAAACTATGTTAAACATGTAATTTCATTCCCGATGGTCGGGATTTATTCTTGATTATTTTAGCCTTAAAGCAGCTTGGGAAAAGGTCCTACAGTTCGCCAAATACTGGTTAGAATAATTTAAGGGAAATATGTTCCTGCCTTCTTTGAACTTTTGTCATCCAAATTTTAAATCCCAAAAAATTTTAAATCGTTACATTTGCTCGTGGGGCCTTTGTGAGAAAGGGGGATTTTTTTTATAAAAGGTTATTTGAAAAACGTTAAAATAAAACCTTTAAAAAAAAAAAACTATGTAACTATGTAGTCATTCACACTTTTTTTTATAGAACCTGAAGAAGCGAACCTTGCGAGTCACGTGAAATGCGTTGTTCTGGAGTTGTTCATGTTTAACACTAGTGCTAAATAAAACAGGCCCACACTTTGGACAAGTTCCAATCATCTTGTTTTATTCCTTATGCACTTATTGTTGTTTTAACATCTTTTACAATTCAGTTTGGTTTTAATACCATCCTAGGTGGTTATTTCCAGCTTGCAGCAGCTCTGTCTGTTATATGGAAGGACGCGCTTTAGATTAGTATCTGCTTCATCTTCCGTAATCTCCACTTTGCGTTATGTTGGGATTATTTGGGGGCTTCAGAACCAATTTCCAGTTTTTAATAGAGATTTGGTCATCCTACAATGGTCGTCCTGGAACCAATTAATATTTTATGTTGAGAGAACGTTGATGGTTAACTTTTTTTAGGAAATTTTTTACCATAAAAAAATCCTCAATCCACGTTGTGCACTTCCATAATAGCCCCACTGTGATATCAACTCTACATTTAGCTCGGAAATAATATGTATTATTACAATAGCCAAAAAAGAAAAAAGACACGGGGGCGCACAATAGTGAAATACGTCTCAAATATATTAATAAAAAAAGGTGGAGATTCTCACCTGAAGTGGTTGTGCTCGTATTGTAGAGGCACAACAATCATAAACATGTATGGGATTTAATCCTTCTCTCGGCAGCCACGGTTCTTTCCAGCGATCCTAGACTGCTGGATAGGAAGCATGCAACAAACAAAAATGGCGAACCGGCGCACGTGGATTATTAGTAAATGCCAATGATGAAGGCTGGTATATAGAAAACTTCTGAATTTTATTTCTAAAACAGAAAGGATATTATCCTAAACTGATTAAAAGCATACATAGACCTAACGCATTTTGCGCTCCAACTTAGGTAACCTCTGAGGCAGCGCTAAGTTGGAGCGCGAAACGCGTGAGGTTTATGCATGTTTTTAGTCAGTTTAGGATAGTCTCCTTACTGTTTTAGAAATAAAATTCAGAAGTTTTCTATATACCAGCCTTCATCATTGGCATTTACTAATAATCCACGTGCGCCGGTTCGCCATTTTTGTTTGTTGCGTGTTTTATTACAATTAATCCAGAAAAATGAGAAGCGTTGTAAGGTTCGGCTTCGTCATAGATCTTCATCATTGCAGTCTACTCAGATCTCTGTTGCCTTCCCCTATGGTAGTTTTTGTTTGTCAGTAACCTTTTTATGCCATGTGGATAACAACTGCATTGCCATGAAAGGGGTGGAAGTATAACTGATGTTGATTGCATGTTGCTAGCATCTGCCATCATTGTGGGACTCGCCTCTGAGACCTGCACCCATCTCCAGATCAAGCCCCAAAACACCTCTGTTTAACCGGAGAGGTGGTCCCAATTCTCTTTTTTGACTTCATGGCAGTTCCAAGTATATCCAAGTGCAATGTCTACTCAGAACTCCCATTGATTTTATTGGGAGCGTCCCAACAGCCTCTCTCCATTCCGATTTCAGGGCTCGCCCTCAAAATAGGTGTGGGTCACAGAGGACATCTGCAAATGGGTACGGCCGCCATTAAAAACTGAACAAACCCCTTTCTGCTGGTTCTTGAACGGTGTACAAGTTAAACAACAGCCTTTACAACAACAATATCAGGTTGATACGACATGTTTATGTGACCAAATCATTTTTGGTCTGTAGTTTTCACTAGTGAATCATTATTCACATTGTCTTTGCAGTGAAGGTCAATTCTCTGCTTGAAAAGATAACCAGTGTAATGTATGGTATGTTTCACTGAAAATCTTCAATAAAAAACAGAATTTAAAAAAAAAAAAAAACTGAATCAACCCGTATACAGGCAGTCCCCGGGTTACAAACGGGATAGGGACTGCAGGTTTGTTCTTAAGTTGAATTTGTATGTAAGTCGGAACAGGTAGATCTATTATGTAATTCCAGCAAAAAGTTTTTGTTGGATAGCGCAGGGAACAGTTTTTACATTTGTTTTGCTGTCTGTGCCCTTTATTAGAAGATTTCACCTAACGTTCTGTATCTCATGTGCAGCTGTGGCATGCTGGCACTTGGTGATCATGGGGCGTGACTCAGTGTTGAATGTCAGCCACGCCCCATAAGTCTCCGTTTGTAACTAGGGGACGTATGTAAGTCGGGGACTGCCTGTATTCCCTTACCCTCTCACCTGGGATCCAGTGCCGTGGCGTCCTTGCTCTCTGTGCTTCTATTCACTGATGCAGCAGTCGTGTGACATTGACCGATATCACCGTTTTCAGGAAAGTTGTCTGAGCAGTGACCAAGGCCACAATTATGGGGGCCCCAGGTGGTAAATGTAGGTTCTAGGAATACAAAAATAATACCCTGGACTCCCCCTGCCTGACTTTAACTGTTTGTGTGTTTTTAGGACGTGCAAACAGTTAAAACCATGGAGGAGAAGGAAGCCAAAGGCTTCCTGCCCTGACGATTTAGTCTTTTTAAGCTGCAAGCTGCCGGTGTCCAGGCATAGGTGGAGTGATCATATGAATGTCCTTGGGGGTGGCTTAGGCAGTGACATCAGGCACATGGGCTCTAAAGCCAATCAGCGGCTGCAGCATTGACATGCCAAATGGATGGAGTCTGGGAGAGAACGGGAGAGCAAAAATCCGAGGTGAGAGGAAGGTTGAGTAAATTTTCTCATTTTTAAGTGGCAGCAGCTCCTTAGACAAATATTTTAAATGTTTTTACCAGACAACTCTTTAAAGAGGTTGTATGAGATTGGTAGCACCGGTCGCCCACCCCCCTTCAGAAACGTGGCTACTTTTGTCAATAAGCTGCAACTAGTATTGTAACCCTGCACTATGTAAGCAACAGAGGAGCTGTAATACCAGATGCAGCTCATCTACAAGAGTGCCGCTAATTTGGACGTCTATGACTTGTCAGATTATAGTTATATTACAGGTTATATATATTACAGGTTATAGTTAGTTCAGAAGGTCTGAACCCATGGGTAAATTTCCACCCTTACCTGACAACCTGCCATATTGGCATTTTTATGAATGTGGCAAAGTAGTTGTCTGACAACCCTTGCAAATGTTATACAGTAATAAGATTTTGTTTGCTGTTTTTTGAGGTTTCCTCATTTAAGCCATTTCCCATAGCCTGCTCCTAACAGCCAGCTTCAGGCTCCCGCTTCCTGTTCAGGCTGTGGGCAGCTCTACCGCTTCAAGCTCCCAGTTCTTGGTCAGGCTGTGGGTGATTCTACAGCTTCAGGCTCAACTTCCTGTTCAGGCTGTGGGCGGCTCTATAGATTCAGGTTTCCACTTCCTGTTAAGGTTGTGGGTGGTTCTACAGCTTCAGGCTCCACTTCCTGTTCAGGCTGTGAGTGGCTCTGTAGATTCAGGCTCCCACTTCCTGTTAAGGTTGTGGGTGGTTCTACAGCTTCAGGCTCCCACTTCTTGGTCAGGCTGTGGTCAGCTCTATAGATTCAGGCTTCCGTTTCCTGTTTGGGTTGTGGGTGGTTCTACAGCTTCAGGCTCAGGTTGTGGCCAGTTCTACAGCAGTGACTGACATTTCATCTCTGCTATTTCTGAAAGAGGGACATTTATGATGGAGAGGTATAAACAGCAGGGCACAGGACTACTGAAGTCTAAAAGGGTTAATGTCGGTAAGATTGTAAGCCCTCGCGGGCAGGGCCCTCTCTCCCTCTGTTGTGCCAGTTGTAAGTCATTCATCGTTATTATTGTACTCATTTGACATTATGTATGTAACCCCCCTCGAATGTACATCGCCATGGAATCAATGGCGCTTTAAAATAAATGTTAATAATAAAGTTCAACAAGCTCCCGTGCTGCTGCTAAGACACAGCCAGGAGTGATGTCAGCATTCCAGCCACTGATAGAGCAGAAGAAGGTGGTCGGTAGCCTAGGAAACCTTCTGTACACAAGCAGGAGATAAGAATTGCGAACTCTGAAACTAAGCAAAATCATAACAGGCATGTATTTGGTAATAATCTCTATTTACCTTGTAATAATAACCCCTTTAAACTGTTGTTGGACCGATTGTCGTCTTATTAAGGTTCTGTAACTACCAGGCACACAGATCTTCTTCCTTGTTTCTCAGTAGGATGACTGTCAGATGAACTTCTCCTTGAAGACACATTTTAACCCTAAAACAATGCAGTTCTTGAGGCTTCCTGCTCATTGCTTAGCATTGCTTGTCCAGAAATGTATTGGCGTCTTACTATTTCCTATAATGAGCGTCTGCCAAGAAATTTCCAATCTTTCCAATAAATGTCTGTCCCGTGCCCCCGATTTTCTGACAGGTATAATCATTTTGTTACCATGGACACATAGATTATCGGCAAAACGGCATTGTATCACTCACAAAAGATGCGCGGTTCACTGCCGCCTGGGGAAAAAGTCAACATGTATCTCAGATATTCAATGTTTAAAAAAGGAAAAAAAGTGCAAAAATTATTAGATACATTTGACCAATTTGCCAACTGAGGCTGCATCTTTATTTTTTTTTATTTTTTTGTGGGGGGGATATGTAGTTTTTTTTTTTTTTTTACTCTGATTTGGAAGACAGGTAAAATTTTAATAAATTAAAAAACCCATGCCCCTATTTTTTTTTTTTTTGTTGTTGCTTGTCTATTTGATGCGGGTTAAAAACGGAAGGGATGGAACAAAAAAAGGGAAAATTTTTGGGTTTCATCAACAAATGAGTTTATTGTTTTTAAATTGGGTTAAGGGTTTTCCGAAGTGAGTTCCTTACCTCCTTATCAGCTCAGGGGAGAATATAAACAAATCATGCTGAGTCATGAACACTGCTGGTGTGAGAGGTAGGGGGGTGAGCAGAGACTGAGGAAGAAGGGAGCGTCTCAAAAGTTTACTCAAATAATAACATTACAACAGTGGATTCTCTATACAGCAGACAGCCTCATACACTGCACTTTCTCCCCAGCCCCTTGCAAGCTCCTTCATGTTCCCTGTCATCAGATAAGAAGTGCAAACACGCAAGAGTGGCCAGATCAGCTCCCTATCAGCTCCTGGTAGTGTCTAATTTAAACTTTCAGGAAACTAAGGGGGACTGAGCAATGCTGTAGCTCTCACAGGCTTCACTTTTTGTAATCACATATATTTAGAAAAGTGATTAAATACTCATTTTGGAGAATCCCACGTCAACATTACATCGTGGCAAAACCCCTTTAACTCACATTTTTATGTTAAACACCTTTTTAAAGATTTTTTGGTAATTTTTTTTAATTTTCCATATCACTTTCAATATTTGTTAATAATTCTTAAGTCTTGCAGTTTTCACTTTGGCCACTAGGCCTAATAATTGTCTGACACTTCCTGTTCTGTAGAGAAAGATTCTCAGTTGTCTGCTCATTATCAGCACAAAGAGGGTCAAACTGAAAGGAGACACCAGTGTGAATAGATAACACAGGATCCACCAGTCACAAGAGGAGATGTCACAGTTCACCCTTTCACCTCCCTGCACAGTGACTTCTTCCCAGGTCACAGAGCATGACTAGAAAACTCTCCTATAGAAGTGAATGGGACTGAGTCAGTCTTAAGTCTCCTATGTGCATGAAGCTGCTGTAAAGCATCTCTCTGACTGCTGTTAAAGCAGTGCAAACAAAGCCTAGTGGCCAAAGTGGAAACTGCAAGACTTAAGAATATTGAAAATATGAAAAATTAAGAAAAAAAACCAACCAAAAATTCCTAAAAAAAAATGTCTTTAACATAAAAACGGGGCTTAACAATCAGTTATTTTTTGATGACGCATTCCTTTTAACTAGTTGACGACTACCTGTAGACAGTAAACATCCGGGCATTAGGCATCTAACTAATCAGGCAGCTGAGGGATTGGAGAGCTGGCGGTCAGTGGCAGCTGAGTTCTCCACTAGGAAGGCAGGGATGGATTTTTACCGTCCCTGCCTTCCCAATCGCTGTATGCAGGGATAGGCAGGGAGCCTCCTGGCCTCTTGCTTCCCGGTACCGGCGGTCACATGATCACTGTGACTCAATAACTGCAAATGCTCCTGGGTCTCATCAGACCAAAACTGGCTCTGCAGTGTTTTCAGCTGGGGCATTTAACCTTGTAACTGGGACTAATGCATCAGCACTACTAAAAGGAGAAATTGGGGGGGGGGGGAAATGCCCCCCCCCCCTCAAGTGTCTTCTGATTTTATATAACACCAACTATATAACTATATAGCGCCAACATATTCAGCAGCACTTTGCAATGAAGAGGGTATAAGTACAGACAAGGAGAACAAACGTTACACAGTAAAAAGCTACTGACGGATCAGACACAAGGTGTGAGGGCCCTGGTCCCAAGAGCTTATAATCTATTAGTGTGTGGGGGTGAGACAAAGGGTGAGAAGTGCTCAGTTTACAATGGTCCAGCCATGGTACATAAATATGGGGTTGTATACACAAAAAGTGGATGAAGCTGCCACCCAGACCGTACAGCTATATACATATCAGTGCCGGTGAATGCCCAAGTCCAGGAAAGTGATGAATGAGTATGACAGAAATTAGGGGGGTTAATGATTAGGGATTTTGGTAGCCCTGCCTAAGAAAATTAGTTTTCAGAGCGCACTTGAAACTATGAGTGTTGTGAGTGTGCCTGATCACATGGGGTAACATGTTCCAGAGAACCGGAGCAGCACATGTAAAATCTTGGAGATGGGCATGGTAGGTTCAGATGAGAGAGGTGGGTAGTTTCAGATAATCAGCAGAGCGGGTAGGGTGGTAGACAGAGATGCAGGTAGGCAGGTGCAGCGCTGTGGAGAGCCTTATGGGTGAGAGTGATGAGTTTGTTGTATCCTGTACTGAATGGGCAACATTACAGGGACTGACACAGGGTAGAAGCATCAGTATATCGGCTGGAAAGAAAGAGGTGCCTGGCTTCTGCATTCAGGACAGATTGGAGAGGGGAGAGTTTGCAGAGAGGGAGACCGATAAGTAAGGTGTTACAGTAATCAGTAGATCAGAGGGCACTGCTCACAAGAGCTTACAATCTATTAGGTTATGTTCACACGATGTACTGCACAGTACATTGTGTGTTTCGGGAGCTCGCGCTGATCAGCGTGTACTCGCGTGGGAAGGCCGGCAGCCCACCGGCCCCATAGACTTGCATTACTCGCGGCGCGTACTCGCAGCAAGTAATTGACATGTCACATCTCCCCGCACGTGCAATACGATCGTATTGTTATGAGCGGGGTGAGGAGGCGTAATCCATAATTCTCTGAGAGCTATGGATTACTGTAATTATGGGGCGCAGTACGTGGCGAAATGCGCCCCAAAATAAGCCGTGTGAAAATACTCTTTGGGTGTATGGGTGAGATGAAGGGTGAGAAATGCTCAGTTTTCACAATGGTCCAGCCATGTTGCATAAATAATGGGTGATTTACTCAAAAAATCTAAAGGGACAATTGACCCTCTCTCTTTTGCATGCAAGGCCAGCAAAAAAAAAAAAAGCCTGAGAGGTATGATAGAATTACTTTACGTACCATATAAAAAGTTATAAATTCATTTGTATGCTACTGCACTGAAAAGCGTAAAATATGTACAGTATGTTGTTGGAAAAAGACCTTAGAGCCTAATAAAATTTGTGCCAAGATGCATAACTTCATTTTTGTAATTTTGCCAAATTTATTACTTTTTTTTACACAGCGTCTAATTGGTCTTAGAGGAGAAAAACCCAGAGTCGCTTGTAGAGAAGGATCTCGGTGTACTTTTAGGTCAGAGACTACATGACAGCACAATGTCAATCAGCTGCTTCTAAAGCCAGAGGGCTATTGTGTTGAATTTAGAGACATGGATTTACTGGATAAGGATTGGAGGGGCCTCGAGGAATATTCAGTTTTTCACGCTAGTTCATAGAAAGAAGACCCTGGCATTGGAATCAGGGCTGTTGAGTCAGCAAGCCAAAGTCCCGACTCCTCAATTTCCCAAACCTCCGATCTACTCCCTATAAGGCGCATTTAAAGTGATCTTTTTACTGGTAAAAGGGTTCATTTGGTTTTTTATCACTTTATGATACAATAATCAAGCTTTTTGGGTAAAACAGCACTGACAAGCAAAAGGATAACATGTTTTGTCTTTTGAATGTGACAAGAGACCTGGGATCAGATTTTGGTCAAACTGCTTGAAATCTGATCCAGACCCCCAAAAGGATCGGGCAGTGTAAAAACCCAAAAAGGTGGTTTTCCCCAAATTACTAACAAAAAAAAAAAAAAATTTACATTTTGTTTTTAGGAGAAAAACAAAACAATGCAGTTAATTACAAGTTTCGAGAACAAAAGGAAAAAAAATCTTGCAAGTCAAATTTTGAAATTTAAAACAGCCCCCCTGTTGGAAAAAAGTATAAAACCAGTGACTAAACCAGGGGTGTTGGTCATTTTAACAGAGGGGCATATCAAGGTTATGGCTTCCCTCAAAGAGGCCTTTAAAGTTGATTAGAGTGCCCAGGTAGGGCTGTCAGAGCTCTGCCTCCGCCTATGAGTCGCTTAACACCTGGGTGTAGAACAGAAGCTGAATGGTGCCGATCCCTGTGCTGGCATAGCTACCCCTGCAAGCTTTTGCTTTGACCACCAGGGAAAGTGATAGTGCAGGTCCAGTGCTGTAGCTATAGGAGGTGCAGAGGTAACAGTAGCTACCGGCCCAGCAGCCTGAGGGGGCCCAAAAGCCCTTCTGCCACATAATAAGACGCCAATATTGTAAATTGCACATGGTAGTTGGAGGGCTCAGTTCACTTTTTGCACTAGGGCCCGAAAGCTTGAAGTTACGCCTCTAAGCTGGTCCTTTTGGTCTGACCTTGTCCATTCCTGGTTGCTGGGTATAAGCTCTCACGGGCTACCTACTGCGACATGGTGTGTTGCATTTGGCCAGTGGGCCTTCAGTTTGACTTAAGAGAACAAAACGGATAAGGGAAGGGCTATGGAGGATCTCTGTTATGAGGGTAAAACTTATTTAGTATTGAGAAGAGATGTCTAAGGGGAGACCAGATAAATTTGTAGAAATAACTAGTGGCTACTGCAAAAAAAATTAAGGAAAAAGCTCTAAGGACACGAGGACCCTCTCTCAAACTGTTGGAAAAAAAGTTCAGTCTCCCGAGGCACCGGCCTTCTTTACCATAAGAATTTTGGATCTGTGGAATAGGGTTTAGATGATTACGTATAGCACAGGTGTCAAACTGAAGGTTTTAAGTCCAAATCTGGCCCACCATATTCTTATGTGGCTCCCGAGAGCTAAGACACAGCTGGTGTGCAACTCACAGGTGGTGGCACCACTCTAATAGCCCTACCAAGGCATCTGACCCCCTCCAATGGCCCTTTGAGGGCAACCACAAGGCTGTTGTGGGCCACAGTGAAAATGAGTTTGACACCCCTGACTTAGAGCAAAGCGATACTGACGCATGAAGGCACCCGGGATCGGGAGGGAAATGTTTCTTTTTTGGGTTTCTTGATTTCTTCCTGATCAATGGAGGGTAACAAAGTTCTAAAGTTACCCGTACCCTCCCTTTCATGCACATCTTCTCTATCCTTGGATAAACTTGTTAAACTTATGTCTTTTTTTTTTAAAAACCTTCTATGAAACCCCTTTTTTTTTTTGTTTTAAGTTTTGTTTTCCCGTAAAAAACCACTTTAAAAGGGGTTGCCCCTCATCTAAAAATTTATGGGATCCCTTTAATGAAGAAAATTTTGATTGGCTCGGTCACTTTTTTGGGTTTAAAAGCTGCCCTGTAAAAAAACCCCTATAGCTCTGTGAAATTCCCCAGTTTTTCCCTCGGGTTTTAGTTAGTTAAAAAAAATTACCTTCTCGGGGGCCCGGGAAAAGCTTCTGACCCTAATGTAAACATAATTACTGTCTTTCGTCTGAAAGATCAAAATAACACCCCAACTTCTAAGGTATTTCACGGGGTTTAAAAATTTGGGACAATTTCGTCCTTTTAATTAGCCCCCGTACTGCCCCTGGGGAAATTTAAAGGGGGAATAACCCCCTGTCATTACGGAAAAAACCCACGTTTCTCAAAAGAAAAACTTTTGGATTACTTTGTCCCCCCTCCCCGCTGGGCCGAATCCACCCTTTGGGGGGAGATAAGTGACGGGTAAATTTCCCCTGGGCCGGGCACATATTAAACCCCCGCGGGTAATGAAAAGTCGGGGGCCCGGGCGAGGTTTCCCGGGCCCCCCCACCCTTCCCCCCCCCCAGCCACCCCCGGCAAAAATTAAACGACCCGAAAATTTAAGCTTGTGAAATACCAAAAACATTTGCCGTACCTTTTGAAAAGAAGTCACTCCCCCTGCAATCAGATGGGAAAAAAAAACAAGGGAGAAGGGATACACGGGGCCGGCCCATTTGGGGGAAAAACTAGAAACCCCTGAGTGGGGTAAAATCAGGGTGGTTTAAAAATCAAGTTTTTTTGTTTTTTTTTTTAAAAAATTTCGGATTTTTTTTATTTAAATGGGAAAATTTTTTTTTCAAATAAACTGCTTTTTGGGGAAAAAATTATTTTCCCATCCAAAGGTTCCTCCATCAGAGAAAAGCTGGGGTTTTTTAAATTTTCGAAATAAAGGGCTGTATAGGGGTTATCTTTTTCACAAATGCCTCTTTCCAGGGGTTTTTCTTTTAGGATTAGTGAGCAGTTTCTTCCCCCTATATTTCACGGGCGCTCGTTTTAAACCCCTTCCCGCTTTTAAAAAACTAATTTGCCCCTCCCGGGGTTCCCAGCCCCCTTTTTCCCACAAAAAGAAAATTTTGTTAACAACATGAACAGAGTTGAGAAAAAGCCCTTTAAAATTCCTATTGTTTCCAAACCAAATGAATACAAATCAACCCCTTAAAGCCAAGCCCAAGAAGTTAGACAAAAATTTTTCTGATTGTTTGGAGGGGGCATAGTTTTCTGAAACAACACAAGAAGAATTTGAATCTAAGTGGGGGAAGGAGGAAAGGGAAAAAAGGGGACAAGAAAATAAAAAGTAAAATTTTGGGCAAAATACGAGTAGCCACGGGACAGAAAAGGGGCGGATCGTTTGGGGTGAAATTCTGGGGTTTTTAATTAAAATTTTTCCCTTTATAAGGGCAGCGGGCTTTTAAAAAGGGCCCCTTTTTTGGGGAAAATTTTTTAAAATAAAAGCTCCTTCGCCTATCGGAAAAAGGCGGGCATGCGGAAAAATTGAAAAAACGATGCAAAAAGGGAGATCCCAAGGCCTGGTGGGCGAATGGGGCAAAAATCATGAAATTTCGGGGGAAAAGATGCCCAAAAAAAACATTTCTAAACCCACAGGAGCTTCAGGTTGGAAACCCTTTTTTTTGAACCCTATTTCAAAAGACTAAAACTGTCATGTGTGAAAAAAAATTTCTATTTTTTTCTTATTATTTCCCATGTTACTGTCTTTTGGGTCCCGTTTTTGAGGAAAAAAAACAAATACCCTTTTTTGGGGGGGAGTTTTTGGGGGTTACAATAAGCAAAATTTGGGAAAAACAATAAAAAAAACAGAAATTTGACTTTTTTTTTTTGGGGGAATTTCCCATGGTTTTGGGAAAACTACCCCCCCTCCAAAAAACCCCATCCCTGTTCAACATTTTCAGATTTTATCCATCCGGATAGTGTTTCATTAGCGACACATCATCACCCAAACCCCCCCCCCCAACATATCACCATCCCCCCAAAAGGAAAAAAAAACCCCCCTCCGGGAACCACCAAGATGGGTTTGGAAAAGGGAACCCTGCAGATTAAAAAAGAGTTAAATTGTTTAAAAAAAATTTGGCCCAGTTTATTTATGCAAACGAACTCTTTTTTTCCGATGACGAAAACCCCCCCACATTTCATTAATATGGTTCAGAAATGGCCCAAAGGATACAGTCCACCCAGCAGAGCGGGATTTGCAGGGAAACTGCGGGTTTAAAAGGGGTTTGACGGGGAAAGAAAGGGGGGAAGGGGCCCAATTTTTTGGGGCAACAGCCCTGGGGGGAAAAAATTTTTAAACCCTAAGTATTATGGGTGGTAATGTCCAATGTCCTATTGAAATTGTTTTGTATAACAACAGAAAAAGGTAAAGTTTTCCCTTTGCACAAACAACGGGATAACCCAGGAAATGCACACCCCAGAGAATACAACAAAAAGTGGCAGAAAAACCCTTAAAAAACGACATGTAAAAAAAATTCAAATGTCTAAGGGGCAGTTTGGTCACTAAAGGGCTGAAACGTTCCAAGATGAGAAAGATTTAAAAAAAGAGCAGGGGGGGGAAATACAAAGCTGCAAATAACTTATGGTTGCAGTGCTCTTTTGCTGCACCTCTTAGCCAAAGATTTTAAGTGTTCCAAAATAAAGGTTAATTTGTTAAAATTAAATACTTCTGAAAATAATCTTTTTGCTGCGGGCACTCTGAAAAGGATGGGGGGGAAACCCAAAGCAAACCCCGCTCCCAAAAAGATGTTGATGGAACCGTGGGGGACTTTTTTTGAGCATATATAAAAAAACTGGCCATTCTGATACCTTTGGGGAAGAAAACGAGATAAAATAAAATGGCCCCTGCCCACGGCCAAAATCCTAAACATTGGGCTTAAAAAAAAATTGTTGAACAAATGTGATTTCCCCAAACCCTTCTCTCAAGCTTTAAACAAAAATACAGAAAAATAGCTTTTTTAAATTTGCGGAGCTTTTTAAAATTTTTTTGGAAAGGGAAACCCTGAGTGAAAACTTAAAAAAGAATTTCCACATGGACGGAAAAAAATTTAAACAAGCAGTAAACAAAAAAGAATGGGGGCCCCACTGACTCCAGCTCATTTTTTTTTTGGGAAATATTGTCGAAAAAATCCAATTTTCAGGGTTTAAAACCTAAGTGCTGAGGAAGAAAAAGGAAATTAGCTATGACAAGGGTATCAGCAATATCCCTCTTTAATTTCCCAAATATAATAAACTTCGAGGGTTGGGGGAAAACCCTTAAAAAAATAAAATGTTTGTGAAGATATTTTAAGGAAGGTCCACCAGTAAAATGGTGGAAGTCACTTAAGCGCTTGGATTTTGAGTCTGTTCCGTAATGATTTCACTTTTAACAGCATAGTTCTTCTGAAGGGGTTGAAAGAATATTCCTCTTTTCCTTTTACCCATTATTCTAAATTGAGAAAAACGGTTGGGACCCCAAAAAACCCGGAAAGCCTTTTTTTTCTTTTCCCAAATTTTGAATAGGAAAAAAAGAAGAAGATGATGATGAAGATGACCCAAAAAGTGAGCTACAGAGGGGGAAAACAGGGGCCCGTAGTTATTTTAAGGGTTTTTCATGGTGTCGGCTGGGCTGACAGGGCAAAATTTTTAAAAATATTAAAAATTTTTTGTTTAGCCCCAAAATTTGTTAACCCACATGGATGTTTGTTTAAAACAAATAATTATGCCTTTTTAATGTTATTATTTTTTCAGTTGAATAAATTTTTTTAAATTGTTTTTTAAGGGCGGGTTTAAATTTTTTCCTTCCTAAGTTTCAACCCAAAAAGTAGTGTCCAAAAAATGAATGTTAACCCATTAAAAAGGGGGAAAAAAAGTAATTTTAAAAATTTAAATTTTAAAAATCTTAATTTTTCTTGGGTGTTAAAAAAGCCCAAAAAATAGTTTAGGTAGAAAAATTTGATTTAAATCCCGATTTAAATCAAGCCTTACTGACAAAAGGGTTTTAAAAACATGATTTTTAAAACGTGATTTAAATCAGTTAGAAATTTTAAAACCCAAAACCCCAAACCCCGGGGGAAAATTTGAAAAATATTCTTTGTAGTGAGACAACCCCTTTAATCACTAGTTAGCTTAGATGATTGGATAACATATGATATTGGTTTATGAGGTCTGGTTCACATATGCGTTGAAAGATCCATTTGGAACCTCATGTTCTGTCTGCAATGACGGAAGCAATAGCGCGGCAAGATGCACTATTTTTTCTGGCTAAGCAACAGAAACGAGGGAGTCAACCCAACAAACCCAATGTAATCAACAGGGTCCATTAGGCGCTGCTGGTGTCCATTGTGAAACAGACCCCTGTTTTCACCTCTGCAATGGAGACTCCGAACAGATGTGAAGCAAGTCCTAAAGGGGTTTTGCCATCACAAACTTTGATGGCAAATTGTTTTAAGCATTTAGGATATTTAAACTGTTCCCGTCCTGTCTGTTGTTTTTACTTGTGTACAGACCGATGCAACTTTATTTCGTTATCCTCCGATGTATAATCATAAAGGGCTTTTGCCATCACAGACATTGATGGCCCATTGGCAGGATATATCATCAATGTCAGATAGGTACGGATCCCACCTATGAGCACCTATATCGGCAACGTGGCCCCAAAACTCACTGTTCTGAATGGAAAATTGGCCGTACATCCATTGAAATGAATGGAGAATAACCGCGCTTGCGCAGCCAATTCTTTGTTCAGAATGGGAAGTTTTGGGGGCCTGTCCTAGCGCTCTATATGGGCTCTGTCGATAAGCGATTCCCATAGAGTTTGATGGTCAGCAGATCAACAGGATATGCCATCGACGTCCCACCTCTGGGACCCACACCAATCTTGGGAGTGGGCCTTCAAAGTCCCGGCTCACATTGGAGAGATGGTGAACCTTATGCACAACTCTCCATTCTGGGCGATGGGGGTTCCAAGTACAGGGGAGCGCTGTATTCTCCATTCTGTTCTATGGGAGTTCCCAGTACAGAGAAGCGCTGTGTTCTCCATTCTGTTCTATGGGAGTTCCCAGAACAGGGGAGCGCTGTGTTCTCCATTCTGTTCTATGGGAGTTCCCAGTACAGAGGGGCAGTGTTTTCTCCATTCTGTTCTATGGGTGTTCCCAGTACAGTGGAGCGCTGTGTTCTCCATTCTGTTCTATGGGAGTTCCCAGTACAGAGGGGCAGTGTTTTCTCCATTCTGTTCTATGGGAGTTCCCAGTACAGGGGAGCGCTGTGTTCTCCATTCTGTTCTATGGGAGTTCCCAGTACAGGTCAGTGCTGTGTTCTCCATTCTGTTCTATGTGAGTTTCCAGTATAGAGGGGCAGTGTTTTCTCCATTCTGTTCTATGGGAGTTCCTAGTACAGGGGAGCACTGTGTTCTCTCCATTCTGTTCTATGGTAGTTCCCAGTACCGGGGAGCACTGTGTTCTCTCCATTCTATTCTATGGTAGTTCCCAGTACAGGGGAGCGCTGTGTTCTCCATTCTATTCTATGGTAGTTCCCAGTACCGGGGAGCACTGTGTTCTCCATTCTGTTCTATAGAAGTTCCCAGTACAGGGGAGCGCTGTGTTTAGCTTTACTGGGAACACACACAGACCGGAATAGAGATCAGTGTTTTAAGTGTGACTGCTCTTCATTCTGAGCCAAGGCTTTTGAGGGCTCATATCAGAGATAGGTGCGGGTCCCAGAAGTGTATGGTGGGAACACCCCTTTAAGATTGTTGAAAGATGATGAAATTAAGCTGTCTTGGTCTCTATAAGGTGGAAACCGCAGGCAGGATGGAAACAATTTAGTTAACAAATTGCCTAAATGCTTAAAACAGACCCTGGGGAAAGAGTCCTGAGTTTATCCAATAAAACTATCGTAGGTAGGGCCACGGCACGGAGGGGTGCGTATTACGCCGTTACTGCAGTTTGGCTCTTTCGTTTGTTTACTGCAGTATAATATAGACGAAGAAATTGAAAATGACAAGCAAACAATGTGTTCCCAGCGTGTGGACTCCCTTCATCTGGAGTGTGTCCAGGCACATCCCGCGATCTGCTCGCAAACTTACAGTGGATATGAAGAAATGCAATCAGTTTCTCATTATAACACATAGAGTTTGTTAACCAAGTTCAGCATATTAAAATGAAACCGCTGCAGGTCCAAGCTCTTCCGCGGGAAATTGACATCATCTGCTGCCTATACTTACAGTGGAGGTTATTAGTGACCATTGTATCCGCAGGGTGTACGCAGTCAGTTCTATATATCATATTCTGTATCACCAAAAATGTAACTACTCATAGGATAATAGGTAGAGTGTGTTTTGTGTGAATGTAAAGATAACTTTGCATCAGACTGGGATTTATCAGACTTTAAAGGGGTTGTATCATTTCATTAAATGGTCTTCAGAATAAGGGGACAGTGACAACAAGCAACTTTGCAATTGGATGTCATTAGCAAAGCTGTCTTGTTTTCACAGTCTCCCTTATCGTGGTTTTGTGTAAACACTGTTCCCCAGTGCCGGTCGGATTCCTCCTCCTTTTATTTCATTGGCTGACGGCTCTACTTATTTACATTCTGTCTGGCTCCTGTTCGTATTCAAGGGAGCGCGAATTCCTGCCTCTCAATCAGAATAAGGGGCCGGCAACATTTCACTCTGCACAGTCAGCAGCTGCACATTAACACTGCAGCTGCTTCTACAACCAGAAAACAGCAGAATTGTGCCTCGGTGCCATAATGCTCCTGCGTGTAAACATAGAAGGGAGACAGATCTGTGCTGCTCTGGATGAGTTCATAGAAGACTGGATTCAACTGTAACAAACCTCAAGCTGTGAGAGGAAAAGAGATCAGTGCTCTGAGTTCATAGAAGACTGTCTAGACCACAGATGTCAAACTGCGGCCCTCCAGCTGTTGGGAAACTACAACTCCCATCATGCATTTGTATAATCTTTAACAGTGGGCATGATGGGAGTTGTAGTTTCCCAACAGCTGGAGGGCCGCAGTTTGACACCCCTGGTCTAGACTGAATGCAGGGCTTTGGTTTGTAAACGTACAGCTCTTAAAAAATAAGACTACATAGGGAGAGGAACAACACAGTAACATGTGGACTCGGACAGAGAGGGGGGTATGTGCTAATCCCTCCCACTGATCTCAAACACACTGATTCGGGAGCGAGCACAAACAGTGAAGGGGGAGATGACGTCATCCCCCTTCAGTTAAGAAACACCCAGCTGGCAGGGGAAGAAACGCCCCTGGATTTGAAGAGCTGAGAACTGAAATACTAAACACACGAACTGCTGAAGCGATAAATCCCCTTCAATACACATTCTTTGAGGAATATTGACGACTATGCAACCTGCATGGATTAGTTAAAGGGGTTCTCCAAATCCACTCTTATTAAATTTAATTAAAGGTGCTGTCTCACTACAATGATTAGTTTTCAACATGTAGGGAACACTAAATGAAGAAGTTTTCCCACATACATTGCTTGGTTAATTTTTTTTTGTTGAGGAGCTACAAATGTTTTTATCACCTTCTGTGGGCTTTCTGGTTTCTCTAGTAACTGACCGGTTTGCCTGTTCTCCCTGCTGTTTGTCTATTCTGATAGCAGGGAGTGACATCATCACACAGGTTGAGACACAGAACTGCTGGCAGCCTGAGAGCTTGTGTGTTATCTGATCTTTCAGGCAAAAGACACTAATTACTACTGCTTACTTTAGCTCTCAAGATTCTCTGGACCTGACAGCAGGAGATTGTTTATCTAATTAGCAGAAGTCTGAATACACTGAGATCATTTGCTAATTACCCATAGCTTGACCAGGACGTGACAGGATGCATGAATGATAGAATTCTACTGACTCTATGAAACAGTGAGATAAGATAACCCCTTTAAGCTAATTATGAAAAATATTATATTGTGAATAACATGTCTACACTTTGTTTTAAATTATATGTGTTTTATATTATGTAATTTAACATTATTTCCACTTTTATGTTTATGGCTGTAAGTGATGACGTTCCATTTGGAGTGTCGCCCCTTCCTCCAGTATGCACAATACAAGTGCTGGCTTCCTGACTAGCATTCATGTGCATTGATGGAAAAACACTTACTAATCAGTCCAAATGTCACAGGTTTTTATTAAGGAGTAAAGAAGAATTTTATTTTTTCCAACCCATTGGATGCGGTCTTCCTTTTTTGTGACCTTTCAATTGCTTTGCTCCATGGAGGGTGAAGGTGAAAGCTTTACTATTAGGGCACATCCCCATGGCATAGATCAAATACCGGTCAGGTTACCAGTAATTGCTCTGTTTTGGAGCCATGTACAAGGTCGCAGGGGGACGGCTTTTCTCTGCTGTTTGCGGAGAAAAGCCCCACCCCCCTCACATAGAGATGTTCATATTCCGCCCTAAAATCGGACGGAAGAATTAAGATCTTCTATGTTTTTCGGACCGCAGGTGGTCTGGAACACCCATGCAGTAGGGGCCGCTGCACGGGTTTTCCATAGAGGTCCATTTAAAAGTTTGTCAGCCGGTTTACAGACGGTTTTCAAAACCTAAAACCGTCTGGAAACCCGTGCCGTGTGGACAAGCCCTTATGGTGGATGCTGCTGGATTTGCTTTTTTACATAGACTATTCTGTATAGTGAGACATTTTGTTCGGGGAGTGCGGTGGACGTGACACTATAGAAGTGCCGGCTGCCCTGCCAAATAGCAGATAAGTAACTACTGGGCATGCGCTCTAGTTACGCAGAGCCGCATTCTGTATGGACCACTCGCCGACCAATGCCCTCCCCGAACAAAACCTCACACCACACAAAAGTAGTGTGACCCAGTGTTCACGGCATGGGGAGGGCGGTTACACTATAGCAGTGCCTGCTTCCTGACTAGCGTGCATGCCTAATAGATAATCCTCTGCTGTTCATGTGCAACAGTCAGGAGGCCATCTCTTCGATAATGCTATTGCCCAACACCCTCCCTGAACACGGTCTGACACTACTGGCTGACCTCCTGACTAGCGCATATGCCTAGTAGATAATTCTCGGCATGTGAGCTAGTCAGGAGACCATTGCTTCTTTAGGGGCCGTTTACACGGCAAGTGCCAAATACTGGTCGGTTTTGCGACCGGTACTTGGCACTGTTTTGCGGTCGTCCCCACGGCCGCGGGAGGAATGGCTTTTCTCCGCGATGAGCGCAGAAAAGCGCTCCCCCTTCACATTGATTTGCACATATTCCGTCCGAAAACCGGATGGAAGAATGTGCATTCACAATGTTTCGAGAGCGAACCGCTGGGCGGAAAACCTGTGCAGTGGGGACTGCTGCACGGGTTTTCCATAGAGCCCGGTTCTGCTGGTTTTTCAGGCGGTCTGCAAAACCGCAAACCGCCTGAAAAACCGGGTGAAAACCCATACAGTGGGGACATGCCCTTATTGTAACAGCCTACTACCCTCCCGAAACGGATTATCACAGTACTTTTTTGTAGTGTGACGTTTCATTCAGGGAGGGTGGTGGACGGCTGCACTATAAAAGTAACGGCCTCCTGACCAGCTCACATGCCCAGCAAATATCTACTGAGCACATGCAACGTTCAGAAGGTCGGCGCTTCTATAGTGCATGTAGGATCAAAGGGGTTTTGCCAGGAGTTAGTTACCTCCTTATCAGCACGGGAGTAGAATATAAACAAATCATGCTGAGTCATGAACACTGCAGGGGAGAGAGGGAGGGGGTGAGGAATAAGGGAGCGTCTCAAAACTTAACTCAAATAATAACTTTACAACAGTTGATTCTCTATACAGGAAGACACAGGTTCATACACTGCACTTTCTCCACAGCCCTTTGAAGCTCATTAATTTTCCCTGTCATCAGATAAGAAGTGTTTCACGCAAGCGTGGCCAGATCAGCTCCTCCGGTCGTGTCTAATGCAAGCTTTCAGGTAACTAAGTGGAACTGAGCAATGCTGTAGCTCTCAGAATCTTCACTTTTTGTAATCACATATATTTAGAAAAGTGATTAAATACCCATTTTGGAGGATCCCACATCAACATTACATGGTGGCAAAACCCCTTTAAGGAGCGTTGCTCCAAACGGAATATCACCACTTACAGCCATAAACATAAAACCGTAAATAATAATAAACCCCATAATATAAAACCCATATAAATTAAAGTGTAGTAATATTGTTGTTTTTATATAATTAGCTTAATTAACTAAGAAATAAAAAAAAAGTTGCAGGTATCCGCCAGCATATCCGGGGAAATAAAGTACCATCCAGCCCATAGATACTAACAGAACCAATATAGTTCAATCTGGGTTATGTTTGCTCGATTTGCCAGCAGTTAGACACTTTGTGAGGGACACACAAGCGTGGTAGACCATATCCTGCACAGGGAGCGTGAAAAGCCGTCTTCTCGGGTGTACTGTGCATCTGCCTTCTGCGCCTACCTTGTTGCCCATTTGTATAGCTGTGCATGAATTGGTAAATCCTTAGCTGGATAAGGTATCTTAGTGCCTGACACTCCTTAGTAACTTTAGACTGGTGTCAGAATAGTTTAGTTGTTCTTTGAAAGAATTGTCCAACCCCACTTTTTTTATATTGAATTATGTAGCTGAGACTGGAAAAAAATAAAAATAAAAAAACACCCTGACATGATGCGCATTCCAAGCGATGTTACTCTTGGTCCTGTAAGCTAAGTCTTCTTGATGTCAGGACTCCAAATGGTAACAGGGCAGCATCACGTGACCGCTGCGGCCAAATAACAGGGGATATTCTGTTTGGCCAAAACTGGAAGACAACAGAAGAGTGCTGCAGAATGCCCTAGAATGAGCGCCATATCAGAGGGTAATATGTGGGTTTTTTTGGGTTTTTTATTTTAGATATATTTCTTACAGCCTCAGCTACATTAATAAAGTAATTTTTCCACTAAGCCAAACCCCTTCCATCCTCAACTCCGCTGCCTAGCTGAACCTCCTCGCTCGTCATCTGCCTCTCCCCTACCTCCCTTCACTGGCGACCCGTTGCCCAGAGAATTCAATTCAAGTAATTAACCATGACCTACAAGGCTCTCCATAACCTCTCCCCTCTATACATCTCTGCTCTGACCTCCAGATACTTCCCTTCATGCAATCTCCACTTCTCACAAGACCACCTCTGCTCTCCCCATGTCAACTCCTCACACAACCGTCTCCAAGACTTCTCCCGTGCTTCCCCCACACTCTGGAACTCACTGCCCCAACACATCAGACTCTCCCCCAGCTTCACTATTCTCAAAACCAACCTGAAAACCCATTTCTGCAGGAGCCTCTACACCCCTCTCCCCAAACATGTCTGTCCCTCACCTCCTGTCTCTTCCCACCTCCTCTGTAGATTGTAAGTCTTTGTGGACAGGGTCCTCTCTCCCTCTGCACTAGTTGTTAGTCATTTAGGTTGACATTTCCCCACACGCCAACGCCAGTTTTTTGGTCTAAATTGCACTAAAACAGCTTTTAACGCCATATTTTGGATATTAATGAACACCAAATGTACACCAAAACTAGGCGCATTATATGCCAGGACCGACACATTGTAATGCGCCTAAAAGTGATGCGCTATGCGCCTCTATAACGAAATGCGCCTATTGAGGAGCATAGCACATCATTACAAGTGTATATGTGCTAGGCGCATTTCACATTTTACAAGTATGTGTTAGGTGCATTTCATATACTTGTAATGATAAGCTATGCGCCTCCATGCGCGATGTGCCTAGATAGGGGCATTACATAGGCTTCTAATGATATGCTAGGTGCCGTGATTTGCAATAATTGCAGCACAGAACATTTTGTTGCAAGAATATGTAATGCCCCTATGGAGACACATCGCGCATGGAGGTGCATAGCTTATCATTACAAGTATATGAAATGCGCCTAACACATATACACTTGTAATGATGTGCTATGCGCCTCAATAGACGCATACCGTTATAGAGGCGCACAGCGCATCATTTTTAGGCGCATTATGTTTACTATGCAAGGTTTTTTGATAGGATCCCACTTTCTGCCGTACTTCACACATATTTATTGCGCCTAAAAACTGACGTAGCATCGACAATTTTCGGACATCTCGCCCCTAGTGTTGTTTTTGTACCTTGTTTACACCAATGTTATGTTTGTAACCCCCCTGGAATGTACATTGCCCTTGAACTAATTGTGTTTTAAAATAAAAATAACAATTGTCTTTGGGAGTTCACAATATAGGCAAGCACACGCATTCCGCTATACTTGGAATTGCCATACAGTAGAAATTAATGGGGAAAACTGCAGAAGCGCAACCTTTTCTCTGAGGCCGCATTGTAGCAAGCAGTGCCTAAGGCTATGTTCACACGGCTAATTGCAGGGAGTACAGTACGCCCCGCTATTACGCCGGGTGTTCCGGAGCTCGCGCCGATGTCGGTTATCTCCCCGCCCCTACAATACGATCGTATTGTACGCCCGGGGAGAGGAGGCGTAATCCATAGCTCTCAATGAGGACTTTGGATTACCGTAATGATTGAGGCCCATTTTGCTCGTATTAGAGCGCAGTACTCTCTCAATAAGTGGCGAAATGCGCCCCAAAATAAGCCGTGTGAACATAGCCTAAGAGGGGATTTTGCTTAGTCGCCGGACTATTTTACTACCTTCTAAAATAACATTGTCTTTATATCGCCTTTATATCCTGAGCAGCTTTGATTCCCATAAATTTATTTGAATGAAATGTAAGGCCGTGTTCACACGGCTTATTCCCGACGGATTTGTGCGCCGTATTGAGCGCACAAATCCGGCGTGAATAAGGGGCGGGGGCGGGCGGCGCGGCAGGGGAGCTGCTCGCCGGCCCCATAGACAATGCATTATCTACGGTGCGTACACGCCATAAATAATGTGCATGTCACTTTCTCCCCCCTCGGCGTATTCGCCGAGCGGGTAGGAGCGACGGAATCCACTGCTCTCATAGAGAACAGTGGATTACCGTAATGACTCCGACGGATTGGCGCCGTACTGAAGCGCAAATCCGGCGCGGAATACGGCGCCAATCCGTCGGCAAATAAGCCGTGTGAACGAGGCCTAATTGAACACCACCCGAGTGCCGCTCCTACCAGAGAACCACTCGGCCACAGTACTTGTCACAGTGGTGGCACCGGCTTCGGTAATTGATATGTAGCAATAAGGATGGAAATCTGGCTCCGAAGTCTAATGAATCACACATTTGATACCGTTTGTGTGTTTGACAATTTATGCCTGCGAGGAATGGAGGTTCGTTCCTTCATGTTTTTTTCTTTCCTTGGGTTATAATTCAGTCTCTGTTTCGACTTGTAGTAATGGTTAAGTAGGTTAAATGACTTTTTTTTTCTGTTTGCATATGGGTCCCTCCTGCCTCCTAGAGCCGCTGAGAGTGTAAGAATTAAAATTACCGCAGAGTAGTAGGTTCACATTTATTTATACCTTTTTATGTAAAATTATCCCCTGGTTTCAGTAGCAAAACATTGGAATAAAAGCAGGTACAATAAACATTATGTGAAAATTCAATGCCCGTCTCGACATTTTATTGGTTTTTATTTTTTATATATTTTTTTTTCTTTTGCTTCATTTATATTAGAGTATGTTTTATGTACCATGCTAAGCATTAGGTTGAGTAGTGTCCTGGAGAATGGGTTGGGCAGCGTCAGAAAATTATTCTTGAATAGGGCCAGGCTGCGGAAGGTAGGGGTAGGATAACATAGCTGCAGAGGGGAGGGTTAGGATAACTTGGCTGCAGAGGGGACGGGTAGGATAACCTAGCTGTAGAAGGGAGGGTTTGTATAACCTGGCTGCAGAGGGAAGGGATAGGATAACCTGGCTGCAGAGGGGAGGAGTAGGATAACCTGGCTGCGGAGGGGCAGGGGTAGATAACATGGCTGCAGAGGGAAGGGAAGGATAACCTGGCTGCAGAGGGGAGGGGTAGGATAACCTGGCTGCGGAGGGGAGGGGGTAGGATAACCTGGCTGCGGAGGGGAGGGGGTAGGATAACCTGGCTGCCGAGGGGAAGGGCTAGGGTAACCTGGCTGCCGAGGGGAAGGGCTAGGATAACCTGGCTGCCGAGGGGAAGGGCTAGGGTAACCTGGCTGCCGAGGGGAAGGGCTAGGGTAACCTGGCTGCCGAGGGGAAGGGCTAGGGTAACCTGGCTGCGGAGGGGAGGGGTAGGAAACCCATGGCTGCTGATAAGAAGAGACATAACCCTGGCTTGCCCGAGACAGTAGGTTTCACCTGGCTGCCGAGGGAAAGGCAGGATAACATTTCTGCGAGCGATGGCATGCGGCCTAGAAAATAACCTCGTCCTTTTGCCGAGGGGAAGGGCTAGGATAACCTGGCTGCCGGGGGAAGGGGCGGATAACCTGGCTCCCCGGGGGGAAAGGCAGGAAAACCCCTGGTCCCGAGGGGAAGGGGTAGGAAAACCCTGGCTCCCGAGGGAAGGGTAGAAAACCCTGGCTGCCGGGGGGAAAGGGGCTGGGAAACCCGGCTGCCAGGGAAGGGTAGGTAACCTGGCTCCGGGGGGAAGGGTAGGGAAACCCCTGGCTGCGAGGGGAAGGGGCTAGGGAAACCCGGCTCCGGGGGAAGGGCTAGGGACCGGGTCCCGAGGGAAGGGGGGGGAAACCTGGTGCCCGGGGGGAAGGGCTAGGGAACCCTGGCTCCGGGGGGAAGGGCAGGGTAACCGGCTCCCAAAGGGGAAGGGCGGGGGAAAACCTGGCTGGAGGGAAGGGGTAGGCCCAACATGGCTGTTGCTGATAACAAGAACACCACTATATCTGCTCCTCTTTACTTTGGGATTCTTGTCCCGTCACACAGTAGAGGTTTTTTTTACTTATTGAAGTTTGGGAGTTAACCCTTTCCACGTTTTGGGACAAAATCCAAAAAGAGCAGAGAAACATTTTCTGCGGAGCTTTCTATTGGCATTGGCGAGAGAAAGCTTAGTAAATATAACTCCTCCCCTCCTCATTTTTGCAGCTTGGCCCTATTTTAAGGGACTTTCCGATCTCATTGATTGGCTTTAAGCATATAGGCAAAGTTAAATAAAGACTATTAACAAATAAATTGCTGTTCTGATTTTGCTTCCATTCAGAGTTAAAGCCGTCCTTATTTCCTGCGTGCCAAGGTTACCATCCAATTCTCTCTGGTCTAATAGTGGCGAGGATAATGATGTCACTCCCTGCTGTGTCTTATCAGCAGCACAGGAGCTTGTTTTACCTTTCTTAGTGACAAACTTTAATCCTTTAGAACACTTTAGTCTGGTTCCCTGCTGTTTAGACTCCTCACTCACCAATATCCCTCTAACAGGCACGGGTATGAATAGCAAAGCTGAAATGTAAGTCGCTGCTGTAGAACCACTCACAGCCTGAACAGGAAGTGGGAGCCTAAAGCTATAGAAGCTCCCACAGCCTAAACAGGAAGTGGAGCCTAAAGCTATAGAACCTCCCACAGCCTGACCAAGGAGTGGGAGCCTGAAGCTGTAGAACCGCCCACGGCCTAAACAGGAAGTGGGAGCCTACAGCTATAGAACCTCCCACAGCCTGACCAAGGAGTGGGAGCCTGAAGCTGTAGAACCTCACACAGCCTGACCAGGAAGTGGGAGCCTGAAGCTGTAGACCGCCCTACAGCCCTAAACAGAAGTGGGAGCCTATAGCTGTAGAGGACACGCCCACCCGCCTAAACAGGAAGTGGGAGCCTACAGCTATAGAAGCTCCCACAGCCTGAACAAGACATGAGAGCCTGAAGCTGTAGATCTGCCCACAGCCTGAACAGGAAGTGGGAGCCCGACGCTTTATACCACCCACTGTCTGAACAGGAAGTGGTAGCCTGAATCTGTAGAACCTCACACAGCCTTAACAGGAAGTGGTAGCCAGAAGCTATAGAACCACCCACAGCCTAAACAGGAAGTGGGAGCCTGATGCTGGCTGTGAAGAATTAAAACAGCTTGGTGGGAGAACCTCTTTAATATCAGTTGAATCCACCAACTTTGGGAGGACTGACCCACTATTTAATCCGTGTGTGGGTGGCATGACTTTTTGATAGCAAATACCGGGTAAATGGAGGATTGAACAGATATATATTAACTGGGTTGAACCTTTTTGTTCTCGGGAGAATTGACGGCAGAGTCCATACATGCTCAGCTTGGCCATGTGAAGGGGGCATCCGTAAACAAAACCTATGAATTGAATTTTCTATCACTGTAATACCAGACTAATAAATGAGCACTGTGACATTCATGGTGGAAATCCTCTGTACTGAGTAATTAGGAAAAAAATAACTTAAAAAAAAAATCCTGATCATTTAATGTTTTGCCTGTCATGAATTTGTGACAGTGTTTCCTATGTGTGCACCGACGTTCTAGCTGGAATCTACAATGTTGCGTCTGACGAGAGGAAAAAGAATGGAAGAAAGAAATCCTGTTGGGAAATGACTGATTTTGTGCGTCCCAGCGCTCCCGGTTGTGTCGTTAAGGACATGCTGCAGCATTAATGTTTACGCATAATGTTTTGCCGTGTAATTTAGGCTGAACTGCTGTTCACTCACTTAACATTTATAGGTCAAGCTACCTGCTGAAAGGACAAACAAAAAGATGATTGTTGACTTTACATTTCCTGCAGTAGTAAGTAGAATACCTGCTGGTACAACGCCCGCTATGAGAGGGGAGATGCTCAAGCGGCAGCCGAAAATGGGGAGTGCTGGGATGACTTACTGTAGTATTTATTTGTTATATCAGTAAATGTCTTGGCTTTTGTATCACTGTATTCGATAAAGTGATTAAAAAAGTAATTTTTTGCAACACAAACACAACATGTGATGCTAGAAGTAAAATTAAGAATATTTAAGCAAATAGAATTGAAGTTTGACCTCGCTCTCTAGAGAAATCACTGCAAAGAAACTATAACCATTACAGGGTATCCAACAACCTATCACTGCATGAAAAAATAACCCAATAAAACATAACATTTATTAAATATATATTAAAAGATAATACCCCCAAGAAAAGCACACAAATAGCTCCAGGGAAAGAAAAAAAGGAAAGACTTACAGTTTGATGATTCACTGAAGACACGGCAGAAAGGCACCCAGTCAACAAATACAGTGCCTATAAGGGAGCATAACCTATACTTACCCTAGATAAAACTGCCTAGTTGCGGGGAACTCGCCTCAAAAAGGGCGGCTCCGCCTATAGACTAATCCCTGGAAAATAGCTACATTATATAGAAAAACACCAGATATATATATATAGAATCAATCTATACAAAACCTAAAAACCCGACGCGTTTCCCCCTTAGAAGATACAAGGGTTTCATGCAGTGATATGTTGTCTCACTCTCTAGAGTCTTACTATTTATATGGTGGTGTGTCTACCATGCTTGGCAGCTCTGCGTGGGGAAAATAGCATGAAGCATATTAAAGGGGTTATCTCGCTGCAAAGATCATATCTCAGATTATGGGGACAGTAAAAATGAGCACTTTTGTAATTGGGTTGCATTACCTAAGTCACTTAGTGTAGGAGATATAGCAAACTATTAAAGGGGTTATCTCGCTGCAAAGATCATATCTCAGATTATGGGGACAGTAAAAATAAGCACTTTTGTAATTGGGTTGCATTACCTAAGTCACTTAGTGTAGGAGATATGAGCTAAACTATTAAAGGGGTTATCTCGCTGCAAAGATCATATCTCAGATTATGGGGACAGTAAAAATGAGCACTTTTGTAATTGGGTTGCATTACCTAATTCACTTAGTGTAGGAGATATGAGCTAAACTGTGCATCTACAGCCATTTCTGCGGCAGCTGGTGGGTGCACGCCCCCTTTTCTTTGATTGGCTACCCTTTTCCCCTTTTCCCAGACAGGAAACACCCCGGGCACGTCCCCTGCGCTGCCTGCACACTGTGTTTACTCCCCTCTGAGCTGTTAAAACCAGCTATGTGATAGGGCTGCTGGCTGTATACTCATCTCCCAGCTCTAAGGTGAATGATGTGACTAATTACTGACTGTTTAACGCATAGATCCCTTCATATAACACAGTCTTATATCCTGTGCTCCCTCCATATAACAGTCACACAGTCTTCTGCCTGATAACAGGGTAGGGGGAGAGCAGTGTGCTTCCTCACGTGTTTCATCAGTTCAGGCTGTGTGTATAACTGGTTATAGCACAGCAAGGAGCTTGTGGAGCCTGGAGATGACGGCTCTGCAGATAAGAGAACATAGCAGGAGGCTGCATCCTCTCCAGACAACCTTCCCCTTCCCCTGCTTCACACAGAATGATGATGTCACAGCTCTTCAGTGAGGAGAGACATGCCTCCTGGCAGGAGAGACATGCCTCCTAGCAGGAGAGACACGCCTCCCGGCAGGAGAGACACGCCTCCCGGCAGGAGAGACCCGCCTCCCGGCAGGAGAGACACGCCTCCCGGCAGGAGAGACACGCCTCCCGGCAGGAGAGACACGCCTCCCGGCAGGAGAGACACGCCTCCCGGCAGGAGAGACACGCCTCCCGGCAGGAGAGACACGCCTCCCGGATTTCAAATTCAGTCTCATAGAATTAGCTGAAGAGCACGAATACTTAAACCGATAAAACCCCTTTAATGTTCTGCAACTTGTTAGTACCGCATTCACTTAAAAAGAGTGTAGAGCAGGCTCATCCAAACATCTGCTCCTGACCACAAACTACTTGTGCAGGTCAATGCAAAATGAGGGACTTCCATCTTTTGCCTGATCAGAATCAGATTTGTTGTATTGTCTTTGGAGATTTGGATCGTACCTCAACTTGAAAAAGAGAAAGAACAGGGACAATTTCAAATTTTACACTTGAAAGGTTTGTCGACCTCCTAAAAAAAAAAAAAAAAAAAAGCATTTCAATAGGTCCCGGTCCCCTAGTAAAATAGTAAAACGTTCTACTCCCCTTCCTCCGGTCCCTGGTTCTAGTGGCGCATCTCTCCGGTCTTCTGGTGATACGTTTTCAATTCCGAACAGGAACAACACTGTGGCTGCCATAGTTACGTGCCGCTAACTTACATCACCGTTGGGAGCAGTTGTCTTCCGATATAAGAAAAGGAGAATGTCTGAACACGCCTATAGCCGTACAAACTGCCTACCTGAGGGGGTTTGTGTGACTCCTAGCACTGTGTAGTTAAAGGGAATGTGTCATCAAAAAATGAGTCATTGTTTAAGTCCCGTTTTTATGTTAAACACATTTTTTAGGATTTTTTTTTTTTTTTATTTTTTAATATAAATTTCTATATTTTTTTTAATTCTTAAGTATTGCAGTTTTAACTTTGTGCTTGTTTGAACTGATTTAACAGCAGTGAGAGAGATGCTTTATGCACATAGGAGACTTAAGACTGGCTCAGTCCCATTGACTTCCATAGAAGAGTTTTCTAGTCATGCTCTGTGACCTGGGAAAAAGTCACGGTGCAGGGAGGTGAAAGGGTGATCTGTGACTATCTCCTCTTGTGACTGGTGGATCCTGTGTTATCTATTCACACTGGTGTCTCCTTTCAGCTTGACCCTCTTTGTGCTGATAATGAGCAGACAACTGAGAATCTTTCTCTACAGAACAGGAAGTGTCAGACGATTATTAGGCCTAGTGGCCAAAGTGAAAATTGTAGGACTTAAGAATTATTAAAAATATTGAAAGTGATATGGAAAATTGTAATATATAACCAAAAATTCTTAAAAAAATGTGTTTAACATAAAAAACGTGAGTTAAACAATAAGTAATTTTTGATGACACGTTCCCCTTAAGGTCTCCTAGAGCAGTCTCTGTGCATATCAGGGAGAAAGCCTCCGATCCCCTCCATTTAACCCTGTGATTGCCACATAATCAAAGGTGATTCCCTTGCTCTGTTCGGTCACCGGGATTACACAGTCAAGCACTTGCCAGATTTACCTCTAAATAACAGTGAATTGGTGTGGGCCCTAGTAGGGGGAACTTTGTGATCAACTTATTGTCAAAGGATCCTTTGAACAACGCGCAGTTGTCCTAATCAAAGCACCTCTATGATCCCTTAGCTACTGCCCCCTGTCTTTTGAGGGCTGGGGGTGGTTCGTGTTATCTGTCGGCAGCGACACCAATGGACGTCGCCGAATGTAGTTAACAGCTCCGTTCCTAGAGCAATCTCTGTGCATATCCGGGACTGGAGGAAGCCTCCAGTCTCCTCCATTTAACCCTTTGATTGCCACAGTCTGACCGCAGTATAACCAAGGGGATTATCTGACTCTATTGAGTCACCGGGATTATCATTGCCGGATAGAGCTCTGGAAACACCTATACAGTCAAGCACTTGCTAGATTTACCTCTAAATAACAGATAATTCATGGGGGCGTTAGTAGGAGGCACTTTGTGATCAACTTATTGGGTCTCATGTATGAAAACGGTCTAGGTCTAAGACTCTTTGTTGCCCATAGCAACCAATCAGAGCTCTTTAATTTCATATAGTGCTCTTTAAAAAATGAAAGGGGCGCCATGATTGGTTGCTATGGGCAACAAAGACAGTCTTGGGGTGCTTTCACACAGCGCATTTTTGATGCGTTTTTTAATGTGTTTGTCATACAAGAAGGCACAGCAATTAATGCTGTACATTACGGCACAAAAATTGTGGCAAAAATTGCGGTAAATATCGCGCTTTTGCTGCGATTTGTGACTCGTTTTTTGTGCTGCAATGTACAGCACAAAAAAAAACACGTTAAAAAAAGCATCAAAAATGCATTGTGTGAAAGCACCCTTAGACCTAGACAGTTTTCATATATTGTCTTTCAAACAACTAGAAGTGGTCCACAGCCAGGGCTGGTATTCTGGTGCCCTAGGCAAATAAGGCAGGTAGCGCCCCCACCACCCTCTCCCAATGTAAAATTTAGCCCACTGTATTCCTCTTTGCGCCCCCTTTATTCCTGGGATGAATTGGAGCCCTAGGTGGTCGCCTACCTTAGCCTACACGTTGCCCCGGCCCTGTCCACAGCAAAGAACCTACCTCACTATTAAAGGGGTTGTCTCACTACATCGATTCATCTCACCTCAGTCCTGTTTCCTTGGTTTCACTTTGAATTCAGGGCCGTGTTTACTGGCTTCTACTAGGCTGCAGTAGAATCCAGGTCTGTAGCTATAGCAACCAGTGCTGGCAGCCTATCAGGATAGATCAAACAGGTCTGTAGCTATAGCAACCAGTGCTGGCAGCCTATCAGGAGAGATCGAACAGGTCTGTAGCTATAGCGACCAGTGCTGGCAGCCGATCAAGAGAGATTGAACAGGTCTGTAGCTATAGCAACCAGTGCTGGCAGCCTATCAGGATAGATCAAACAGGTCTGTAGCTATAGCAGCCAGTGCTGGCAGCCTATCAGGAGAGATCGGACAGGTCTGTAGCTATAGCCACCAGTGCTAGCAGCCTATCGGGAGAGATCAAAGAGGTCTGTAGCTATAGCAATCAGTGCTGGCAGCCTATCAGGAGAGATCGGACAGTTCTGTAGCTATAGCCACCAGTGCTGGCAGCCTATCATGATAGATCAAACAGGTCTGTAGCTATAGTGACCTGAGGAGCTGATGTAGCCCATACAAGAAGGGATATATTAGAATAGGTAAGACACTGTTAATGGACAGATCAAACTGGTCTGTAGCTATAGCAACCAGTGCTGGCAGCCTATCATGGTGATGGAACAGGTCTGTAATTATAGCAACCAGTACTGGCAGCCTATCAGGAGAGAGCACACAGGTCTGGAGCTATAGCGACCTGAGGAGCTGATGCAGCCCATACAAGAGGGGATATCTAGGAATAGGTAGGACACTGTTAATGGACACACCTTGCAAAGTGACTTGTTTTTGCAAGAACTTGTAGTGAGACAACTCCTTTAATAACTTCCACATTGATCAATCCATGCTGGGTCATTTTTTTTCCTTCCTCTGGATCAACTTGGGTTTTGGGAGTATACAAGGCTGGACTTCATGCATCTGGCACTTTTTTTTGTAAATCACATGTGACTTGCCTTCTTCACCCCCCACCCACGTGACACCCTGGCACATGCTGGAGTCCTGCCGCACCTTGTGGCAGAATAAACCTGCAAATTGCCAGAGTTTGACCTCGTGGCCTTTGCTAATCCCCATTTCCTAAGTGTTATTTTCTGATGGAATGAGGTGTTGCTGGTGACACGGTTATTTACTGCCGCGGTGGCTCGGCTGGCTGAAGGAATCTGATAATGTCAGATTAGAGGCTCTGGAGGCAGTGCCTTGATGGGGCTGTCATTAATCAGTAGGACCACTCTCCCAGCTCAGGATGGCGGGGTGTTTTCTTGGCTGTAGAATGGCGACACAAATCACATCTAGCGTGCAATGAATGAGGAATCCGCGGCGCTGTGGAAATAACAGTTTTATTTGGACAACTTAAAGAAAGTGCCATCAGTCATATTGGCGCACATTGCACGCCACGGCGAGGAACCTCAGAATCGGAGATGTATTCAGCGCCATGCCGCTTCGGTTACATTGATAAGTATTTGTTGCAATTGCCCATGACCCATTATGCACAGATTGAACTTCACCGAGCTTCGCGTTTCGCAACTGTTCAGCTTTATCAAGTCATCGTGAAATATTTGGCAGGAAATTTCCTGTGACAGTGGACGTTTTCCCTGTTTCCAAGCAACGGCCTTTAGTAACTTTCACAAATAGAGTCGCACAAATAGTTAGGTGACCTAGCGACTGCAGCAGGGCATTACTTAGGCAGCGAGCTGCAAGCACCCCAACTTCAGGTCAAGTTGGAAAATCAGAGAAATCAAGTTTTTAATAGCAGCGAATGATAAGCAATGGCCGCTCTGATTTCAAATGGTCGAGTTAAGTTTAAATGTAAAGGGGTGTTCTTACTTTTTGGTTCCACAGAGCCTGATCTTCACAGTCCGCTTCAGGCTCCCACTTCCTGTTCAGACTGTGGGTGGTTCTATAGCTTCAGGCTCCCACTAAGTGGGACATGTATGAAGATCTTTGAGATTCTCGGTTCACATATTTTGATCAAAAAATGCTTAAGCTGCCCACGACTTTCAACGTGGGCAGCTTAAGCAGTTGGTGATCAAAATATGTGAACCGAGACTCGCAAAGTTGTTTCAGGTATGATAGGTAGCAGAAATGCTTCTGTAGGTGTTTCCATGTAATGTATTGCCCTTTTTGCAGTCGTGTGCCGCTGGTAGTGGTGTGCATATATATATAATGCATATATATATAATGCATATATATATATTGCATATATATATATTGCATATATATATATTGCATATATATATATATATATATTGCATATATATATAATATAAATGCATTATATATAATTTCATATATATATATTGCATATATATATATTGCATATATATATATATATTGCATATATAATATAATATATTGCATATAATATATATATTGCATATATATATATAATATTGCATATATATATATATATTGCATATATAATATATATTATTGCATATATATATATATAATTGCATATATGTATATTGCATATATGTATGTTGCATATATATTTATATATATAATGCATATATATTTATATATATAATGCATATATATATATATATATATTGCCATATATATTTATATATATATTGCATATATATATAGCATATATATTTATATATATAATGCATATATATATATAAATGCATATATATTTATAAAATATAATATTTTTATATATAATGCAAATATAACATATATTATATATATAATGCATATATATATATACTGTATAATGCATATATATATATACTGTATAATGCATATATATATATATATATACTGTACAATGCATATATATATATATATATTGCATATATATAATGCATATATATATAATGCATATATATATATATAATGCATATATATATATATTGCATATATATATTGCATATATATAATGCATATATATATATAATGCATATATATATTTTATTCCTGAAAAATCTTTTTTTTTCTTCTTTTTTAAAAATCTTGATAAGTCTGGGGGTTTTGGTACACCTGGTTTTGGTAGATGCTGTATTGTAATGAGGATCTATTTTTTTTTAACGTGCTGACGATGTTATAGTCAAAAATTTATTTTCTTGTTGAGTTAAAATGTTTGCCCAGAATTCCAAAAACCATACCTCCATTCAGCATGGTATGTGTATCTGGTATTGCAGCCTAGTCTTATGAAGGGGTTTTCTCGCCACAGTGATTAGCTTTAAACATGTAGGCAAAGGTAAGTATAGACGGTTACTAAGAGTCAACTCCACTGGTGGGGCCCAGGATTCGACTCCAATTGTTAACACCCAGGAATCCACTCCGGTTTTTGGCCCGCAGAATAAACTCCATATGTTGGTTCCCAGGAATAAACTCCATTGATGGGTCCCAGAAATCAACTCCAGTTGTTTGCTCCCAGAATCTGCTTCAGCGGTCGACCTCAAGAAACATCTCCACTGGTGGCCCGAAGAATCAATTCTACTGGTGGCCCCAAAAAGCCGCTCCACTAATGGGCCCCAAGAATCAACTCCATTGGTGGCCCCCCAAGAAACAACTCCATTGGAGGGCCCCAAAAGTCAACTACCGGAGGGCCCCAAAAGTCAACTCCACTGGTGGGTCCCAAGAATCATCTCCACTGGTGGGTCCCAAGAATCATCTCCCCTGTGAGTCCCCAGAAACATCTCCCCAGGTGGGTCCCAAGAATCATCTCCCCTGGTGGGTCCCAAGAATCATCTCCCCTGGTGGGTCCCAAGTATCATCTCCCCTGGTGGGTCCCAATAATCATCTCCCCTGGTGGGTCCCAAGAATCATCTCCCCTGGTGGGTCCCAAGAATCATCTCCCCTGGTGGGCCCCAAGAATCATCTCCCCTGGTGGGGCCCAAGAATCATCTTCCCCTGGTGGGCCCCAAGAATCATCTTCCCCTGGTGGGCCCCAAGAATCATCTTCCCTGGTGGGCCCCAAGAATCATCTTCCCTGGTGGGCCCCAAGATTCATCTCACCTGGTGGGCCCCAAGAATCATCTCCCCTGGTGGGCCCCAAGAATCATCTCCCCTGTTGGGTCCCAAGAATCATCTCCCCGGTTGGGTCCCAAGAATCAACTCCCCGGGGGGGCCCCACGAATCCACTGGTGGGCGCCACGAATCGCCTGGTGGGCCCCCAGAGTCCACTGGTGGGCCCCAAGAATCGACTCCACTGGTGGCCCCAAGAATCGACTCCACTGGTGGGCCCAAGAACCGACTCCACTGGTGGGCCCCAAGAATCGACTCCACTGGCGGGCCCCAAAAATCGACTCTACTGGCGGGCCCCAAGAATCGACTCTACTGGCGGGCCCCAAGAATCGACTCTACGGACGAGCCCCAAGAATCGACTCTACTGGTGGAATCAACTCTCTTGGTGGGCCCCAACAATCAACTCTACTGGTAGGCCCCAACACTCGACTCTAATGGTGGGCCCCAACAATCAACTCTACTGGTGGGCCCCAACAATCCACTCTACTGGTGGGCCCCAACAATCCACTCTACTGGTGGGCCCCAACAATCCACTCTACTGGTGGGCCCCAACAATCCACTCTACTGGTGGGCCCCAACAATCCACTCTACTGGTGGGCCCCAACAATCCACTCTACTGGTGGGCCCCAACAATCCACTCTAACTGGTGGGCCCCAACAATCCACTCTACTGGTGGGCCCCAACAATCCACTCTACTGTGGGCCCCAAAAATCCACTCTACTGGTTGGCCCCAACAATCAACTCCACTGCCGGGCCCCAAAAATCAACTCTACTGGTGGGCCCCAACAATCAACTCCACTGCTGGGCCCAAAAATCAACTCTACTGGTGGGCCCCAACAATCAACACCACAGCTGGGCCCCAAGAATCTTCTCCACTGGTGGGCCCCACGAATCTTCTTCACTGGCGGGCCCCAAGAATCTTCTCCACTGGCGGGCCCCAAGAATCTTCTCCACTGGCGGGCCCCAAGAATCTTCTCCACTGGCGGGCCCCAAGAATCTTCTCCACTGGCGGGCCCCAAGAATCTTCTCCACTGGTGGGTTCCAAGAATCTTCTCCACTGGCGGGCCCCAAGAATTGACTCCACTGGCGGAATCAACTCTCTTGGTGGGCCCCAACAATCAACTCTACTGGAGGGCCCCAGGATTAACTACTGCAGGGCCCTAGGAATCAACTCCACTGGTGGACCCCAAGAATCTTCTCTACTGGTGGGCCCCAAGAATAAACTCCTCTGGTGGGTTCCAAGAATCTTCTCCACTGGAGGGTCCCAAGAATCAACTCCTCTGGTGGGTTCCAAGAATCTTCTCCACTGGTGGGTTCCAAGAATCTTCTCCACTGGCGGGCCCCAAGAATCTTCTCCACTGGCGGTCCCCAAGAATCTTCTCCACTGGAGGGCCCCATGAATCAACTCCACTGGAGGGCCCCAAGAATCTTCTCCACTGGCGGGCCCCAAGAATCTTCTCCACTGGCGGGCCCCAAGAATCTTCTCCACTGGCGGGCCCCAAGAATCTTCTCCACTGGCGGGCCCCAAGAATCTTCTCCATGGGGGGCCCCCAAAAAATCTTCTCCACTGGCGGGCCCCAAAATCTTCTCCACTGGCGGGCCCAAGAATCTTCTCCACTGGCGGGCCCCAAGAATCTTCACCACTGGCGGGCCCCAAGAATAGACTCCACTGGCGGAATCACCACACTAGGTGGGCCCCAACAATCAACGCTACTGGTGGGCCCCAGGAATCAGCTCTACTGGAGGGCCCCAGGAATCAACTCTACTGGAGGGCCCCAGGAATTAACTACTGCAGGGCCCTAGGAATCAACTCCACTGGTGGACCCCAAGAATCTCCCCACGGGTGGGCCCAAGAATCCTCCACGGGTGGGCCCAAGAATCCTCCACTGGGGGGCCCCAAGAACAACTCCACTGGTGGGCCAAGAATCCT
>JAODAL010002901.1:95000-184758 GCA_025379985.1 Phyllomedusa bahiana
AGTGGTCGGGACAGTGCAGTCCAGAGGCTCAGTGGTCGGGACAGTGCAGTCCAGAGGCTCAGTGGTCGGGACAGTGCAGTCCAGAGGCTCAGGGGGCGGGACAGTGCAGTCCAGAGGCTCAGTGGTCGGGACAGTGCAGTCCAGAGGCTCAGTGGTCGGGACAGTGCAGTCCAGAGGATCAGTGGTCGGGACAGTGCAGTCCAGCGGCTCAGTGGTTATTAGAGTGGAGCAGGGTGGCTCAGTGGGTATGAGAGTGGAGCAGGGTGGCTCAGTGGGTCTTAGAGTGGAGCATGGGGGCTCAGTGGTTATACAGTGGAGCATGGTGGCTCAGTGGTTATTACAGTGGAGCATGGTGGCTCAGTGGTAGGCACTATTGCCTTGCCGTGCTGGGGTCCTAGGTTCACATCCCACTAAGGGTGACATCTCCAAGGAGTTTGTGTTATCCCTGTGTTTGTGTGAGTTTACTCAACACTCCAAAAAACATACAGAATAATCTGAAATTTAGACTGAGCGCCCCAATAATAACATGGACCAATGTGAATAATGGGTCTCTGTGGACCCTTGGACTGCGGCACTGGTTCAAAGCTGCAACTGCTGTGAACTCTACAGTCCACCACTATTACAGAGTTGTAGTCTACTGCATGCAGCACCATACAGGCGCATTATGGTAGTACATTTTGTTAAAATATTTTATTTTTGGATTTTCCCTAACTGTTTTTCATTAATTACCTAAGTTCTTCAACATGTAATATTGGCTCTGGGACGACCATTGTATGATGAACCATAGTTTTATGGGAAACTGGTAATTGGTTCCAAGCCCCAAAATGGCACCAACATAATGTACAATAGAGATTAAAGAAAATGAAGCAGATACTGATCCAGATCAAGCGCCCCCTTCCATATAACATCAGAGAGAGCTGCTGGAAATCACTTTCTACGACGAGTACAGGAGCTTCTTTGGGTCATGGACCAGAAAATGGCTCCTTCACGTGGTGCCTAAAACAAGTCGCTTATCCTGGCACATGTAAGAGCAGTAAAGGACATGTAGTACCACACTGTACTGTAGAGAGGCGCTATAGACCACCAATCACTGCATGCACATCACTAATACATGTAAGAGCAGTACAGGACATGTAGTACCACACTGTTCTGTAGAGAGGCGCTATAGACCACCAATCACTGCATGCACCTCACTAATACATGTAAGAGCAGTAAAGGACATGTAGTACCACACTGTACTGTAGAGAGGCGCTATAGACCACCAATCACTGCATGCACATCACTAATACATGTAAGAGCAGTACAGGACATGTAGTACCACACTGTACTGTAGAGAGGCGCTATAGACCACCAATCACTGCATGCACCTCACTAATACATGTAAGAGCAGTACAGGACATGTAGTAACGCACTGTACTGTAGAGAGGTGCTAAATGACCACCAATCACTGCAGGCACCTCACTAATACATGTAAGAGCAGTACAGGACATGTAGTACTGCACTGTAGAGAGGAGCTATAGACCACCAATCACTACATGCATCTCACTAATACATGTAAGAGCAGTACAGGACATGTAGCACCACACTGTTCTGTAGAGAGGTGATATAGACCACCAATCACTGCATGCACCTCACTAATACATGTAAGAGCAGTACAGGACATGTAGTACTGTACTGTAGAGAGGCGCTATAGACCGCCAATCACTGCATGCACCTCACTAATACATGTAAGCAGTACAGGACATGTAGTACCGCACTGTACTGTAGAGAGGTGCTAAATGACTACCAATCACTGCAGGCACCTCACAAATACATGTAAGAGCAGTACAGGACATGTAGTACCACACTGTACTGTAGAGAGGAGCTATAGACCACCAATCACTGCATGCACATCACTAATACATGTAAGAGCAGTACAGGACATGTAGTACCACACTGTTCTGTAGAGAGGCGCTATAGACCACCAATCACTGCATGCACCTCACTAATACATGTAAGAGCAGTACAGGACATGTAGTACCACACTGTACTGTAGAGAGGCGCTATAGACCACCAATCACTGCATGCACATCACTAATACATGTAAGAGCAGTACAGGACATGTAGTACCACACTGTACTGTAGAGAGGCGCTATAGACCACCAATCACTGCATGCACCTCACTAATACATGTAAGAGCAGTACAGGACATGTAGTACCGCACTGTACTGTAGAGAGGTGCTAAATGACCACCAATCACTGCAGGCACCTCACTAATACATGTAAGAGCAGTACAGGACATGTAGTACTGCACTGTAGAGAGGAGCTATAGACCACCAATCACTACATGCATCTCACTAATACATGTAAGAGCAGTACAGGACATGTAGCACCACACTGTTCTGTAGAGAGGTGATATAGACCACCAATCACTGCCTGCACCTCACTAATACATGTAAGAGCAGTACAGGACATGTAGTACCGCACTGTACTGTAGAGAGGTGCTAAATGACTACCAATCACTGCAGGCACCTCACTAATACATGTAAGAGCAGTACAGGACATGTAGTACCACACTGTACTGTAGAGAGGTGCTATAGACCCCCCAATCACTGCATGCACCTCACTAATACATGTAAGAGCAGTACAGGACATGTAGTACCACACTGTTCTGTAGAGAGGTGCTATAGACCCCCCAATCACTGCATGCACCTCACTAATACATGTAAGAGCAGTACAGGACATGTAGTACCACACTGTTCTGTAGAGAGGTGCTATAGACCACCAATCACTGCATGCACCTCATTAATACATGTAAGAGCAGTACAGGACAGGTAGTACAGCGCTGTACTGTAGTGAGGCTCTAGACACCACCAATCACTGCCGGCACCTCAATAATACATGTAAGAGCAGTACAGGACATGTAGTACTGCACTGTACTATAGAGACGCTATAGACCACCAATCACTGCATGCACCTCACTAATACATGTAAGCAGTACAGGACATGTAGTACCGCACTGTACTGTAGAGAGGTGCTAAATGACTACCAATCACTGCAGGCACCTCACTAATACATGTAAGAGCAGTACAGGACATGTAGTACCACACTGTACTGTAGAGAGGTGCTATAGACCCCCAATCACTGCATGCACCTCACTAATACATGTAAGAGCAGTACAGGACATGTAGTACCACACTGTACTGTAGAGAGGTGCTATAGACCACCAATCACTGCATGCACCTCATTAATACATGTAAGAGCAGTACAGGACACGTAGTACTGCACTGTACTGTCGTGAGGCACTATACACCACCACTCACTGCAGGCACCTCACTAATACATGTAAGAGCAGTACAGGACATGTAGTACCGCACTGTACTGTAGAGAGGCGCTATAGACCTCTTATCACTGCATGTACCTCACTAATACATGTAAGAGCAGTACAGGACATGTAGTACCGCACTGTACTGTAGAGAGGTGCTATAGACCGCCAATCACTGCATGCACCTCACTAATACATGTAAGAGCAGCACAGGACATGTAGTACCACACTGTACTGTAGAGAGGTGCTATAGACCACCAATCACTGCATGCACCTCACTAATACAGAGGTGTACAAGTACAATGTTCCTGATAATTGGTTGGATCATCTATTAATTACATCTGCCGCTGATCTGCAGTGTCTGACATTGTATGGGGAGTGTGGGGTCAAGATGCAGTCACCTAGGAAAGAGCATTGTATGCTAGGAGTATTGTATCCTGAGGCCACTGTAAATTGAGTGACCAGTGTATATTCTATTCTTTGACTGATTGTCCCATGGAGATCAAATCCACAGAATTATACTTCATCCTGGTATAAAGCGACATTGAGAACATCCATTTTCAATGTGACCTTGAATGTTGCTGTGAATCTGCCCCATAAAAGTGCCATATGGTAAGGCCTGGCTCACAGCTGCATTGGAGACTCTATTGGGAGCCTCCATGGCAGAAGCGGCACTGGACTTGTTCCATGATGAACACCAATGGGGCCTGATGCACTATAATGGGGTCAGTCGTCCTGACAGAAGGAATAGGGCTACTTTTGCTATAACTTGTGATGAAGACTCCGACTGTGAATCAGGCCTAAACTGGGCTTTTTCAATTAGTATTTGCATATTATAGTCTTAGACAGTGTAACATTAGGCTAGACAGTCTTCCAATGTGCCCCATGTGTCATACAATTGATAAATCTGGTGCATATGAGAGTGATCTGGTCTAAGTTTACACCTTTTATAAGTTTGCTACCTTTATGGCCCTAACTGCGAGAAAGCAAAATTTTGCCGCATGTCCTTGTTCCATGGCATTGCATGCAAAGTCGCGCCCCTCTCCACCAAACCACACCAATTTTACATAGGGCACTTTTTGTCAGACACGGCACACAAGCAGAACAGGGACGAGGGTTAGTCCACCACCTAGGACGCCACCTCATCCCAGGCAGGAATGGGGTGCAGGGAGCTATGGAGTGAGCTCAAGTTTCCCATATGTCTTCTTTTCCTTGAATATCTTGTCCCAGTCCAGCGCAAAATGCGTACTAAAGTTTCTACTTTTTTTCAGAAATGGCACCACTCTAGGGCAGGGGTCTGCAACGTCGGCCCTCCAGCTGTTGGGAAACTACAACTCCCATCATGTATTTATATAATCTATATCAGTGGGCATGTTGGGAGATGTAGCTTCCCAACAGCTGGAGAGCTGACGGTACAGACCCCTGCTCTAGGGCATGCGTTGTCTTAAAGGGGTTGTCTCACTACAGGGATTTCTGCTGTTTATGTCCAAGATCTTGAATAAACAAGTTACTTTGCAATATATGTCCATTACCAGTGTCCTACCTATTCCTAGATATCCCCTCTTGTATGGGCTGCATCAGCTCCTCAGGTCACTATAGCTACAGACCTGTTCAATCTCTCCTGATAGGCTGCCAGCACTGGTTGCTATAACTACAGACCTGTTTGATCTCTCATGATAGGCTGCCAGCACTGGTTGCTATAGCTACAGACCTGTTCAATCTCTCCTGATAGGCTGCCAGCGCTGGTTACTATAGCTACATACCTGTTTGATCTCTCATGATAGGCTGCCAGCGCTGGTTACTATAGCTACAGACCTGTTTGATCTCTCATGATAGGCTGCCAGCACTGGTTGCTATAGCTACAGTCCTGTTTCATCTCTCATGATAGGCTGCCAGCACTGGTTGCTATAGCTACAGTCCTGTTTCATCTCTCATGATGCTCCAGCCTGGTTGCTATAGCTACAGAGCTGTTCAGTCTCTTCTGATAGGCTGCCAGCACTGGTTGCTATAGCTACAGACCTGTTCAATCTCTTCTGATAGGCTGCCAGCACTGGTTGCTATAGCTAGAGACCTGTTTGTCCTATCCTGATAGGCTTCCAGCACTGGTTGCTATAGCTACAGACCTGTTCAATCTCTCCTGATAGGCCGCCAGCACTGGTCGCTATAGCTACAGACCTGGCTTCTACTGCAGCCTAGTGGAAGCCAGTAAACACGCCCCTGAATTCAAAATGAAACTAAGAAAACAGGAGGTAAGATGAATCAATGTAGTGGGACAACCCCTTAAAATGTGGTGTAAAGCATAGACGCCATTATGTTTGGCACAAATGGGGCCCGAATTCTGGCGCCACTGCTGTGAAAAATGTGCCCCAATGCATTAGGTTACGTATTAAGATTCAATTGATGTTGAATTAAAAAAAAAAAAAAAAAAAAAAAGTTAAAAATTTAAATTTAAAAAAACTTTGCCAATTCTTTATAATTTTTTTAATTAGATTTCCTTTTTTTTTTTCATTTCCTTTTTTTTTTGTTTGTTGTTGTGTTTGTTTTTTTCCTCTCAATAAAATGGGCCCATAAGAAGTGGGCACCACATTCATTACCACACACATACCCTAAAAAAAAAAAAAAAAAAAATAGTCACGTCACCTTTTCCATGAAAAATTAAAAATCTAAAATGTCCTGCCAAGTCCCACACTCCTATGCCGCTGTAGGGGAAAAGGGAAGGTGGGGGCGACAGCAAGATTGAAAACACGGCTACACGAAAATTAATTTTCTGTTCTGCGAGAGTGATGGCAAATCAATTAATCTTGATGTATTATTTTATGCAGGACAGGGTACAGGGAGCAGCACAGAGAATGCTTACAGCTGTTCGCTTTGCTAGAGACATATATTACCCCGGCTGCCTCTGACAGCTTCTGAAGGAAATGGCTGAAGGGTGGAAGGCAGGTGAATCAGCGGCAACAATTTATTGGAGAATTCAGAGAGTTTCTAAGGGACCGATATAAAAACCTGCACTTGAAGAGTGAAGTATTGAGTGCTTTTGTGACTGAACTAGCTACTTGTCAATATTTATAGCTTCTGTATTTGTTCCATGTCCCTATTTGTTTGATTAACTAGTCAGATGTTGCTTTATGCCGCTGTGATTTATTTCTGCTGCCTTATGGAGCGTTCTTGATGTGTTAAGCCGGGCTCCAGCAGCAGCCCCCGAACAAGCTCCGTTAACCCTCCTCTCCTCTGATGAGGAGCCGGCGCCGTACCCTTTGTATCACACCACTCTTCTCCCAATTGATTGCGCGCGTTCTATGGAATGCATATCATCATTTATTAATGGAGGGATCACATTCATTCTCGGATAAGATGTTTGTATCGATGCTTAAAGCACATTTCACTCTCCGTATGAGTCTGAGCCTCGGTGTAGACACGAGGCGAAAAATTCTATGCAACGTGTAGAGGAGTTTCTGGTTGCATGGCATACGGTTTAAGCATAAGTGGGTATTGCTTTGTTCATCTGCTTCATAGGAAAACTTTTTTTTCTATTTGCAATTTTTACGTTTTTCTATTGCGTAAAACGGATCAAGAAGGGACGTGTACGGATCCGGAAAATGCAGTGCAATAACTTTAAGGCATTATAACCTATAGGGCAATGTTGCATTTGTGACATATGCACCATTTCACATTCTTGTATCAGGTTAGGCCACATTCACACTTAGGCTATTTTCACACGGCTTAATAGAGAACTATGGATTACGTCTTCTCTCCCTGCTCGGCGAATACGCCGACGGGGGAGCTAAGTGACATGTGAATTACTAGCGGCGTATACGCGCCGCTGGTAATGCAAGTCTATGGGCCGGCGAGGTGCCGGCCCCCTGCTCCCGTCCACACGGCGTAATTGCGGGGCGTAATTACGCCCTGCAAATACACCGTGTGAACATGGCCTTAGAGTATGTGCACAAGACGTGTTGAATAAATCAAAAACATATCCAGATATGTTCCACGAAGTGTGTTACGTTGTCTGGACTGCAAAAAGGTACCCTATTGTTTCTATTGCGTAAAACGGATCAAGAAAGGACGTGTCACTTCTTCTTTGTATGGGTCCGGAAAATGCAGTGCAATGACTTAGATAAAATACCTATCGTCTGAACGACGGTACGTGTGTTAGATTGCAACCAAAGAAAACTGAATAGGACATTTTTATATACGTAGTTTGGTATGTAAGTAGCTTGTTGTTTAAGGCATTATTGCATATGCTACATTGCACTATTCCCACTCCTGGATCAAGTTAGGGTGCTTTCACACGGAGCCTTTTTTGGTGCATTTTTTGGATAACTTTTTATTTATTTGCAATTTATAAGTAGCTAAATGAAGAAAAATCCAAATAAATGCAAAAGAAAAGCCTTGTTCTAAAGCTTGGAAGCATTTTTGTTGTTTAAGGCATCCTTGCATATGCTACGTCGCACTATTCCCACTCCTGGATCAAGTCAGGGTGCTTTAATACGGAGCGTTTTTGGTGCGTTTTTGTGCACAAATGCATAGCAGTTAATGCTGATTATTTATGCACAAAAAACACTCATCAAAAAATGCACCAAAAATGCTCCGTGTGAAAGTACCCATTGGGGCCATTTACACGGCACAGGACAAATACCGGTCGGTTTATCCCACTGGTATTTGTCCTGTGCACACGGCCGCCGAGGAACGGCTTTTCTCTGTGGTTTGCCCTCCCCTTTCACATCGGCATGTTCATCTTCCGTCCGAAAACCGGATGGAAGAATGAAAATGTTCTATGGGGACCGCTGCACGGATTTTCCATTAAGGTCCATGTAAAAGTGTTGTAGCCGGTTTTCAAAACCGAGAACTGGCTGAAAAACTGTGCCGTGGGGACATGGCCTCAGGCGGCCACATTCACACTTTTTGTTTGCCGCTTGTTTTCTTCTTTGTTTTTTTTTTTTTGTTTTTTTCTTCTTTCATTTTTGTGCAACTTAATAATTTTTTTGTTTAAGGCGTCCTTGGATATGCGTTTTTGTGCAGAAAGGCACAGCAGTTAATGCTGTATATTTCTGTGCAAAAAAATGCACCAAAAAATGCTCTATGTGAAAGCACCCTAACTTGATGCAGGAATGGGAATAGTGCAATGTAGCATATCCACGGACGCCTTAAACAACAAAAATGCTTCCAAGCTTCAGAACAAGGCTTTTCTTTTGCATTTATTTGGATTTTTCTTCATTTAGCTACTTAAAAATTGCAAATAAAAATAAAGTTATCCCAAAAAAAACGCACCCAAAAATGCACCGTGTGAAAGCACCCTTAGGCCACGTTCACACTTTTTGTTTGCCACTTGTTTTCTTCTTTGCGTTTCTTTTTTTTGTGTGCAACTTAATCATTTTTGTCGTTTAAAGCATCGTTACATATGTACTATTTCACATTCACGTTTCAGGTTCTCACTAGGTGCCACATGTATGAAAACTGTCTCGGTCTAAAATTCACTTTGTTGCCCATAGCAACCAATCGGAGCGCCCCTCTCATTTCATATAGTGCTCTGGAGAAATGAGAGGGGCACTGTGTGTGGTTGCTATGGGCAAAAAAGTGAATTTTAGACTAGACAGTTGTCATACATGTGGCCCTAAGATTTTTTTTTTCTTTGTAATACAACTTTATACATTTTTTTTTTTTTTTAAGGCATTATTGCCGTTAGGGCATTGTTGCATTTGTTACATATGCACTATTTCACATTCTTGTATCAGGTTAGGCCACATTCACATTTAGAGCATGTGCACAAGACGTGTTACACGTTTCTACAAAACGTAAAATGTATCCAGTGTTACGTTGTCTGGACTGCAAAAACGTAGACTAGTGTTTCTATCGTGTAAAACGGATCAAGAAAGGACGTGTGACTTTGTACGGATCCGGAAAATGCAGTGCAATAACAAATAAAATACCTATTGTCAGAACGACCGTTCGTATGTTACGTTGCAATCAAAGAAAACTGAATAGGACATTTTTATATATGTATTTTGGTATGTAATTCATACCCAAATTCACATTCAACATGCTGTGTGATCATACCCAATTTTGTTTGCCGTTTGTTTTCTTTTTCTTTTCTTTTTTTGTATTTGTTTTTTGTTTTGCCTCTATTAAATGATTTTTGCTGTTTAAGGCATCGTTACATTTGTGGCATTATTACATTTGTATTGCACCCTTCTGTATCAAGTTGGGTTCATTCACACTTAGATTTTTGTTTAATTCTTTTAGGGTTTTTTTGCATTTATGTGCATCATAATCATTTTTGTTGTTTATGGCATCATTACGTATGTGGCATTGTTGCATTTATTACATTGCTACATATATACTATTTACTATATACTATTTCACAGTTGTGTCAAGTTAAGCCACATCCATGCTTAGATTTTTTTTTGCCTCTTTTTTTTTTTTTTCTTTCCTCACATACATTTTTATTGTTTAAGGCATCATTGCATATATAACAATGCAACAAAGCCACATATGTACAGTTTCACATTTTTATGTCTGTTTAGGCCACATTCACTCTTTTCTTTTTATACATATGTGGCATTGTTATAGGTTACGTGTTTACTGTGTCATACTCCTATGTCAGGTTAGGCCACATCTACACACAGATTAAAATAATTTAAACTCATTGAAATTCTGTCTATATAGTGAGATTTTAGTGGGGTCCAACTATTATGCTTACATTTTATTAGACAAAACACAATAAAAAAAATAAAAAATTAAATGGTGTAGTATGTGTTTTTTTTCTTTCCTGTTAAAGATCTCCCCTCCCCCCATGTGTATCTACGTTTCGACTAAGCAAATTTAGATCTTCATATGGATCTAAGAGTATATTCACACGGCTGATTTTGAAGCTGCTTTTTGAGAGTTTCCTCGCCCAAAACGGCATCAAAAAAGCCTCCAAAACGCCCCCAGTTCATTTTCATTGATTGCTTTGTCCTTTTTCCGCACTTCTTTAGACACCGTTTTGGACGCTGAAAAAGAAGTCATGTCAATTCTTGAAGTGTTCTCAACACTGAAAATAGCCCTAGGAATCAATGGAGAGCTGCAAAACTGCTGCACTTTGTGCCGCGGTTCTTGCCCTGACTATTAATTTGTATGGGGGTTTCAGAAAGAAAACAGGATTGGCAAACCAGGTCGAAAACCTGATAAATCCTCGTCAAAATATCGTCTGAAAAGTGCTGCACAGAGCCGCTTTTCAGACGAGGTTACGACGCTGATTCGGAGGCTGAAAATTTGGCGTCCAAATCAGCCGTGTGAACAGACCCTTACGGTGGCTTCAGTCTCGGTGTTTTAGGAAGAATGCAGCAGCTTTGCAGTGTTTTTCCTTGTGTTATTTACAATGTTTTTTTTCCCCCCAATTAAAAAGCTTCAACCAAATGTTTCATTAGTAGTCAATAGAATTTTTCTTAAAAAAGTACAAAAAAAAAAAAGAACAGCCCCGTTAATACTAGGTTTTTCTCATCTGGGTATATTTAAGTATTTTTTTCATTTATCTAGCGCAGTTATATTCCCATTAGTTCCTATTCCCACTGGGGTGCGTTATTCTATCAGAATGTTTTGGAGTTTGGGGGAAACGCGAGTACCTAGATGAAACCCAGGCAAACATGGGGAGATCTGTCCTCTACTTTTCTTCTCTAATGGGTCACAGTAGCCATTGACCAATATTGGAGCTTGAGTTTCTATTCTTTGACTCACAAATGTTGACCTTTCATGTCCTCGTTTGTAAGACGAACATTTCAATAGCCGATGGGTAGAGTAGATCCTGTAGGCTTAGTTAGGCTGATGTATGGTTTGGAATAGTCTCCCTGCTGAAGATAAAATTGCTACTATAGGTGACAAGGAATGTAGTTGTATATGTTCTTTATTAGTCCAATGTAATTGACGGTTCATGTAATGTTTTGTTTAAAGGGGATGTTTATTTATTTTTTATAATTAAAAGGGGTTTTCTTGATTTATTGATGAGCTTTAAACATGTAGGAAAAGGTGTAAAGACTATTTCCAAAAGGCATTGCTGTTTTGATTTTGCTCTGTTCAGAGTTTGGAGCAGTGTGTCTGAAGCTGTCTGGCGAGAAAACCCCTTTAATCAAACTCCTGTGTTTAATGACTTTATTGAATTTCTATAAATTTTACATTTTTTGTTTTCACATTATTTACATGATTATTTATGACTTTAGGTGGTAATGTTCCATTCGTCATCCCTTCCTGCTACAGTCTGGGGGGCTACACTGTAGAAGTGCCGGCCTCCTGATTAGCGCACATGGCCGGTAGATAATCATGTGCTGGGTACGCCCGCTAGGCAGAAGGCTGGTGCTTCTATAGGCCACAGCCCTCTACTTCTCCCTTCCACAAATGTAGTCGTAAACCACTGTGATTTTTTTTTTTTTTTTTAGGGAGGTCAGTGGGCAGCAACAATAAAGAAATGGCGACCTCCTGACTGGTGCACCTGCCCAGCAGATAATGATGGACTGGGCAGGCCCGCTATTGAAGCAGCCCAATCGTATCTCCCCACCGCACTCCCCAAATGAGACGTCACACTATACAAAGTAGTATGACGCTGTGTCCAGGGAGGACGGTGGAAAGCTACAGCTTAAAAGTGACTGCCTCATGTCTAGTGAGCATGCCCAGCAGATAATTATCCACTGAGCATGCCCTCTAGTCACATCTGCCCTTCTCGACTGTAGTCAACTACTGCCCTCCCCGAAACATCACACTATATAAAGTAACGAAAAAGATAACTAGCGTGATAGACCTGGCCCGCTATACTGTACCCGACCACCACCCTCCCCGAAACATAAATATTTACTGGGCTTGTACTCTAGTCACATCTGCCCTTCTATACTGTAGTCAACCACCACCTTCCCCGAAACATCACACAATATAAAGTAATGAAGTAGATAACTAGAGTGCATGCCCAGTAGATGCCCAGGCCTAGTCAGGTCTGCCCTTAGTTACTTTGCACAGTGTGATGTTTTGGGGAGGGTGGTTGTCAGCTACAGTACAGAAGGGCAGATCTGACTAGTGCATATGCCCAGTAAATATCTCCTTTGTTACTTTGGTATAGTGTTATGTTTCAGGGACCTTGTTGGTCAGCTACAGTATAGAAGGGCAGGCCTGACTGGTGCGTATGCCCAGCAGATAATCATCTCCTCTGTTACTTTGTATAGTGTGGTATTTTGGGGATGGCAGTGGTCAGCTACAGTGTAGAATTAGATGGTTGTATACTGAGCATGCCCGCTAGCCAGCAGGCCAGCACCTATATAGCGTAGTCACCCATAGTAATACTGTAGATAATGTGAAAGCACAATGTTTAATACATATAAATTCATTAAACATTACTTAGGTCATAATGAGCTTAATTAACACTGCCTGTAATAAATATATATATGTATGTGTGTGTGTATATAAGCATGTATATATATGTGTGTATGTTATATATATATATATATATTTTATATATATTATATTTTGTATTTATTTGTGTGTATATATATATATTATATATATATTTTTTTATATATATATATATATATATATATTGTGTGTTTTGGGTACATATAACTAAGTGTGTGTATTAATATTTTATGTGTGTGTGAGAGCATATAAACATTTATATATGTGTGTGTATGTATATATATATATATATATATATGTATGTGTGTGTGTACATAAATATGTATATATGTCAGTGTGTATATATATGTGTGTATATAAAATGTATGTGTGTGTATATATATATTTTATATATATATTATATATATATTACATTTTTTGTGTGTGTGTATAACTAATATATTGTATATATATATATATAGTGAATGTGTGTGTATATAAACATGATTATTTTTTAAAAATATATGTGTGTGTTTATAAACGTGTGTGTATACATGTTTGTGTATATATATGTGTGTGTATATATATATGTATGTGTGTGTGTGTATATATATATGTGTGTGTATATGTGCACAAATATATAAACAATATGCATATATACATACATGCATAAGATGTACTTATTGTGTTCTCATTTCAAGTATATACTTTATTTTTATAATTTCATAAAAACATTTGGGAAAAAATAACAGTGAGAAAGGGGATTTTCTGACTAATATTTTCTGATAAAGTTAAAAATCTAAATATATTTTGTAGTTTTTTTTCCCCTAGCGCTCCCCCGTTGCTTTTACACGGTGCAGCCCTCGCCATAGCCCCGTTCAGCCTTCTCATCCTTTCCACGCTTCCTTTTCTTTTTTTGCTTTACGTCTTCATTTCCCCACTTGGTATATTTCATTAGAATAAATATCTTCCTTTATTATTTAGTTATTTTTTTTATTTAAGCCATTACTTATTTATTTTTTATGGTTTGTTTAATTGCGCCTTGTAAACTAACCCTTTACGTGTCGGCCGCCGCAGGTACGGAAAAAAAAAAAAAAAACCCCAAAGGCCGCGGGCAGGCCATCGCTCCTGCTTTATGTGAATTACTGCCGCTGCCCCCGTATCTTTCAGAGCTGCTAATGAGCTCAGAGTTACACTGTGTGCAGAAAGGAGATTTAAAGGAAGAATTAATTTGGAAAGTTGAGGATTAGACAGATAAGAGAAAATGAGAGAGAATAAAATGCGGTCGCTGTGTATTTTGTCTTGTAAATGACTTTGCGCTGCCAGGATGGGGAAGCTATTTGTTCAGGGATAGGAGGGTGATAATGAAACTGATCATATACATGGTCTATTACCATAATGAATTTTAACACGCACTTTGTTATGTGATATTTTATTTATGAGCTCTTGGATGTTTTAGATAAGGATGAGATTCTCAGATGCATTATATTACGCCTTGTTTTTATAAACACATTGAGTAGTTTAATAAACATAATTTATTTCAGGGTGTTTTCGGCGCCTTCTTAAAATCAGCAAAATTTATCTAAGATTATCTTAAGGTTAATGAAGTCGAACGTTAAGAAAATATTACCCTGTAATATCGCAGACTTCTGTACTCGAATGGTAATTGCCTAATGCTTTAGTCTACCCGATACTTTATTCCGCATATGCCTTGTCCCATTAATCCTCTCTCGTTTTTTTTTTTTTTTTTTTTTTACAAGTTACTGGTCGGCCATTTCATTAGGCGTTATATATCAGTGTTTATTTGCCTAAATGGCTGGCTTTATTAAAACAAACAAATTGAGTGCAAGTGCTGATAATTAATCATACGCCTGAGGTTTTTACTTCCGTGAATGGAGGAGGAAGTTCCAGGGGCTGGAGATGAGACGCGTTTTTTTTTTTTTTGGAAGAATCTCCGTGCAGCACGTTCGCCGGATTATTATATTTACAGAGCGCGCATTGTTTAGATCCTGGTAGGGAAGTATTGATCCCTCGGTATATGGAGGCTAATGGCATCAATCTAGAACGTGGTATTTAGAGACGGTGTTGGGAACTGTGCGGCGTAAACCGGCTGGAAGAGCCGCAGATTTCGATGCATTTGACCACATGGTTTTGATAGGTTGAATACGTGTTTTCACTTTTCAGTTTCACAGAGCTCATTACAGCCAGCTTCAGGCTCCCACTTACTGTTCAGGCTGTGGGTGGTTCTCCAGCTTCAGGCACCCACTTCCTGATCACGCTTTGGGCAGATCTACAGCTCAAGGCGCCCACTTCCTGTTCAGGCTGTGAATGGTTCTACAGCTTCAGGCTCCCACTTCCTGTTCAGGCTGTGGGTGGTGCTACAGCTTCAGGCTCCCACTTACTGTTCAGGCTGTGGGTGGTTCTCCAGCTTCAGGCACCCACTTCCTGATCACACTTTGGGCAGATCTACAGCTCAAGGCACTCACTTCCTGTTCAGGCTGTGAATGGTTCTCCAGCTTCGGACTCCCACTTCCTGTTCAGGCTGTGGGTGGTACTACAGCTTTTGGCTCACACTTCCTGTTCAGGCTTTGGGCGGATCTACAGCTCCAGGCTCCCACTTCCTGTTCAGGCTGAGGTTGGTTCTACAATTTAGGCTCCCACTTACTGTTCAGGATGTGGGCGGTTCTACAGCTCCTGGGTCCCACTTCCTGGTCAGGCTGTGGGCGGTTCTACATCTTCAGGCTCCCACTTCCTGTTCAGGCTGTGGGCTGTTCTACAGCTTCAGGCTCCCACTTCCTGTTGAGGCTGTGGCTGGTTCTACTGCTTCAGGCACCCACTTCCTGTTAAACCTGTGGGTGGTTCTCCAACTTCAGGCTCCCACTTCCCGTTCAGCCTGGGGGTGGTTCTCCAACTTCAGGCTCCCACTTCCTGTTCAGCCTGTGGGTGGTTCTCCAACTTCAGGCTCCCATATCCTGTAAAGCCTGTGGGTGGTTCTCCAACTTCAGGCTCCCACTTCCTGTAAAGCCTGTGGGTGGTTCTCCAACTTCAGGCTCCCACTTCCTGTTCAGCCTGTGGGTGGTTCTCCAACTTCAGGCTTCCACTTCCTGTTCAGCCTGTGGGTGGTTCTCCAACTTCAGGCTCCCACTTCCTGTTCAGCCTGTGGGTGGTTCTCCAACTTCAGGCTCCCACTTTCTGTTCAGCCTGTGGGTGGTTCTCCAACTTTAGGCGGGGTTCACATGGCTTATTCAAGCCGTAATTGCGGGACGGATTTCGCCCACAATTACGGCTTAGGGACGGCTGCTCGCCGGCCCCATAGCCATGCATTATCCACAGCGCATATCCCGCCGGGATAATAGACATGTCACTTTCTCCCCGCTTGGCGAATACGGGAGGAGAGATGGAATCCACAATTCTCTATGACAACTGTGGATTACCGTAATGCCTGGGACGGATTCCAGCCGTACTGCAGCACGGCGCGCTATACGGCTGGAATCCGTGCTCCTTAGTCTCCCACTTCCTGATCAGGCTGTGGGCGGTTGTACAGCTTCAGGCTGTGGGCGGTTCTACAGCAGTGACTGACATTTCAGCCCCGCTAAGCTGAGCCAAATAGGGGGACATTAGCAATGGAGGTGTTCAAACAGCTGGGCAAAAGGCTACAGAGTGCTAAAGGGTTAAAAAAAATTTTTAGTAAGAAACCTAAACAATTTCCTATTACGCTGTTGAGACACATCAGGGAGCGATACCAACATCCTGGCCACGGCTGCTCGAGCAGCGAGAGGTGGTTGGTAACCTAGGGAAGATAAGAACTGCTCTAGCCCTGAAATGAAGCCAAATCAGAACAGCAATGTATTTGGTAATAGTCGTTATTTACCTTTTGCCTACATGTTTAAAGCTAATCAGTGTGGTGAGAGTGCCCCTTTTAGCACACGTTGTAACGTACGGTATGAAACCACTGTACAGATGTAGCAGAGTTTAACTTGAACGTGATATCTTGTCTTTTCGTGTTGTCTGATCTTATTTCAGTGGCCATTGTGTTGGGTTAACATTCGGTGCTGTGATATTCTGGTGCATTTTATGTCCAGTTTTGCTACATCTGTAATAAAGTGTAATTCGTCTGTAGTTTTTGACCCTTTGGCACAGTACTGCAATATATACAGTGCCTGACTGGGGTGCCTGGGGCCAGTGGAGCCATCTTACACTCTGCCTATTTAGTCCTAGGACTAAGGTCCCACTAAGGGGTTTCCCAAGCTCCGTTGGGGCCAGTTCAAGCTTGCATATAAATAAACCCAGATTAGTGCTTATTAGACATTGGGGCATATTTATCAATACTAATAGACAGTATAGACTAGACAGTCTAAATATGTCCAGATTTATCAATGGATGATATAGCTGACATATACATAGCAACTTCTGCCATAATTTTTTTTTTTTTTTTAGTTGACTTAGTTTACAGCTTTCATTGCTGCAAAATGTTGGCACTTTTTTTGCTGCACAGTCATGCCTCGTTTGTTACATGTGGCATAAGAGTCTAGAAACTATCGAAAACGGGTAATAAATGTAAAGCATGTTCACCATTATTTTTGTGCATTTTTTTGCCAGAATTCTGCTTCAATTGCCATAATAAATGGGTCCCAATAGGTTGTAGTGCATTGAACTGTTTAGCTTAGTGGTCAGCCCCAACTCCTAAATGAGCGGCATACCAGTAGGATATGGTTTCTGGAACCCCCCTCGATCTCTAGGATGGGCCTTCGAAAGTCTCAGCCGAGAACAGAGAGGTGGTGGGAAGACATTAATGCAGGGGTGTCAAACTGCGGCCCTCCAGCTGTTGGGAAACTACAACTCCCATCATGCCCACTGTTATAGATTATATAAATGCATGATGGGAGTTGTAGTTTCCCAACAGCTGGAGGGCTGCAGTTTAACCCTCCCTGCATTAAGGGGCCTGTTCTCGAGATAGGTGGCAATCCAAGAGGTGGGACCAGCACATATCACCCATTGATGATGATCATCCTATAGATATGCCATCAATGGGTGACCTAGAACATCCCCTCTAATATATGGAAACCAATCCTTTTTATTGGACAAGATAAAAAGTATTCATTAAACGTGTAGTTTGAAAGTTTGTGGATTTATCCCAGGATTTAGGGGACATTGTTGTTGTGGTTGGACAGGACACTGCAGGGTTGCTTCCATGCCCCATAAGTATGGGGAGTCACAGCTTGGTAGTGTACATTTATCGGTGTCCCCACTATAGGAGAGATGACTGTTTGCTTTCATGAAATTGGGGTCTTGTGGATTAATGGCGATATAAAAAAATATTTCCTTGATTACATGGCCTTAAATTTGTTGAACAATTGAGATACCAGCTGTAAACAGCTTTAGTTGCAAAGAAGCTTTTAGCAGTCACTATTTTAGTTATTTACTGACTGCCCATTGACTTTAAAGGGGTTGTCTCACTACAAGGTTTGCCTTTTATCTTAAAGATATGTAAAAAAAAAACAAGTTATTTTGCAATATGTGTCTATTACCAGTGTCTTACCTATTCCTAGATATCCCCTCTTTTATGGGCTACAACAGCTCCCTCAGGTCACTATAGCTACAGACCTGTTTGATCTCTCCTGATAGGCTGCCAGCACTGGTTGCTATAGCTACAGACCTGTTTGATCTCTCCTGATAGGCTGCCAGCACTGGTTGCTATAGCTGCAGACCTGTTTGATCTCTCCTGATAGGCTGCCAGCACTGGTTGCTATAGCTACAGACCTGTTTGATCTCTCCTGATAGGCTGCCAGCTCTAGTTGCTATAGCTACAGACCTGTTTGATCTCTCATGATTGGTTGGGTTCTCTAGTTGCTATATCTTCAGACCTGTTTGATCTCTCCTGATAGGCTGCCAGCACTAGTTGCTATAGCTGCAGACCGGTTTGATCTCTCCTGATAGGCTGCAAATGCTGGTCGCTATAGCTACAGATCTGGTGTCCTCAGCAGCTCATCACTGCAGGCCGGTAAAAGCCAGTAAAGACCTCCCTGAATTCAAAAAATGAAACCAAGAAAACAGGGCTGGGAAAAGATACAGATGTAGTGAGAAAACCCCTTTACGTGTCATGGTGGTCAGTGTATATGTATGCAATTACATTCTGGAATGAACTTACAGGGTTGGCAGCTGCACGGCGATTGTGTGTGCAGCTGCAGGAGCAGAGAGCCGGCTGTCAGCGGCAGCCAGACTGTCCAGAGAAAAGGAAAAGCTGGTTTATTACTGTCCCTGCCTCACCGATCACTATGTAAAACTAAATGTTTGCAGCTTAGAAGGAAGCCTTCTAAGCTCTACAGTAACTACAGCAAAAAATAAATAAAAGTTATGTAAAAATACAAAAGTCCAAGGTTTTTTTCTGACCATACAGGGAGCACAATATGGTAAAGTAAATAAATGGAAAAAAATAAAAATAAAATAAATTACTTTGTTCAGACCTGGAGGTCCCCTTACTCCTATCATGGGTAACCCGGGCATCTCAAGCCCTATATCCGCGATCCTACCTAGGGTGTTGGGCAGGGGCCCGTCCTCTGCTATTTTTGGAACTGTACTTACAGAAGGATCCCTTAGATCTTACCAAGAGTTAGCTGGTGACTTGACAGTGACCACATTTTCTCGACTAAATTACTATCAATTGCGGAGCCTATATGCTGCCCACAGGTCCTCACTAGATTTGCATAGGCCCTATTCGCCTTTTGAAGAGTGGTGTTTGCGGGGTTCCAGCGGGAAGCGTACTCTCTCGAAGGTGTATGGCTTGTTGCAACCAACTGTGACGGGTGGATTCCCTTTCCAGGGGGGATGGGAGAGGGACTTGGGGAGGACTTTTGAGGTAGAGGACTGGGAGAAGACTTTCTTCCTAGCGCACAAAACGTCAGTTTCTGTCAAAGCGCAGGAGCTAAATTATAAAATAATTACGCGTTGGTACAGAGTCCCAGCTCTGTTGCACTCCTTATATCCTGGGGCTTCTGCCACGTGCTGGCGCTGCCAGTCTGCCATTGGCACAATGTCTCATGTCTGGTGGGGTTGTTCGAGAATCCAACCCTTTTGGCTGAGGGTCTTGGATCTTATACATTTGATTACTGGGATTAGAATATCAAATGATCCTGCTCCTCCTCCATGTCCCTCTTCCGACCTCCACTCTCAAGGCTCCCTTGCTCCCATTCTTGATTTTAGCCGCGAAGATGATCATCCCGCGGCTATGGTTATCCACCGCGGGGCCAACTATTTCCACCTGGCTACAGGAGGTCCATGTCTTGCAGCGCATGGAGGAGTTACGAGCCGACTCTCCCCAACTAGCACTGAGACATCTCCAGATCTGGGGGGATTGGCTCAAGTTCTGCCAAACAGACTCGTACCGGTCCTCTTGTTGAGATGACCTCTGCCTCCCTTTACATTCCTAGATCTTGCTTTTGCGACGGATGGTAGATAGATACACAATGCAAACATTACTGAGGCCGACCGCCATCTCCCAGGTTACTTTTTATTTATGGTTTTGATGATTAATTCCAACCTGTTGTTCCCTTGTGAATGGGATATTTTTCTCCCCGCCTACAATGGAGAAGAAATGATTATCCGCTCTCTGTGGTCTGCTTCTCATCTTATGTTCCTTATGAGTTGATGTCTGGACGCAAGATAGTAACATCATGCAGACCATATGTTATCATAGTGTTTAGAATAATTTATAACTCAATTTTACAGATTATCTGTTTTATGCTCTCGTTATATTTTATATCTTAAAGAGAAAGCACAATCGTTCTTTTTATCTCATGTAACGGTTTTCATGCATCCTATTCATCCTTAATAAAGTTCTTTTGAATATGAAAAAAATAAAAAAATAAAAATATATATATAAATAAATATATATATATATATATATATATGTTATAATGGGTGTGTATATATTTATAATCAGCCCAATATGTATAAATGTCCATAACAGGAAAGTGACATATTTGCAAAGCTTATTTTATTGCCACTTTCCGCTGTTGAATTATTATTTATTTTTTTAGTTATTAATATTTTTTTTATGAATAATAATAGGAAGAGCCCAGTGCAAAAATTACATAAAGAAATCCTTTTGTTTCAAGGGGAAAAAAGGCCAAAAAAAATTAGAATTATCTGGGTGTGAGAGAGCGCTCGCACCTGCATGTACTACAAGAAAGAGAATGTGCCTGGTCGGGAAGTGGGGTGAGCGGCCCGGTCAGGGTCTGGTTAAGCCGACGCATGTATCGGATACTAGGTAAAGCATTAAGTTATCTCTGTGATGTCTATAATGCTTTAATGTATACACCACACACGTGTCAAACTGCGCCCCCATCATGCATTTATATAATCTATAACAGTGGGCATGATGGGAGTTGTAGTTTCCCAACAGCTGGAGGGCCGCAGTTTGACAACCCTGGTGTACACGGACTGTAATAAGCTGATAATGAGAACATTACCCCAGTAGGGTTGGTGTTTGATTTTCTCAATGTCAGTTTCAGCACTTTAGTGAATGACATTGTTAGCAGGGCTCTGGTGTTTTCTGCTAATATCAGGCTTCCGCCCACAGTTCTGGTCGTCGCTCTTTTTCTAATCCCACCTTTCGCTTCTTCCCCTTTGATAAGGGAACATGAGCGCCCTCTCCGCATTAGGAACAACTGTCATGAAAGGCAAATATTTCCTTGTACTTTGTCAACATGCCATACCCCGTGCCATCCCGAGATCCTCTACAAATTGGTAACTGCACATTTGCATAGTTCTTTGAAGCAGGCAAAATATCCGCCACCACTCATCACCTAATGAATTCACAGCCGTCCTCGCTCCCCTTGATATTTATTTATATAGTGTTTGTCATGTATGTTGTAGCAGCAGCAATTAAGATGCTGTTTGGATTTTTTTTCACCTCTAAATTCTAGCACTGAATGGCTTAGCTCAGATTTTAGCAAACAGATTCGATTAGGGCGCAATAAGATGGTAACTCTCCCCCTCCCGTCATCCACATCTTTCCCCACCCTTGGTTGAACTGGATGGACATAGGTCTTTTTTTTTCAACCATAGTAACTATGTAACTTTTAACGTGTGTTTTTGAAGTGTCCATTATTAGTTAAAGGGGTGTTATCGTTTCATTAAATGGTCTTCAGAATAAGGGCTTGTTCACACGACGTTTTGGATCCGTTTTAGATGCGTTTTACGGATCCGTTTTTAACCTGCGAAAACTGGATGCAAACTGCATCCAAAAAGCGGATCCAGAAAACGCAACAGCTGATCCTTTTTGGATGCGTATTGGATGCGTTTTGCATGCGATTTACGGATCCGTTTTTTCAATGCTTTAATTAAATCAACCTATCAAACTGCAATTTAAATATAATATAACCTATCAATGACCAAGAAAAAACCCTTTTTTACCTAGTGTCAATCAACTGTACATACACCTATGATTTTAGAATCCGTCCCCCCCCCCCCTATTTTTTTTTTTTTTTTAAATCAACCAATAGTTTTCAAACTCAGAGACCCAACGTCCATGTGCATCCGGTGGTATGCTGGGGGCTGTGGGACTGACATTATCCTCCTCTCCTTTACCCATGTAGAATGAAGGCATTTTCCAATAGCACATTGCATCAGAAAAATTAGCCCTCCCATTAAAATGATACAAAATATAACCCAAACATAATATTCAAATGTTATATTTAATTTAAATCCAATGCGTTTTACGGATGCGTTTTTGGCATCGAAAGCGGATCAAAAACGCACCCAAATGTATGCTGCGCTGTTGGATCCGCTTTTGGGATGCCAAGAGCGCACTCCATTATTTCCTATAGGGATTTCTCTTGCGTAAAACGCAAGAAGAATTGACATGTCAATTCTTAAAACGGATCCGAAAAGCGGATCGCGAAAAGCGCATCGGCCATCACTCGTGTGAACAGCAATGCGCGTTTGCCAGTGAAAGCACTGTGATTCACACGGACAATCGTTAGATCCGTCTTACGGATCCGTAAAATGGCTCCGTAAAACGGATCACAAACACGTCGGGTGAACAAGCCCTAAGGGACAGTGAAAACAAGCAAATTGCAATGGATGTCATTAGCAAAGCTGCCTCGTTCTCACAGTGTCCCTTATCTTGTTTTTATTTACACTGATATCCAGTGTGGGTCTAATCCCTCCTCATTTACATTTTGTACAGCCCCTGGGTCGATTCACGGAGCTGTGTGTCTGACTCAGAGTTAGGGGCCGTAGCATTTTCTGTTTCCACACCTAGCAGAAACAGACTGCAGCAGATTGTACAATGAGAAAACATGACAGTTTTGACCCTGTGCCTAACTCTCCTGCATACACGCAGACCTGTGCCGTTCTTAGAAAGCTGTAATACATCTCCAGCTGTGAGAGATCAGTGCTCAGATTAGATTGAATGCAGCCTGTGGTATGTATACAGCTCTTATAAAATAAGACTGATAGAGAGAGACACAGTGATATGTGGACTCAGAGGGTGGGGGGGGATGATGTCATCCAGCTGGGAGGGGAAGAAACGCCCCTGCATTCACAGAGCTGGGAAGCTAAGAGAAGTGTGACTCAACCAAAGTAAGGAAGCGATACATCCCCTTTTAAGGGGTTTTGCTACAAAGTAAAATTGACATGGGAAGCTTGCAAATGAAATCATAAACATTTTCACCATTCATCATTATTAAAAATTCTGCACCGTTTTTGTTTTAGCTGCTCCTTTAGTGATCCATTGTTTACAGCTCGTCTCAGGGGATACGACCAGGGCTGAGAGCTCCTCACTCCTGGTCGCACATGCTCAGACATCACCTCTCCTCTCAGACAGCTACTGAGTGTTCAAAACCCAGGTTCCTTCACTCTACTACCGTCCTCTGTGCTCCTTATTAATTAGTCAAACAGAGCAAATAAATAAAAAAGAAACTTCAATGAGGTCTGTGCATTGATAAAGAGAAATAAAATCCACAGGTTTGGTTCCTGCAGGGATATGGACCAAGGACTCTTGTGTCTGGAGGCAAAAACGTCACCTCTCAGCTACTCACAGTGCTTTACATAAACAGACCTTTCTTTGACTAGAGAGAGGAAAGGCCTTTGTGATGTCATCCTGCTGGGTCACATGATATGTAATTCAAGCAAATAACACGCCCATTTCTGAGCACACAGAGCTGAAGAGTTGGATGCAGGAGGGATGAGATGAGATCGTGGAAAAACCCCTTTAATAAACTTATTTCTAGTCTGCCTGTAATTTACTCCATTACAGGGCTGGAAGCCTCAGTTATTGCTATATATTCTATTATGCTCTTAGGAAATGAGCTAGGACTCTTAATTGCCCTCTTTTGAATGTAGCGTTCCTCAAGTCACAAGTAGAAGATTCAGACCAGCATTCTGACTACAAAACCACAATCTTTATTCCTTTTAGTTTGAAAGCATAGAACACAGATCTGGACAGTACAAATCCAAAAGCGAAAAGTTCGCTTACGCTTTTCAGACCACAGACTCAATTGTAGTTCAAGGACACATTTGTTGTTTATGATCAATCTGTGATTGAGGACACATCCTTTGTCTGAAAGACGTAACCGAACGTTTCCCTGCTAGATTTGTATTGTCCGGATCTCTGTTCTATTCTTCTAAACTAAAAGTAATCTATTGTCTGAAATGCGTAAGTAAACTATTCCTTTTTGGATTTGTGTGGTTCACATCTCTGTTCTTTGCTTTTAAACTAAAAGGAATCTATTATCTGAAACGCGTAAGCAAACTTGTCCCTTTTTGCATTTGATTTGTGTGATTCTGTGTTCTATGCTTTTAAACTAATAGGAATCTCTTGTCTGAAATGTGTAAGCCAACCTTTCCCTTCTGGTTTTGTTCGGATCTCTGTGAAGTTTCCCCTTTTAGTTTTTTTTGTGTGGATCTCTATTCTATGCTTATAAACTAAAAAGAATGAATTGTTTAAAATGCGTAAGTGAACATTTCACATTTGGATTTGTGTTGTTCAGATCTCTGTTCTATGTTTTTAAACTAAAAGGTGTCTATTGTCTGAAACTTATCCCCTTTGGATCTGTGTTCTCCGGATTTTTGTTCTATGCTTTTAACTTATTAGGAATCTATTGTCTGAAACGCGTAAGCGAACTTCCCCCTTTTAGATTTTTTTGTGTGGCTCTCTGTTCTATGCGTTTAAACTAAAAAGAAGAAATTGTTTAAAATGCGTAAGTGAACTTTTCACTTTTTGAATTTGTGTTCTTCAGATCTCTGTTCTATGCTTTTAAACTAAAAGGTGTCTATTGTCTGAAACGCATAAGAAAACTTTTCCCTTTTGGATCTGTGTTCTCCAGATCTTTGTTCTATGCTTTTAACTTATTAGGAATCTATTGTCTGAAACGCGTAAGCGAACTTCGCTCTTTTGGATTTTTTTTGTGTGGCTATCTCTTCTATGCTTATAAACTAAAAATAATAAATTGTTTAAAATGCGTAAGTGAACTTTTCACTTTTTGAATTTGTGTTCTTCAGATCTCTGTTCTATGCTTTTAAACTAATAGGTGTCTATTGTCTGAAACGCATAAGAAAACTTTTCCCTTTTGGATCTGTGTTCTCCAGATCTTTGTTCTATGCTTTTAACTTATTAGGAATCTATTGTCTGAAACGCGTAAGCGAACTTCGCTCTTTTAGATTTTTTTTGTGTGGCTATCTCTTCTATGCTTATAAACTAAAAATAATAAATTGTTTAAAATGCGTAAGTGAACTTTTCACTTTTGGATCCGTGTTGTTTAGATCTCTGTTCTATGTTTTTAAACTAAAAGGTTTATATTGTCTGAAACGTATCCCCTTTGGATCTGTGTTCTCCGGATTTTTGTTCTATGCTTTTAACTTATTAGGAATCTATTGTCTGAAACGCATAAGCAAACTTTTCCCTTTTGGATCTGTGTTCTCCAGATCTTTGTTATATGCTTTTAACTTATTAGGAATCTATTGTCTGAAACGCGTAAGCGAACTTCCCCCTTTTAGATTTTTTTGTGTGGCTCTCTGTTCTATGCTTTTAAACTAAAAAGGAGAAATTGTTTAAAATGCGTAAGTGAACGTTTCACTTTTTGAATTTGTGTTCTTCAGATCTCTGTTCTCTGCTTTTCAACTAAAAAGTGTCTATTGTCTGAAAGGCATAAGTGAACTTTTGCCCTTTGGATCTGTGTTCTCCGGATCTTTGTTCAATGCTTCTAACCTAATAGGAATCTATTGTCTGAAACGCGTAAGCAAACTTTTCCCTTTTTGGATTTGTTTTGTGTGATTCTGTGTTTTATGCTTTTAAACTAATAGGAATCTCTTGTCTGAAACGCGTAAGAAAACTTTTCCCTTTTTTGGGTTTGTTTTGTGTGATTCTGTGTTCTATGCCTTTAAACTAATAGGAATCTCTTGTCTGAAATGTGTAAGCCAACTTTTCCCTTCTGGATTTGTTCGGATCTCTGTGGAGTTCTGATCCGAATCCTCTATTTGTGTGTTGTTGAACCCACAGCGATTCAGAGACCTGTTAATGACACCTGCGCCCTCCATTGGTGAGCTGGATGTCCGTGCTCATATTGTTTGATTCCTGAAGCCACATCTGACTCGGTGAGTTTTGCAATATGACTGGGAGTAAAGCAAAACCAGATAATCATCTGCAGATAGCTGTTTCAGGGTGTTTGCCCTTAATCAGTGCAGAGTAGAGTACTGGATGACTGGGTGAGAGTCCTTCATTGTAGCTCTAAACGGGAGGGAGAGGCACCATGTCGGTGTGTGGAGACCTATTTGCCTTGATCACGCCGAAACTGGAGAAGAACTGACTGGCATAGTTTTATTAATCCCTTTCACATTACAAGGCTTAGTGATTGAGATGTGACTTGAGGAACGCTACATCCAATTGGAGTCCCAGCATTTTTCCCATGAGCCTGTTTGACTCCACTGAAATTGAAATAGATTCTAACAGGCTCATGGGAAAAATTTTAGGACTCCAATTGGATGTAGCGTTCCTCAAGTCACATCTCAATCACCAAGCCTGCAATGTGAAAGAGATTAAAGGGGTTGTCTCACTACATTGATTCCTGTTACCTCAGTCCTGTTTTCTTGGTTTCACTTTGAATTCCGGGGCGTGTTTACTGGCTTCCTGCAGTAGAAGCCAGGTCTGTAGCTATAGCAACCAGTGCTGGCAGCCTATCAGGAGAGACTGAACAGGTCTGTAGCTATAGCAACCAGTGCTGGCAGCCTATCAGGAGAGATCAAATAGGTCTGTAGCTATAGCAACCAGTGCTGGCAGCCTATCAGGAGAGATCAAATAGGTCTGTAGCTATAGAGACCTGAGGAGCCGATGCAGCCCATACAAGAGGGGATATCTAGGAATAGGTAGGACACTGTTAATGGACACATATTGCAAAGTGACCTGTTTTTGTAGGATCTTTAACATAAAAAGCAGCAATCCTTGTAGTGAGACAACCCCTTTAATTTTTAATTTCGGTCCCACAGATATCTACTGTAAGTTTGGCCAGCATTAATTGAATTATTAGTGAACCCTTAGGTTATGTCTACACTGCATAGTTTTATGACCGTCTTTTGGCGCCAGCGTATTATACTACATGTTGTATAATAAGCCGGCGCTTTTGTTTTTTTCTACGTCTTCCCTTGCAATACAATTCTATGGGTGACCTCAAAAAGACGAGAAGCGACCGTGGTTTTTGTGCAAAATGTGACAAAGAAAACGTGGTCGTGCATTGGTGAAAAACGGCCTCGTTCGTCTCTTCTTTGTCCGATGCAGTAGCCCTAGCCTTAAATTTAGAATTTTTTTTTATGATTTGCAATTGGTAAGCAAATTAAAAAAGTACAAGAGCTTAAAGGGAACGTGTCATCAAAAAATGAGTCATTCTTTAAGTCCCATTTTTATGTTAAACACATTTTTTTTAGGAATTTTTGGTTGTTTTTTTTTAATTTTCCATATCACTTGAAATATTTTTTAATAATTCTTAAGTCTTGCAGTTCTCACTTTGGCCACTAGGCCTTGTTTGCACTGCTGTAACAGCAGTCAGAGAGGTGCTTTACAGTAGCTTTATGCACATAGGAGACTTAAAGAGGACCTATCACCTCCACACAAACACACAAAATATAATAGTAAATGAAATTATAAGACTTTTTTCCAAAAAATGTCATTAGCAATGCAGAGGGCTCATGTCATTATTACAGGGGAATAGATTTTACTTTTACTTTCTTAGCAGAGCTCTGTATGTGGCAGGGATTCTTTCTGTTGAGCTATACCAACTGTGCAGGGGGAGCTGAGGACATAGCTGCTACATACAGTACAACAGGCACAGCACACTGAGGACATAGTGTGACATTAAAGGCATTTTACATTACACTGCGCTAGTGTTATAATACAGCACCAGACTAGCAGCCCAGAGAAAATCAGTGTGCACATGATGTAGACTTACAGGCTCCCCCCTGCACAGTGGACTCTTCCAGCTCAGAGGCTGGAGATTGATACAACTGTCATCCATCAAGCTGTCAGGTGCCGACTTGGCCCGACTTCAGAGCTGTCTTAAAGGGCCAGCGCTTTTTTAAAAACAGAAATTAAACAGGTTGAAATGCTTTGATTTTCCTAATGAACATTTTTAAGGAAGTGTTTGTATTTTGGTCTCCTATTATTTCATGAGGTTTCCCTGGAGGTGATAGGTACTCTTTAAGACTGACTCAGTCCAATTGACGTCTATAGGAGAGTTTTCTAGTCATGCTCTGTGACCTGGGAAGAAGTCACTGTGCAGAGAGGTGAAAGGGTGAACTGTGACATCTCTTGTGACTGGCGGATCCTGTGTTATCTATTCACACTGGTGTCTCCTTTCAGTTCGATCCTCTTTCGGCTGATAATGAGCAGACAACTGAGAATCTTTCTCTAGAGATCAGGAAGTGTCAGAATGTTATTAGGCCTAGCGGTCAAAGTGAAAACTGCAGGACTTAAGAATTATTAAAAAATATTGAAAGTGATAAAATGAAAAAAAATATAACCAAAAATTCTTAATAAATGTGTTTAACATAAAAACGTGAGTTAAACAATAAGTCATTTTTGATGACACATTCCTTTTAAGTATATGGAACCATACGAACCATGCGAAACCAAATGCAGAATGCAATGATAGTACAGATTTAAGGTAAGATAGAGGGAAGAATATGTCGTCTTGAACATTTAGTGCATCTTATTGATCTGTTTGTGTCGGGTCGATTTGTCCAGCGTGTTTGGGCAGACTTAGAATGTACTGACATCAATACATTATCTCTAATGGTTTAGAACATGACAAAATGATGGCGCTTAAATCAAAGCTCTGGGCAAATTTGTGAAATTGAATAAACACTCCTGAATGTTAGGCGCCCACTTGAGCGGTGGCACAAGGTAACGTCCTAAATCACGGCATTATGAAGAGAGAAAATCCCTTAATTGCAACAAGTTCTCAAATGTACAAAAGCACAATCCACCAGAGAAAATTGGCAGTATTCAGCGGAGCAGATTTAACAGCTGGAACGCATCTTTTTCAGATATTTTTTTACTGCACTAAACCCAACAATTTGTTCGCAGACTGCTGTGATACGGTTATAATTCTGCTTTGCTTACATTCCTCTTCTGGGTTTTCCTTTTTTTTTTGTAGATTCTATCCAAGAGTGAGAATGAGGTTAATTTACATTTTCATTTTAATTTCTTTGGAAAAACGAAATATCTAGTGGATTTGTTTTCTTCGCGTTTCTCAGATCAGTAAATTTTCACTGTGCGAGAAGAATATATTGTTAATATGATTATCTTGTAGGAGATTAGCTTGCAGACTGGGATACAGGAGTAGCTGTATCCTGTACCCAGTATACATGGCTGCACGTGCCCAATATGTCGTCGTGTTAATTCTTACAATGATCGTCACTAGTGGGGAGCAGAAGAGACTTTGTCTCTCCGATGGTGGAACGCACAACTAATTATGCGGCCGCCTTTCCGTCAGTGTCAAAATCAAACTCGATCAGGGTTTTTCACATCAATGGTCATGAAAGGCTTTTACCATTTTAAGCATGACTGATTATTTTTGAGATTAAAAAAATTGAGAAAATGATTTGCGTCGTAATCATCGGCACATCTAATTAGAATAATTCAGTCCACAAGTCTGGTTATAGACAAAGTCACTCGACATGAATATTCACCAATTGGAGACTTGTCCGATGTGCCAAGATGAGCATTTCTGACTTACCGCTGTAACCATTAAGTTAACGATGACCTGCTAATAAAATTCACTGTTTAAGATAGAGAAAGATCGGTATTTTGTCTGAAGATTTAGATTTCACAATAATCAGAATAATTAAATTTCCATTTTAAAATTTAAATTGGGATTTGGATTATTTTGCAAACTAAGTCTTCCAATTGTTAAAATAGAGAGAGATTGATCGGCCGTCTGAAGATTTAGTTTTCACAATATTCCAAATGACTCAAATTCCATTTCAAAATTTAAATTGGGATTTAGATTATTTTGCAAACGAAATCTTTAGATTGTTAAAAACAGAGAAGATTGATCGGCTGTTTGAAGATTTAGTTTTCACAATATTCCAAATGACTCTAATTCCATTTCAAAATTTAAATCGAGATTTGGTTTATTTTGAAAACTAAGGGCCACATGTATGAAACGGTTTGGGTCTAAAATTCACTTTTTTTCCCCATAGGTTTCTATGGGTAAAAATTTTAGTTTTAGACCAAAACCGTTTCATACATGTGGCCCTAAATCTTCAGATTGTTAAAACAGAGAGAGATTGATAGGCTGTCTGAAGATTTGGTTTTCACAATAATCCAAATGACTCCAATTCCATTTCAAAATTTAAATCGGGATTTGGATTATTTTAAAACTAAATCTTCAGATTGTTAATATAGAAAGAGATTGATAAACTGTCTGAAGATTTGGTTTTCACAATATTCCAGATGACAAATTCCATTTCAAAATTTAAATTGGGATTTGGATTACTTTGAAAAGTAAATATTCAAATTGTTTTTTTCAGATAGCATATCATTATTTCTCTTAAGATTTAGTTTTCACAATGACCCAAATCTTCAAATTCCATTTCAAAATTTAAATTCAGATTTCGATTATTTTCAAAACTAAGGGCCACATGTATGAAAACTATCTAGGCCTATAATTCACTTTTTTGTCCCTCCCATATTTTCAGAGCACTATATAAAATGAAAGGGGCGCTCTGATTGGTTGCTATGGGCAATAAAGCGAGTTTTAGACCTAGACAGTTTTAATACATGTGGCCCTAAATCTTCAGACAACTATAGCAATCTTTCCCTATCGCGACCAAAAATTGTGAGTTTTACTAGCCATTATCCGAATGGTAAATTTTCATTTTTGGATTGCATTTTAACTATGTAAATAACAGATTTTTTGTTTGTGCAAATTACAAAATTTTACCCCACTTATCTCTTTAAAATGGTCAAAACCTTTACTTATTTTAAAAAGGATAATGTGATCTGATGGGGTGTTACTATAGCTTTTTGGTATAATTTACAGTAACCAAAAAATCTGCTTGTGCCGACATGGAAGCTAAAAGATATTCTGATACAATTTATTTTGTGTAGATACTTTTATATGTATGATTCTTCTCCATATCCTCAATTTATCAGAACAGTGGGGAACCTCTTTACTATACCTTAGGATAATGATACTATAAGTATATTGCCTCAAAATTGTAGATCAGAATGGGTAATGTATCTCATTAGGGAGACGCACAATGTCGATGTGTAGGGATTCATCACCTTTTACACCTAACTGAGTATTTGCATATTTCAAAAAGCTTATGGGAAGAGAACTGAACTCTCCTGCGCCATCTGTTGGATGTAGTAATCCTCTTGTCACATATGACTCACTGAGCCTTGTAATATGAAAAGGAGTGAAGCCAAGCCAGTGATATTCATCTGCAGACAGCTGTTTTGGGGTTTTTTACCTTTCGCCTGTTCAGAGTAGAGCTTACTGGCTGGCTAGGTGAGAGGAGCTGAACTCTCCAGGGCCATCTTTTGGATGTAGTAATCCTCTTGTCACATATGAATCACTGAGCCTTGTAATATCAAAAGGAGTGAAGCCAAGCCAGTGACGTTCATCTGCAGACAGCTGTTTTGCGGTTTTTGACCCTTACTAGGGCAGAGTAGAGCATACTTGCTGGCTAGATGAGAGACGCGAGTGGCTCAGAAGGGGTAATGTATCTCATTGGGGAAAAGCATCATGTCCGTGTGTGAGGATTTATTCATCTTTTACACCCCACTGTGTATTTGCATATTTCAATAGGCTCATGGGCAGAAAGCGAAACTGTCCAGCGCCCTCTGTTGACTGTATCAAGTCACATGTAGAAAAAGGCATTGAACTCTCATCCATTTTTTTGGCATAATTTCTTGCAGATCAGCAAAGTTTTTACTGAATAAACAGGAGACTCTTAGTACGCAAATGAAAATAAATGTCAAGTGGACGTGTACAGTTCGGCCTTTTTATTTTACAGCACCATTATATTCTACGGTGCTGTACACAGATTCAGATCACATTGCTCCATGTGTAAATTCCAGATTAAGCTATCGTTATGTTTTTGGAGTGTAGGGGGAACTTGCGCCAACACAGGGAGAACATATAAAAACTATTTTTATAGAATTTGTCCTTGGTGGGAATAGACCACAGTGCTGCAAGGCAACAGTGCTAACCACTGAGCCATGGTGCTGCCTGTGGCTCCGTCACTTTATGATGACTTATTTTAAGGGGGTACCTTCTTTACTACAGTAGCACTGCACAATGACCATCAACACCCCCAGAAGGCAAACAGCAATCCTGCTGCCTGGCTAAGCCACCTTGGCTCTGGGGCACAACCCAATACAGGCACAGCATCATAGTAACAGAAGCTACCACACAATACCAACATCAGGTTAGCAGGTAAAGTGAGCTACCCAACCATTACTTGGTAGATTTAACTGTATGCATTCATACACTGAATAATGCTAGCAAACACCGCACACCTTGGTTGAGACACTTTACGTGTTTTTCCACCCAACAATAGGTAGAATAATACTTTCCTTAAGAATCATGTATCACCCTACTTCTTCTCCAGTATCGAGTCCTCACCCTATCATCCCTCTTGTAGTCACATCAGGGCCTCCTTCAGCTTGGTCTACCTGCTCTATCTTGTCTTCTCTTTCTAGGCTCTTCTCAACAACTGCATGTTGTCTTTCACATTCATCTCTGAAGTGATCACTGGCCTCAGGATACATTTTTTCCAGCATCCAAAGGTCTTTCCTGGGATATTACATGTTTCAACCAGATGTGCCATATATTTTCATGTACACTGCTGACCCAGCCAATCATCATGAACATATTACTTGTAAACATCTGTATTAGTGAGGTGCATGCAGTGATTGGTGTCTGTAGCACCTCTCTACAGTGCAGTGCAGTAATACTTGTCCTGTACTGCTCTTATATGTATTAGTGACGTACATTGCAATGTAAAGTAGTGGAACAGCGGTACCAGAAACGTATAAAAATGCAAAGATCCTTTATTGTAAATGCATATTAAAAAAGCCAGGTATCCCAACGAAGCATAGCCAAAAAAAAAAAACCAAAAGGGGAGCCGACGCGTTTCAGGTGCACAAGTCACCCTTAATCATGGCATGCTTAACCCACCATATTGACCACTATAAATACTAAACATAAATGAACTAAACCATGCTCACCTGGCTCCAGCGCCCGGCCAACCACGCCAGGAACAACCACCTCCGGTGCGCGGCCACGCACACGGAAGCCGGAGCCAAATGCCCATACGTCGTACAGCGTCCATGCGTCGCCCCGCACAGGAAGCGGAAGTGACGCGCAGGACCAAGCTGGGGGCGTACAAGCATCACCACGGCAACAGAAACCGCCGCCCCGGTGATGAAAGACGCGGCCAAAACACGGACTACATAGTAAAACAGGAATCCGCCGGCACGACAGGCACAGGAGAGAGGAGGAGCATGTGAAAGCAATTCAATATAAAACTTAAAAAGCAAAAGTGAAAAATTAATACAATATATATCTCCAAAAAGCCATTATTAGTTTTCAAAATATAACATCTATTGAATTCGTATATAATTGCTTGAGAAATAAAAGAGAGCACAGGAAAACACGACATATAAACACGGAGGGGAAAAAAAAAAAAGGGGGAAAAAAATGAATTAGTAGTGAAACATCCACTCCCTTTTGAGGTTCAGACCCATCGGAACTGCAGTATCCAATGTGATAATCCAAAAAGCCTCCTTGTCATGGAGTAAATGCTCCAGATTCCCACCCCTGGCAGATTTAGTTACTCTATCAATTACCATGATTTTTAATTTACTAAAATTACCATGGTGAACATCCCTAAAATGGTTCGACAGATGGGATCTATTCCGTACAGATGTGCTTGTGATATCATTGAGATGTTCAAGAATACGAGTTTTTAACCGTCGTGTAGTACTACCCACCTAGTGTAACTTGCACTCCATACAGGTAGGCAAATATACGACATGATGTGAGTTGTAATTAATATAATTGCGAATAGTGAATACTTTAGTTTGTTGAGTATTATAGAAGGTTTTTCCGGAATTAACAAAACCACACACCCTGCACGGGTTAGATCCACACCTGTAGAAGCCCTTAAATCTCAGCCAAGATTGTCTGGGTTTCTTAGACATGATCGAATTAGGAGCTAATATACTTCCCAAGGTACGAGCTCTCCTAGTAACAATGCGGAGGCCCCCAGCCAGGGAGTCACTGAGGGCAGGATCTTCAGACAAAATAGGTAAATGTTTCAATACAATTCTCTTAATGGCCTGAAATTGAGTGTTATAATCTAATACTAGAAAATTATTGTTATTCCTCTCAGGAGTGCCCTGGTTGTGGGTTTTCTTGGATAGTCTGGTAGAAAGAAGCTGATCCCTGTTTTTTTCCCGTACTTTAGTTATTGCCCGTTGTAACGACCAGTTGGGATAACCCCTTTTGGCCAATCTACTAGAGATGGCTTTGCATTCATCTACAAAATCTGCTGGTATACTACAATTTCTCATAGCCCGAGTCATTTCACCCACAAGTATGGACCTGTGGGTGTGTTTGGGGTGAAAACTTCGGTGATGCAGTATAGTATTGCCGGCCGTCGCTTTACGGTAAGTACGAGTGACAATATTATGTCCTGGCTCACCAAAAAGTTCAAGGTCGAGGAATTGAATGGTGTCTTTTTCTGATTGTTGGACAAACCGTAAATTGCAAGGATTGTTGTTCAAATAAAACAGAAAATTGGGTATGGCAGATACATCGCCCCTCCAAATAAAGAGGAGATCATCGATGTATCTGCCATACCAAAATAAGGACGACAAAAATGGGTTTTCGGGGGTGTAGATGTAGGCAAGCTCCCACCAAACCATGACCAAATTGGCCAAGGAAGGTGAGAACTTTGCCCCCATCGACACCCCCTTGACCTGGAGATAAATATTAGAATCAAAAGAAAAAAAATTATGTGTCATAAGAAATTTCGTCGTCATCAAAATAAACACCAACAAATCCTGTGAGTAACCACTATACATTTCCAGTATAAACTCCAACGCATGAAGGGCCAAGTGGTGTGGAATGGACGTATACAACGCCTCCACATCACAGCTAAGCCACGACATATCATCGTCCCACACAATATTTTGCAATCTGTGTAGGACGTCCCGTGTATCCCTAAGATGGCTGGGGACAATAGTTACAAGCGGTTGGAGTTGATTATCCAACCACTGGCAAAGCCTCTCAAGGAGTGAACCAATGCCCGACACTATTGGTCGCATGGGGGGGTTGACAAGGTTTTTATGCACCTTAGGTAGCCCATATATAATGGGCATTATAGGGAATTATACCATGATATAATCTTTTTGTTTCTGGGACAATACCCCCAATGCCACTCCTTCCATTAGTAGAGAATCCATTTCCACCATGTAAGCTTGTGTAGGGTCCTGGACCAGTTTGCTATATGTAGTGGTATCTGAGAGCATGTGATACATAGTGTCACAATATTGCTCCTTGTCCATAACAACCACCGTACCCCCCTTGTCAGCCATCCTGATGATTAATTCAGTATTATCTGAGAGTTGTTTAAAGGCAATTTGTTCCTTTAGTGAGGTACAAGCAATGATTGGCGGTCTATAGCTCCTCTCTACAGTACAGTGTGGTACTACATGTCCTGTACTGCTCTTACATGTATTAGTGAGGTGTATGCAGTGATTGGTGGTCTATAGCGCCTCTCTACAGTACAGTGCGGTACTACATGTCCTGTACTGCTCTTACATGTATTAGTGAGGTGCATGCAGTGATTGGTGGTCTATAGCGCCTCTCTACAGTACAGTGCAGTACTACATGTCCTGTACTGCTCTTACATGTATTAGTGAGATGCATGCAGTGATTGGTGGTCTATAGCGCCTCTCTACAGTACAGTGCGGTACTACATGTCCTGTACTGCTCTTACATGTATTAGTGAGGTGCATGCAGTGATTAGAGGTCTATAGCGCCTCTCTACAGTACAGTGTGGTACTACATGTCTTGTGCGGTTCTTACATGTATTAGTGAGGTGCATGCAATGATTGCCGGTCTATAGCTCCTCTCTACAGTACAGTGCGGTACTACATGTCCTGTGCTGCTCTTAAATGTATTAGTGAAGTGTATGCAGTGAGTGGCGGTCTATAGCTCCTCTCTACAGTACAGTGCAGTACTCCATGTCCTGTACTGCTCTTACATGTATTAGTGCGGTGCATGCAGTGATTGGTGGTCTATAGCGCCTCTCTACAGTACAGTGCGGTACTACTTGTCCTGTGCTGCTCATACATGTATTAGTGAGGTGCATGCAGTGATTAGAGGTCTATAGCGCCTCTCTACAGTACAGTGCAGTACTACATGTCCTGTACTGCTCTTACATGTATTAGTGAGATGCATGCAGTGATTGACGGTCCATTAGCGCCTCTCTACAGTGCAGTGCAGTAATACTTGTCCTGTACTGCTCTTACATGTATTAGTGAGGTGCATGCAGTGATTGGTGGTCTACAGTGCCTCTCTACAGTACAGTGCGGTACTACATGTGCTGTACTGCTCTTACATGTTTTAGTGAGGTGCATGCAGTGATTGTTGGTCTATAGTGCCTCCCTACAGTACAGTGCGGTACTACATGTCCTGTACTGCTCTTACATGTGCTAGGATGGACTGGTCCTTTGGACACCGGATGAGGGTCCCATTTTCTTTTTTTCTGGTAGAATGTATAAAGACCATGACCCAAAGAAGCTCCTGTCCTCATCATAGAAAGCGATATTTGAGCAGCTTTTCTGATGTTATATGGAAGGACGCGCTTTATCTTGATATCTGCTTCAATTTCTTTAATATGTATTATGACCTTTCTTGGGTTTTGGAACCAATTACTCTTTTCCATAGATTTTAGGGTTCCAACAAACAATTGTTGTTCTGGATACAAATAATATTGTATGTTAGGGAAACTCTGTACATGAACAGGCTTGGACTGGCCCACAGGGGATCAGGTGAAACCACCGGTGGACCCATGGGCATGGCAGGCCTAGAGCTGATTTTCAGAGAAAGGCAGAGAAAGTGAAACAGAAAGCAAGAGTCATGTGCAGTCATGTACTTTAGCTGTAGGGTGGCCCCAAGAGTCAACTCCTGTTCAGCCCCTAGTATGAGCTCTACTGGTGGGCCACGAGGGTCCCATCTACTGGTGGGCCATGAGGGTCACGTCTACCAGTGGGCCACGAGGGTCCCATCTACCGGTGGGCCACGAGGGTCCCATCTACCGGTGGGCCACGAGGGTCCCGTCTACCGGTGGGCCACGAGGGTCACGTCTACCGGTGTGCCACGAGGGACCAATCTACCGGTGGGCCACGAGGGTCCCATCTACCGGTGGGCCACGAGGGTCCCATCTACCGGTGGGCCACGATGGTCCCATCTACCGGTGGGCCACGAGGGTCCCGTCTACCGGTGGGCCACGAGGGTCCCGTCTACCGGTGGGCCATGAGGGTCACTTCTACCTGTGGGCCACGAGGGTCCCTTCTACCGGTGTGCCACGAGGGTCAAGTTTAGTGGTGAGCCACGAAGGCCACGTTTACTGGTGAGCCACAAGGGTCACGTCTAGTGGTGTGCCGCGAGGGAGTTCCGTCTAGTGGTGAGCCGCGAGAGGGTCACATCTACTGGTGGGCCACGAGGGTCAAGTTTACTGGTGAACAATAAGCACCCTAGCCCGACATGAACAGTGACTGTAGAAGTAACAATTCATTTAGGTGCTGGTGTCCTCCAAAAATTGTCAGGGATGACTGACCATTCTCTAGCAGTGAATAGAAGAAGGGACTCTGTGGCTGATCTTAGTGCTGCAGTTTTTCTTTGAGGCAAACATTGTATACTTCTGGTGATTACAAGAACCATATCGGTAGCACAATGTCTTTTGCTTTGTAAGTTTTTTTTTTTCTTTCTTTCTTTCTTTTCCTATTACTGAATGTAGAATTTTTCTTGTATCTATCCTTGGTTATGAGGTTGTATCTATCCTTGGTTATGGTGGTCCTGCATTATGAGGTTGTATCTATCCTTGGTTATGGTGGTCCTGCATTGTAAGGTTGTATCTATCCTTGGTTATGGTGGTCCTGCATTATGAGGTTGTATCTATCCTTGGTTACGGTGGTCCTGCATTAAGAGGTTGTATCTATACTAGGTTATGGTGTTCCTACATTGAGTGTGTATCTATTCTTGGTGATGGTGGTCCTGCATTATGAGGTTGTATCTATCCTTGGTTATGGTGGTCCTACATTATGAGGTTGTATCTATCCTTGGTTATGGTGGTCCTGCATTATGAGGTTGTATCTATCCTTGGTTATGGTGGTCCTGCATTATGAGGTTGTATCTATCCTTGGTTATGGTGGTGCTGCATTATGAGGTTGTATCTATCCTTGGTTACCTTGGTCCTGCATTATGAGGTTGTCTCTATCCCCGGTTACGGAGGTCCTGCATTATGAGTTTTTGTATCTATCCTTGGTTACGCTGGTCCTGCATTATGAGGTTGTATCTATCCTTGGTTACGGTGGTCCTGCATTATGAGGTTGTATCTATCCTTGGTTATGGTTGACCTGCATTATGAGGTTGTCTCTATCCTTGGTTATGGTGGTCCTGCATTATGAGGTTGTATCTATCCTTGGTTACGGTGGTCCTACATTATGAGGTTGTATCTATCCTTGGTTATGGTGGTCCTACATTGAGGTTGTATCTATTCTTGGTGGTTGTGGTCCTGCATTATGAGGTTGTATCTATCCTTGGTTATGGTGGTCCTACATTATGAGGTTGTATCTATCCTTGGTTATGGTGGTCCTGCATTATGAGGTTGTATCTATCCTTGGTTATGGTGGTCCTGCATTATGAGGTTGTATCTATCCTTGGTTATGGTGGTCCTGCATTATGAGGTTGTATCTATCCTTGGTTACGATGGTCCTGCATTATGAGGTTGTATCTATCCTTGGTTACGGTGGTCCTGCATTATGAGTTTTTGTATCTATCCTTGGTTATGGTGGTCCTGCATTATGAGGTTGTATCTATCCTTGGTTATGGTGGTCCTGCATTATGAGGTTGTATCTATCCTTGGTTATGGTTGACCTGCATTATGAGGTTGTCTCTATCCTTGGTTATGGTGGTCCTGCATTACGAGGTTGTATCTATCCTTGGTTACGGTGGTCCTGCATTACGAGGTTGTATCAATCCTTGGTTATGGTGGTCCTACATTGAGGTTGTATCTATTCTTGGTGGTGGTGGTCCTGCATTATGAGGTTGTATCTATCCTTGGTTATGGTGGTCCTACATTATGAGGTTGTATCTATCCTTGGTTATGGTGGTCCTGCATTATGAGGTTGTATCTATCCTTGGTTATGGTGGTCCTGCATTATGAGGTTGTATCTATCCTTGGTTATGGTGGTCCTGCATTATGAGGTTGTATCTATCCTTGGTTACCTTGGTCCTGCATTACGAGGTTGTATCTATCCTTGGTTATGGTGGTCTTGCATTATGAGGTTGTATCTATCTTTAGTTACGGTGGTCCTACATTACGAGGTTGTATCTATCCTTGGTTATGGTGGTCCTGCATTATGAGGTTGTATCTATCTTTAGTTACGATGGTCCTACATTACGAGGTTGTATCTATCCTTGGTTACGGTTGTCCTGCATTATGAGGTTGTATCTATCTTTGGTTATGGTGGTCCTGCATTATGAGGTTGTATCTATCCTTGGTTATGGTGGTCCTGCATTATGATGTTGTATATATCCTTGGTTATGGTTGACCTGCATTATGAGGTTGTATCTATCCTTGGTTATGGTGGTCCTGCATTATGAGGTTGTCTCTATCCTTGGTTATGGTGGTCCTGCATTATGAGGTTGTATCTATCCTTGGTTACGATGGTCCTGCATTATGAGGTTGTATCTATCCTTGGTTACCTTGGTCCTGCATTACGAGGTTGTATCTATCCTTGGTTATGGTGGTCTTGCATTATGAGGTTGTATCTATCTTTGGTTACGGTGGTCCTGCATTATGAGGTTGTATCTATCCTTGGTTATGGTGGTCCTGCATTATGAGGTTGTATCTATCCTTGGTTATTGTGGTGCTGCATTATGAGGTTGTATCTATCCTTGGTTATGGTGGTGCTGCATTATGAGGTTGTATCTATCCTTGGTTATGGTGGTCCTGCATTATGAGGTTATATCTATCCTTGGTTATGGTGGTCCTACATTATGAGGTTGTATCTATCCTTGGTTATGGTGGTCCTACATTATGAGGTTGTATCTATCCTTGGTTATGGTGGTCCTACATTATGAGGTTGTATCTATCCTTGGTTATGGTGGTCCTACATTATGAGGTTGTATCTATCCTTGGTTATGGTGGTCCTACATTATGAGGTTGTATCTATCCTTGGTTATGGTGGTCCTACATTATGAGGTTGTATCTATCCTTGGTTATGGTGGTCTTGCATTATGAAGTTGTATATATCCTTGGTTATGGTTGACCTGCATTATGAGGTTGTATCTATCCTTGGTTATGGTGGTCCTGCATTATGAGGTTGTATCTATCCTTGGTTATGGTGGTCCTGCATTATGAGGTTGTATCTATCCTTGGTTATGGTGGTCCTACATTATGAGGTTGTATCTATCCTTGGTTATGGTGGTCCTACATTATGAGGTTGTATCTATCCTTGGTTATGGTGGTCCTACATTATGAGGTTGTATCTATCCTTGGTTATGGTGGTCTTGCATTATGAAGTTGTATATATCCTTGGTTATGGTTGACCTGCATTATGAGGTTGTATCTATCCTTGGTTATGGTGGTCCTGCATTATGAGGTTGTCTCTATCCTTGGTTATGGTGGTTCTGCATTACGAGGCTCTCTGAGTTCCTGTAGAGTGATAGCATGAGTACATGGGGCAAATCCACAGAAATCAAAGGGTTTTCCTCGTTGGGACCTGGTTTTCTGTGCAGTGTGTTATCCGAGATCTTGCTCTGTGAAATTGGTGCTAACTTGATAATTAGGTTGTTTCCATAGCGGAATAACACGTTGCCTAACAAGTCGGGAGACGGAAGAGGGGTGTCAGCCTGTAAATAACCTTCCTGGGCCGAGGGCTTTGCTGTCAGTACCAAAATGGTTAATATTGTCTACTCCTTGGCCTCATTAGTAATGCTTGTTTAGTGCATGTTAACTATCAAGAGATGTTGATAGCTAAATGTCATGCTTGTAATTTTGGCTTTTAGAAGAAACAGGCCCGTTGCAATCAAAACTGATTAATAATGTTATTTATCTTAGAGAAGAGCTGTCACAGGACTGGTAAAAATGACAAATGGTTATGTGTTTGGAATGAAAGTACACAGGACTCTCGCCAAGCTTGAGAAATGAAGCAGACTCGTGCATCGCAGCCCTGGCTAAACCCGTGACACACGCATCACCGTAATAGCGATAAGATGGGAAATGTGCATCGTTTCCAGAGGACAGGGGGGAAGAGATTAAGTTACAAATAATATTTCTTTCCATCCGCGCAAGGTTCTGACAGTATCGGCTGCTGACAGGAGGCAGAGAAACTGACAAAAAGAAGTGACAGGTTCCCCGCAGAAATGACGGCGTATCAACAAAATCGAATTGCAGGAATGAATTCCACACGAGTTCCGCGGCCAAGGAATATTCCAAATCTAAACAGACAGTTGTTTATTTTCAGACTGTATCCTGTCTTTCACTCCCTGGTGACTTCAATTTTTGCCCATAATGTATCTTGTTTAAAAGTTAGAACTCTATGGGAGGAAGTATGTTTCAAATCACTGCTAATTACACCGTGCAAGTTCAGCTTAAAATTCTATTACAAAAAAACTGGGCCACTAAGAAAAAAAAAAAGTTAGTTGCAGAAATAAATTCATATATGTAGAAAATCCACGGCACTCCTTTTGGCAGAGTTGAACAAAATTTATTAATTTACACAGTGGTTTCACATAATTCGTCATCAGCTCTCCATTTATGAACAATAGGTACAGTAGTAGAATAGAAATGCCCACATAAGAGTCCAACGTTTCGGCCTAGTTAGGCCTTCCTCAGGAACATAAGAAGATGAGCAAGGAGCATCGGACGCTCTCCTTTCCTACACGCTCCTTGCTCATCTTCTTATTTTGCTGAGGAAGGCCTAACTAGGCCGAAACGTTGGACTCTTATGTGGGCATTTCTATTCTACTACTGTATCTTTTGTTTATAAATGGAGAGCTGATGACGAACTATGTGAAACCACTGTGCAAATTATTACATTTTGTTCAACTCTACCAAAGGAGTGCCGTGGATTTTCACACAGCTCTGTCAATAGACAAAAATGTTAAAGGTCTCGGAGGCAGTATATAAAACAGATTTTTATTTAAAACGTTTTTGTTGTGCAAAAGTGGAAAAAAAAAATGTTGAAACTATATCAATCTGGTATTGCCATAGCTGTAAAATGGTGGCAGTAAAAAATTAGACGTGTCCTTAAAAAAATTAACAAACAACAAACCCTCCTATATCAATGGCAAAAAAAAAAAGTCACAAGTTTTATAATGTGGCAATCAACAAAATGAAAAAAAAAAGGAAAAAATCCTTAACTATAAAGGGTTAAAAGCGTTGGAAGTCCAGTCAGGTCAGCGCAGATTTGGTGGAAGTGATAAAATAACGTCCTTTATTTCTTGTATGTCTTAAAATCAATGCACATCATGACGGAGGAAAACCTTTGCTGGCGCGTTTCGAGCATCGAAGTGCTCTTAGTTATAACAGACCTCAAAGCTTTAACCGTCACATGTTGGCTATTTATATAGTCACTCCCCATTGCTTTTTCTGCTCTAACATGCTCCTGAGAGTTGTACAGATATTGAGGCTCTTTGAGGCTCACTATATCTTATGTCCTCACTATATCCTCTGGATCAACACTTTAACACTTTAGCAACACTTTAATAAATGGGCGTATGTCTTTTTTCGGCCTGACAAACTATGTAACTATGTCATGCACATACACTGGATCGGTACATACACCGTTAATACAACAATATGTTTTGGGGCATGGGGCACACCCCTTTAATTCCAATAATCGAATAAAAAAATACTTGATGTTGAAATAGCGGCTAAATGTGGCTCTTTTAAAGAGGTATCCTCCCCAACCCCTCTCCCCCCCACTTCATCCCCTCCCGGTTGGTCAATTAGTATCAAGGGAATCTTAGGGGCCGTTTACACGGCACAGGACAAATACAGGCTGCAGGGGGACGGCTTTTCTCCGTGATTAGCGGAGAAAAGCCCTTCCCCTTCCCATAGACATGTTCATATTCCGAAAACCCGACAGAATAATGAACATGTCCTATGTCTTTCGGGCCGCCGGACGGAAAACCCGTGCAGTGGGGACTGCTGCGTGGGTTTTCCATAGAGGCCCATTGAAAAGTTTGTGGACGGATTTTCAGACGGTTTTCAAAACCAAAAACCGTTCGCAAAGAATTTTATTTAATTTGAATCAATGGAAATTGTTACAGTTTTGCCAACGTTTACAAACCCCATTGATTAAAGTTACAAGCAACCAATCGGTCTATACTGGCTCTTCCCAAACTGAATAACTTCTCTGCTAGGATAGGAAGTTGCATTTTATAATCAGGTCTTTAGGGTTGGAGAAACATGTGAGACCTTTACAGGGAAAGGTGTTCCCATAGCTGCTTAAAACGTTAGTGCTGGTTATGAGATTAGAAGCCATATTTCAGTTATTTATCATGTGGACATCTCCAACAGAGGAGGAACCATGACTTAATGTTATAGAAAGCAGCATCTGGTACCAAACCCAATGCCACTGTTTCATGGGGCTTTGAAAAAAGAAATTATTGCCGCTCTACCATGGCAAATCAAAGGCAAAGTGCAGCTGTTGGAAATTAGATGGCATCATAGAAACCAATGAGCCCAGCTCGTATTAAATTTCTCAGAAGATAAATAGGTTAAAAGAAGTCTATTCTGCAAATGTTTTATCCAGAAATAGATAAAAATAAAAATAAAAATTGGCAATAGAGTTGGTAGTATATGCATTGGGGTTCTTCCACAGAGCACCTATATGCACCTATATACACACTTTGTTTGCTTTTAAAAACAACATAACGACTTACACCGTTCCGAGTTAAAGCTGTTCCCTAGTTACAAACGGAGACTTAGGGGGCATGCTGGCACTTGTAGTTCTATGTTACACAGTAGACAGTAGCTGTGGAATGCCGAGTTCCAGCATGCCACAGAAGCACATAAGGTGAAAATGGGGTGAAATGTTCTTAAACAGGGGTACAGAGAGCAAAACCAGTATGAAAACCCTTTCCTCCACTATCAGAAACTAAAAAAAAAACAAAAAACTTTTGTGCTGGAGTTACATGTAATAAATATACATGTTCCGACTTACATAACAATTCAATTTAAGAACAAACCTACAGTCCCTATCCCGTTCGTAACTCGGGGGCTGCCTGTATTTCCCTAAGGGTGCTTTCACACAGTGCGTTTTTTTTGGTGCGTTTGTTGTGCAGAAATGTACAGCATTGATTTGCTGTGCCATTCTGCACAAAAAAATCCGAAAAACGCATCCAAAACGCAATTTTGTATGAAAGCGCCCTAAGAAAAGTCACTGCGCACCCTGTTCCCAAAATTTGAAGCACAACTAGTTTAAGTAATTCTAATTTAATGAAAGCCATAATGAGGTCCTACATGGTAAAGCTGATGATGATGATGATGATCAGGTGCTGTCGATTTTTACTTTAATCTGTGGACAAGTGTTCTGAACTGAACTTACTGCTTGACAGTTTTCATACATAAGGCCAATTGTCTCTTTCTAATATTCTTTCCTTTATCCTTTGTTTGATGCGTTAAAAATATGAGAGTCCTAATCTTGTCATCTTGGCCCCCGAAGAGATTTCAGGTTTAATCTATTCTACTTCAGATTTATTTCTTCTTCTAGCCATCCCTGTTACACGTAGGATTCTTCTCCAGCACAGGAATTCAATGGAATCCATTTTCATCCTGTTTCCTTACTGTCCAAGCTTCCCTACCATGACATTATTTAAAAATTCAATAGTTTATGCAAGTTGTATTTTTGTAGTTTAAAGGGTGTTTTCACCATGCTACTAGAAAGAGCATGCTCTTCACAGCCAGATTCAGGCTAGCACATTGTTTTGAGTCTGTGGGCGGTTCTACAGCTTCAGGCTCCCACTTCCTGTTCAGGCTCTGGGCGGTTCTACAGCTTCAAGCTCCCACTTCCTGTTCAGGCTCTGGGTGGTTCTACAGCTTCAGGCTCCTACTTCCTGTTCAGGCTCTGGGCGGTTCTACAGCTTCAGGCTCTCACTTCCTGTTCAGGCTGTGGGCGGTTCTACAGCTTCAGGCTCTCACTTCCTGTTCAGGCTGTGGGCGGATCTACAGCTTCAAGCTCCCACTTCCTGTTCAGGCTGTGGGCGGTTCTACAGCTTCAGGCTCCCACTTCCTGTTCAGGCTGTGGGCGGTTCTACAGCTTCAGGCTCTCACTTCCTGTTCAGGCTGTGGGTGGATCTACAGCTTCAGGCTCCCACTTCCTGTTCATGCTGTGGGTGGTTATAAAGCTGCCCGCTCCCACTTCCTGTTCAAGCTGTGAGTTGTTCTACAGTTGCCCGCTCCCACATCCTGTTCAGTCTGTGAGCGGTTCTACAGCTTCAGGCTCCAACTTCCTGTTGAGGCTGTGGGAGGTTCTGCAGCAGTGACTGTCATGTTAGCTCTTCTATTCATAGCAGAGTCTATTAGAGCAATATTGGACTTTGAGGGGTTTACACAGCAAAAAAACATGGCTATTGTGTGTTTTTGGAATAAAAAGTGATAAAAAATTCACAGGTATCCAAAAATGTTGCCAATGAATCCCCACTTAACTTTTCAGAAACAAGCCTGCATGCAGGTCCATAGATTGGGGGTGGGGGAAGTTATTGTTTTCCAGAAAATTGTGGTGTAAAGCAAATTAGAAAATATTGGAATCCTGCTGACCCGCATAATAAAAATATCATGTATACCTCAACTTATTTTCCCCCTCAACTTTTTTTTCCCTTCTCCTCTACCTGCGGCGGTGCAGCTTAATGCACGGTACATGAGGTCAGGAAAAGGGATATGAATTTTTCCTGGAGGGTTAGTGTGATGTCATTTTCCCTACTTTCCTATATGTTTGGTCCTAGCATTGAAGTGCGCCAAAAAACACCAGCTTTCTAGAGAAAAAAACAAAAATCAGCTCACTCGCATAGAGTTCTTGATCCTCAGAAGGTCCATACCCAGAGTGGTTGCACTTCCAGTGAGCAGTCAATCTCTGGAATAAAACAAGTTATTGGGAAACTCCAGAGCTTGACTTCATCGCAAGGCAATGATCAAGGACTTTTTCTGAAAAGCGACAGCGTGGAGACTAGATATTGGGATTGTCCTCAGAAGGTCCACACCCAGATTGGCTGTACTTCCAGCAAGCATTCAATCTCCGGAATAAAACAAATTATTGGTGAACTCCAGCGCTTGACTTAATCATGAGGCTATGAATAAGGACCGTGTTTAAAAAGTGTGAGTGTGAACACTAGATTTTGGGATTGTCCTCAGAAGGTCCACACCCAGAGTCGTCGTACTTCCAGCAAACATTCAATCTGTGGAATAAATCAAGTTATTGGTGAAGGCCAGCGCTTAACTTCGTCGTGAGGCTATGAATAAGGACTTTGTCTGAAAAGTGTCAGTGTCGAGACTAGATATTGGGATTGTCCTCAGAAGATCCACGCCCAGAGTGGTTGCAATTACAGCAGGCAATTTCCGTAATAAAACAAGTTATTGGATAGCTCCAGAGCTTGACTTCATCGTGAGGCTATGAATAAGGACTTTGTCTGAAAAGCGACAGTGTGGACACTAGATATTCGGATTGTCCTCAAAAGGTCCATACCTAGAGTGGTTGTACTTCCAGCAAACAGTCAACCTCTGGAATAAAACAAGTTATTGGCTTTTCTGCATGCTGATGTGAACAGATATTAAACTAATGTGCAGTTTTTTATCATCTAATTGTGGGCTGTGTGAGCTACTGCTCAGCAATTAGCTGCACCTGTTAATTTTTCCCAGGTAGCATATAGGCCAGAGATGTCTGCTACTGGGTTCAGTCTAGTCCAGTCATTGAGCTGGGAATATGGCCCAAAAAATTGCAGGGTTTATAGGCAAACTCCAGTGCTTGACTTCATCGTGAGGCTATGAATAAGGACCGTCTGAAAAGCGTCAGCGTGGACACTTGATATCGGGATTGTCCATCATATTTCAAAAACAAACCTTGGCAAAGAAATCACATATGGTCAGCACTAATTTTAATGCAATCCTCATAAGTCTAGTTTTATTCCTCATTTTGGAGTCAAGCTTTGGAATTCACCAACATTTTTTTTTAACCTAGCCTTATACTGATAAATGGATCTTTCATGAAGGAAACCGCTACCTTCCTACGGATCACACCCTCCATTTTTCACTTGTGTCCCCACCATGTCCTTACCCGTCACACCTGCCACTCCAGCACTTTTATCTCGAAAGGTAGTTGCAGTAGAGGAAGATCTATTTGGTTTTCCTGTTGGCTCAGGCAGATAATGTTTTGACCCAGCGCGGTTAAATAGATTGTGTGTGCGCTCAATTCTACAGTGGGAAAAAAAAAAAAGTTCATATCCCCAGGTTTTGCAAATCTTGTATGAAAAGAATCCGGAGTGCACCTGTTTAAACCTTGTCGGGGAATTGTTTGAAGGGTAAACAGAGCTTTCTACGATGCATTATGAAGCTGACTTGTTCGGCATGGCAGTACATTCACAGCAGTCTTTAATTATGTCCAAGCTGTCAAACTGGAAAGTCATATTTCTTTGTTACAGATCTGATCTGAAGTCTGAGGGCTTTGAAAGCTGTAAAGATGAAAGACCAGAAAGCTATTCAAACACTTCATTCAAATATGCTGTAAGAGAAAGGGAAGACGTCACTCTTGGACTATAGCATCCCGGCAGCTGATAACCTAAATGCACTTTCTAGTTTTGATTAAAAGCCCTGCCGTTCAATCACAGATTACCCTTTGTAATTGATAGGGATTTCTGACAGTCTTGGGTGCTACTCCAGCCTGACATGAAATAGCTATGAACAAACACGGCTGCAGATCATGTTCTTGTATGTGCGCATGGATTGGGAGGAAAAAAAAAAGATAAAGTTTTACTATTTAGAGTGAAATGTATCCTGGGCTTGGTTGAAAGGAACGTGTCAGCTGGTATTCTAAGTTATACAATGTTTCTTCAGTGGATTTACATTGTTGCTTTGCATGTCTGGTGTAAGGGTTTGTTCACACGATGTACTGCGGCGCGGGGGGCCCCATTGACATTAATTACTCGTGGCGCGCCCCATTGACATTAGTTACTCGCGGGGCGTGCAGTACATCAATTTGTGTTCTATGTTTACAACGTTTCTGAAGTCGATTTACATTATTGCTTTGCATGTCTGGTGGAAGGGTATGTTCACACGATGGACTGCGGCGCGGGGGGCCCCATTGACAGTCATTACTCGCAGCACGTATTCGCCGCAAGTAATTGACATGTCACTTATCTCCCCGCGCGTACAATACGATCGCATTATACGAGCACAGGGGGGATGAGGCGTAATCCGTAGTTCTCTGAGAGTTATGGATTACCGTAATTTCGGCACGCACCTCGCCCGTATTACAGTGCAAATACGACGCGAAATGCGCGCCGAAATTACACCGTGTGAACGTACCTTAAGGCTATGTTCACGTGATGTATTGCGGCGCGTACAGTACGCCCCACAATTAGGCTGGCTGTCAGGGAGTCACTCTGATCAGCGCATACTCCCGCGGCGTGCCGGCCCCATAGACATGTATTACTCACCGCGCGTATTTGCTGTGAATAATTGACATGTCACTTATCTTCCCCTGCGTACAATACGATCGTATTGTACGAGTGGGGAGAGGAGGCGTAAACCACAGTTCTCTATGAGAACTGTGGTTTACCGTAATTTTGGCGCGCATATCGCCCGTATTAGAGCGCAAATACGCGCGGTGAGTAATACATGTCTATGGGGCCGGCATGCCGTGGGAGTATGCGCTGATCAGAGCGACTCCCTAACACCCAGCCTAATTGCGGGGCGTACTGTACGCGCCGCGTGAACATAGCCTTAAGGTAAAATGCGCTCCGAACTTATGCAGTGTGAACATACCCTAAGGCTTGCTAAACGTATGCATTGGGGGTTCCGTTCTGACGCCACTGGAATGATGGAAAAAATCTGATATGCCATCAATGTCTATGGTGGGAACAATCCTCGAAGGCCTTGTCCCCACGGCACGGATTTGCGGCCAGTTTTTCAGACAGTTTTCAGTTTTGAAAACCGTCTGAAAAGGCAGCCGCAAACTTTTCAATGGACCGCCATGGAAACCCATGCAGCGTTCCCCACTGCACGGGTTCAGACCGCCTGTGGCCCGAAAAACATAATACATGTTCATTCTTCCGCCCGGTTTTCGGACGACAGAAAAACAGGTCTATGTGAGGGGGAGGGCTTTTCTCTGTTAATGGCAGAGAAAAGCTGTCCCCCTGCACGGCATGAAAACAGGACACATACCGGCCGGATAAACTGACCAGTATTTGACCTGTGCCGTGTGAACGGCCCCTAAGGCTTTGTTCACATCTGCGCCATTAGGAAACTCCATTGCATGTTCCATCAGGGATGACGGAAAAATTAGCGCAGGAGATTACTCTTCATATTTCCATCTGAACATCAGACATCGCGGCGGAAACCCCACAAACCCATTGTATTTCAGAGTCTTGTCGGGGGCTACGGGTGTCCATTAGATGGATCCAATGGTTTGTCTTTTCACCTCTGCACCGGAGGTTCTGTTCTGCTGATGTGAGGCTCGAGAGAGGCTCTGCTTGTGTTTTTTGTGCCGAAACGCTGCACATTTTTATACTTTGGATTCTAATAGGACGATTTTATGCTGACGTCCTTTTGTTATACTTTTTTGCTGATGTGAGGCAAACCTTAGGCTTGATTCACGCCTGCGTCAGAGGTTCTGTTTGACAATGGACATCAATGCCACCCAATAAGCCTATTGATTACAATGATTCCGTCAGGTTTCTGCCCTGGTGTCCATTGTTTAGACGGAAATACTAAGCGCAATTTCCTGCGCTATTTTTTCCGTTATTCCTGATGGAACATGTGATGGCGTTTCCAAATGGAACCATGCACGCAGCTGTGAACGAAGCCTTCAAATGGTGTTGCCACCATAGACTTTGATGGAATATCGGTAAGAGGCACCATTAGAGCAATGGCAGTCACTGATCTGGTGCAAGATAGGAAATAGGTTATGGCCAAGATGCTTTGGCTGTATTGGACCCTGAAATTACTTAAAGCAGCCCTGATGACATAAGTCTGATCTGTGAGGATCCAACCCTTTGGGAGCCACATCTTTCTCGGAAATCCAATCCCAAATGTTACAGCTCAAAATGGAGAGATGGTTGCACATGCGCACAAGTCTCCAATCTGTTCTATGGGAGTTCCCAGTACAGGGGAGCTCTGTGTTCTCCGTTCTGTTCTATGGGTTTCCCAGTACAGGGGAGCGCTGTGTTCTCTGCATTCTGTTCTATGGGAGCTCCCAGTACAGGGGAGCGCTGTGTTCTCTCGATTCTGTTCTATGGGAGTCCCCATTACAGGGGAGCGCTGTGTTCTCCATTCTGTTCTATGGGAGTCCCCATTACAGGACAGCGCTGTGTTCTCCATTCTGTTCTATGTGTCCCAGTACAGGGGAGCGCTGTGTTCTCCATTCTGTTCTATGGGAGTTCCCAGTACAGGGGAGCGCTGTGTTCTGCATTCTGTTCTATGAGAGTTCCCAGTACAGGGGAGCGCTGTGTTCTCCATTCTGTTCTATGGGAGTTCCCAGTACAGGGGAGCGCTGGTTTCTCCATTGTGTTCTATGGGAGTTCCCAGTACAGGGGAGCGCTTTGTTCTGCATTCTGTTCTATGGGAGCTCCCAGTACAGGGGAGCGCTGTGTTCTCTCGATTCTGTTCTATGGGAGTTCCCAGTACAGGGGAGCGCTGTGTTCTGCATTCTGTTCTATCGGAGTTCCCAGTACAGGGGAGCGCTGTGTTCTCCATTCTGTTCTATGTGAGTTCCCAGTACAGGGGAGCGCTGTGTTCTCCATTCTGTTCTATGGGAGTTCCCAGTACAGGGGAGCGCTGTGTTCTCCATTCTGTTCTATGGGAGCTCCCAGTACAGGGGAGCGCTATGTTCTGCATTCTGTTCTATGGGAGCTCCCAGTACAGGGGAGCGCTGTGTTCTCCATTCTGTTCTATGGGAGTTCCCAGTACAGGGGTGCGCTGTGTTCTCTATTCTGTTCTATTTGGGGTTCCCAGTACAGGGAGCGCTGTGTTCTCCATTCTGTTCTATGGGAGTTCCCAGTACAGGGGAGCGCTGTATTCTGTTCTATGGTAGTTCCCAGTACAGGGGAGCGCTGTGTTCTCCATCCTGTCCTTTGACAGTTCCCAGTACAGGGGAGCGCTGTTTTCTCCATCCTGTTCTTTGACAGTTCCCAGTACAGGGGAGCGCTGTGTTAGATCATTCTCAGAACTCCCATAGAACAGAATGGAGAGTTGTGCGCAAGCTATTTTTGGGAAACCATTTCCGAGATCAGACTCTTAATGTTTGGGCATTTAAGTGTGAGATGGGAACACCCCTATAAATGTAAGAATTAAGTCTCTGTTATTTAGCAGGACACCATCGGCAGCCATCATTTCATTGCACATATCAGGCCAATCGCTATTATGCTTTAATCAGAATATTTTTTACACTCCTGCTATTGTTAATAATTTAGCAAAGGACAAACGTGATGACTGAGGAGTTAGAAGGGGCATTTTGTGAGGGGCACCCTCTGCTTATTGCGTTGCTGCCTCTGTGCCTTACCTTCCCGTACTCTGTCACCTTGGCTATTACCTGCTGTGCTCGGATACAAGGATTCCTTGCATACCAACATCTCTAACTGGGAATGAGCGGAGGAGTGTTTGTCACTCAGCGGCAATCATTCTTCAAATAAAAGGTTAGCCAGACAGGACCCTTAATCAAAGAGTCGGTCTTTTCTGTCAGCAGTGCCTTTTAAATAGCAATGATGAAGGCTGGCTGTCACTGCGAGGCGAGACGGGCGGGGGGATTGATTTTTCATAAAAACCTCTTCTTTTTCCTGCTCAAAACCCGGGGGATGGTTTTAGAAGCCCAACCCCTTTTCCCCCAACATTCCTCTTATGTCGTCAGGGAAAAACCAACCTGGAAATTTTTGGGGACTTTTCCCCAAGGGTGGGGAATTTTAAACCCATGAAATTTGGGAAAAGGGGGCCGTCGCTACCTGCTGCTGCTATAAATCCGAATGATTGAACACGAGGGCTGCGACGCTACAGATGCAGATGCTTTACAGCATCCGCCGTGTAGACAGGGTTATTGGTTTACACATTGAGAGATCCACCAGCTGATAGATGTGCACCTCTACTAAAAATTTTGTTCCCCTTGACTTTTGGGGGCTTATTAACAGGGCCCCGCCATCAAAGGTGAAAGGGGGCTGGGCCCCCCCTCCCCCCCCCCCCCCCCCCCCCCCCCCCCCCCTTTGGGTTGGAATTTAGGGAAAGGGGAAAGTGGGCGAAAAAGGGGCCCCAAACCAACCAAAATTCATGGGAGTTCCCCGTACAAGGGGGGAAAACGCTGGGGTTCTCCATTTTTGTTCTATGGGAGTTTCCCGTACAGGGGAGCGCTGTGTTTTCCCTTCAGTTCTATGGGAGTTCCCCAGTTTCAGGGGAGCGCTGTTTCTCCATCTGTTCTATGGGAGTTCCCCGTTCGGGGGGCACTGTGGGGTTCCCCCCCATTTTTGTTCTATGGGGGTTTCCCCGTACAGGGGGGCGCTGTGTTTTTCCATTCGTTTTAAAGGGAAAAATTCCTTTGACAGGGGAGGGGCTGTGTTCTCCAAATTTTCCTCTATGGGGTTCCCGTACAGGGGGGGCTGGGGTTCCCTCCATTCTGCTCTATGGAATTTCCCGGAAAAGGAGAGTGCGTGTTTTCCTTTCTGTTCTTTGGGAAAATTTCCCCGTACAGGGGGGCGCTTTTTTTCCATTCTGCTCTTTGGGGTTTCCCATACAGGGGGGCGCTGTGTTCTCCATTCTGTTTTTATGGGAGTTCCCAGTACAAGAGAGCACCCGTTTTTCCATTCTGTTTTTTTGGGGATTCCCCATAAAGGTGGGGCGCTGTGTTCTCCCTTCCCCTTTTTATGGGAGTTCCCCAGCCCGGGAAGCGCTGTATTTTCTCCATTCTCCTTTTTTTGGGAGTTCCCAAATACATGGGGCACTGTGTTCTCTCCATTCTGTTTCTATGGGGGTTTTCCCTTTTAAAAAGGGGGCGCTTTTGTTCCTCCATTTTCCTCTTTTGGGGGTTCCCCGTACAGGGGAGGGGCTGTGTCTCCATTCCCCCTTTTATGGGAGTTCCCCGTACAGGGGAGCGCTGTGTTCTCTATTCTGTTTTTATGGGAGTTCCCAGAAAAGGGGGGCCGTGTTCTCCTTTTTGCTCTTTTGGGTTTTCCCCTACGGAAATGGTGTGTTCTCCATTCTCCCCCTATGGGGGGTTCCCCGTACAAGGGGGGGCTGTGTTTTCCATTCTCCTCTATGGGAGTTTCCGAGTACGGGGAGCGGGTGTGTTCTCCATTCTGTTCCCATGGGAGTTCCCGGTAAAAGGGAGCGCTGTGTTCTCCATTCTGTTCTATGGGAGTTCCCCCGTTTCAGGGGACGCGGGTTCCCATTCTGTTCTATGGGGGTTCCCCGTACAGGGGAGTGCTGTGTTCTCCGTTTTTTATGGGATTTTTCCATACAGGAGAGCGGGTGTGGTTTTTTCCATTCTTTCTATGGGAGTTTCCCGTACAGGAGGGCGCTGGGGTTCTCTCCATTCTGTTCTATGGAATTTCCCGTACGGGGGAGCGCTGTTTTCTCCATTCTGTTTTTAGGGGGGTTCCCAATTTCGGGGGGTGCTGTGTTCCCCCATTCTGCTGTTTGGGGTTTTTACAGTACAGGGGGGCGCTGTGTTCTCCATTCTGTTTTTATGGGGAAATTTTCCCCGTACAAGGGGGGTCGCTGGTTCTCTCCATTCTGTTCTAAAGGGGGGTTCCCAAATATAGGGGGGCGCTTTTTTCTAATTTCCCGTTTTATGGGAGTTCCTGTACAGGGGGGGCGCTGTGTTCTTTTCCCTTCTGTTCAAAGGGGGGGTTTCCCCTACAGGGGGTCGCTGTGTTCCCCTCCATTCTGTTCTATGGGGGTTCCCAGTTTCAGGGGGGCTGTGGGTTTTCCCATTCTGCCTATGGGGAAATTTTCCCGTACAGGGAGGCTGTGTTTTCCATTCTGTTCTATTGGATTTTCCCCGTACAAAGGGAAGGGCTGTTTCTCCATTCTGTTTTTATGGGAGTTCCCAGTACCCGGAGAGCACTGTGTTTTTCCATTTCTTTCTATGGGAGTTCCCAATTAAAGGTTTAGCGCTGTGTTTTCCCTTCTCTTCTATGGGGTTCCCCCTCAGGGAAGCGCTGTATTTTTTTCTCCATTTCTCTTCTTTTGGGAGTTCCCAGTAAAAGGGGAGCACTGTTTCCTCTCATTCTGGTTTTTATGGGAGTTCGTAGGAAAGGGGGCGCTGTGTTAACCCTTCTCCTTATGGGTTCCCATACAAGGGGGGCGCGTGTTCTCTTTTCCCGTTTTATTGGGGGTTCCCAGTAAAAAGGGGAGCGCTGTGTTCTCCAAATTCCCGCCCTATTGGGGTTTTCCCAAATACAGGAGAGTGCTTTTTCTCCCTTTTCCCTATGGGGGTTCCCCCGTACAGGGGGGCGCTTTTTGTTCTCCATTCTCCTCTATGGGGTTTTTGGGACCCGGGGAGCGCTGTGTTCCCCCATTCTGTTCAATTTGGGGTTCCCAGTACAGGGGGGCGGGTGTGTTTTCCATTCCCGTTTCCCGGGGGGTTTCCCCGTACAGGGGGGCGCTGGGTTCTCCATTCTGTCCTGGGAGTTCCCCCGTACCCGGGAGCGCTGGTTCCCATTCTGTTCTATGGGAGGGTTCCCCCGTAAAAGGAAGGCCCCTGTGTTCTCCATTCTCTTCTATGGAGTTCCCAGTCAGGGAAGGGGTGTTTTTCTCTCCATTCTCTTCTATGGGGGTTCCATACAGGGGGAAAAACTGGGGTTCTCTCCATTTGTTCCCATGGGAGTTCCTAGTAAGGGGAGTTTTTGTGTTCTCCCCTTTCCTTATGGGGGTTCCCCGTAAAAGGGGAGCGCTGTGTTCTTATTCTGCTCTATGGGAAATTCCCAGTACAAAGGGGGGGCGCTGTGTTCTCCATTCTTGCTCTATTGATTTCCCAGTACGGGAAGTGCTGTGTTCCCTTTCCCTCCTCTAGGATTTCCCCCCAGTACGGGGGAGGCTGTGTTCTCCATTCCCTCTATGGGACCCCGTACGGGGAGCGCTGTGTTTCTCCTTTCGTTCTATGGGATTTCCCGAGTACGGGGGAGCGTGGTTCTCCATTCTGTGCTATGGGAGTTCCCAGTACAGGAGAGTGCGTTTTTCCCCTTTTTCCCCTCTAGGGGAGTTCCCAGTACAGGGGAGCGCTGTTTTTCTCCATTTGTTCTAGGGGATTCCCAGTACAGGGCAGCACTGTGTTTGGCCATACTCAGAACTCCAATAGAGCAGAATGTGTGTGACCGGCTCACCGTTCTGGGGCAACACTTTTGGAAGCCTGTTCCCAAGATAGATGCAAACCCTAGAAGTGGGACCATCACCTAGCAGACTTGATGGTATTACCTATCGATACCTGCATCTATGACCTGCATCTATGTTGGGAACAGGCCCCTAAAAGTGTTGGCTCTTTGGAGGATCCCCTTTAGGGCAGGGATGTCCCCCCCCTAGTTTTTGTATTCGCAAGGTTTTTGGCCCTTAAATGTTAGATTGGGTTCCACATTTTTTTTTTGGTAGGCTTAAATGCCCCCCGTTTTGGAGGGAAGGTGGCAGAGAGCTATGCCTCCAGTGCCAACTACGGGAATAAGCTTTCCTTAAAATTCCTATCCAACCCAAGAGCCTTGAAACAGGACTTAGAGTTAGACTTGGTTTAAAGCCAAGCCAGTTACTGTCTGCAGACAAAAATTTTAGAGTATTTGCCCCTTTTCAAAAAGTCTGTGTTTTGGCTGGGGAAAAAGGCTTAGAATAGCTCGATTGGGATGTTCCTATTAAAGGGGGGACACCGAAGGTTGCGAGGCTTGGATGACATGTCCCATTACGCAAACGTCACCTTTTTTTTTTTTTTTGTCTATTTGTGCAAAAATACACTTTTGATGCCATATTCTCGATGTAAATGAACGGTTGTACACCAAGACTAGGCGCATTATACACCGGGCACAACACATTGTAATTCACCTAATAAGGCAATTACATCATTTGCATATCGTTTTTCGCCTCCCCCTAACAATGCGCCTATTGAGGCACATTACATAAACTAGTAATGGTACGTTATGTGCCTCCGTTGCGCAATAGGCGCATTGAGTTTACTATGCGAGGTATACCCGACGACAGATTTTTGAAAGGGTTGTCCTTTCTGACGTACTTCTGACGTACTTTACACTGATTTAATGCACCTAAAATCTGCCGCGGCGCTGCCAGTTTTCGGACATGTCATCTTTAGAAGTCAGTCAATTGCTTGTACTCTTTAGTACGCTTTTCTAAGGTTTAATTGTATTTGGGTGGTGTGAGTATACCCCAAAGAAGAAAGTATAGCTAGTGTAGTAGACTACTCTGTTCTATCCAATTAGATCTTGTAAATCAATGTGTCCATTAGGTTGGGTATATACTTATTGACCATATCAGGGCACCATGAAAAATGTTATCCCAATGGATACCGTGAAGCGTCCGGGCCATAGACCATAATAGAACAAATGTAGTCCTGATGAATTAATTTGCTCTGTTTGCCTGTGGCACACACTTTCTGAGTGGTTAACCACAAGAAGAGGGCTTTTGCCCCTTGGTCCTTAGTTTAAATGGTCATCTATCCCCCCCAATATGCTTCCTATTCTCATCTATTAAATGACCCTTCAAGTTATGTCTAACCACCAATTGGATGTAGCATTCCTCAAGTCTTATACGAGTTATCTGAGCTTGGTAAGATGACTGGGGGTAATGCCTTACCATATATTCATCTGCAGCTGTTTCATTTTTGCTTTCCCGTCTGCAGATGAATATCAGTTATAGATTAACTCCCAGTCACATTGCAAGGCTCAGTGAGTCAGATGTAGCTGGAGAAACGGTACATCCAATAGGTAGTGCTGTCCCTTTCACTTATTTGACTGTACGTCTTCGAGTAATTCGTAGTTTAAGATACGTAAGTGTAATGGATCCGCAACCAATAAGAATTAGAGACCATTGTGATACTGGATGGTTATGCATGCGTCCTTCTCTGAGTGAATGGTGTCGGGGGAGAGACCTCTCCAGTTTTTGCAGAAAGGTATCATTTTCTCGAGTTTACAGCTGAATGAAAGGAAAAAAAAAATCAGCCTCATTGATTCCTAGTGGTTGTTAGACGCTAAAGAGTCCTTTTATCGACATGTCTATTGGCAGTTTCCAGTATATTCAGTGTCTAATTATCGCCCTCAGCTGGAAGAGACACCTTGCAGTGCAGAGACAGGGGGAGACAGGAGTCAATAGCTTCTAGTGCATTGTTCTCAGAGCGGCTATTGAGCAGTCTGTCAAGGAGAGATGATTTATGCGACTGGAAAGGAAAATTCCTCTTATGGTCAGCAATGCTTAACCCCCAGAAAGCCTTCCCAAACCATTCCCAGCCTATTGCACCCTACCAGCTGGGTGACGGATTTTATAGGGCGCTTAAATTTACTGGGAAATTTTGAGCATCAGAGTAACACTTGCCTCCGAAAATGGTTCGCGCCTCATAGGGTTGCACGTGGTGCAGTTATCATATTCCATAATATCCCAATGGGGCACATACTTACCTTGCAGATTGGAATCCCTCATGGGGCGATAGTTATCGTTATGGGGCGATAGTTATGTCTATTTTAGTATAGACTTGTATTCCCCATGAAATAACAATTCTGGAGCATCTTCTCTCATACCTCTATGTTGTGCTGTTCGTATGTTCTTCCTCCTGAAAATCTTTTACCAAGTCAGAAAAATGGGTGTTGTCATTCTAGTTGTCAAAGGGGTGTGTCCCCGCACACGCTTACTCCGTTAGCACTGATTGGACATAGCCAGACTGTGCAGGGAAACCGCCCTAGCTGTTAACACCCACCTGACTGAGTCAGTAATGAATTCCTACACACGAGCCTGTTAGAGGGACATTGGTAATGGAGGTGACTAAACAGCACGGCGCAGGGCTACAGAGCCCTGAAGGGGTAAGGTTTGTCAGTAAACAAGCTCGTGATAAGACACAGCACAGAATGACATCACCATCCCAGAACAGAGAAAGGTGGTCGGTAACGTATGGAAGCTTCTGTGAACCAGCAGGAGATAAAAACTTCTCTAACTCTGAAATGAAGCAAAATCAGAACAGCAATATGTTTGGTAATAGTCTGTGTTCACCTTTGTCAACGTGTTTAAAGCTAATCCATGTTGGGAGTATATCCCATTAATGGGGGCATATGTCAAACAGTGACTAAAAGCTATTGAAATTTTAGGAAACTGCTGCAATGGTCAGAACACGCGAAGCTTCAAAATGTTTTGAGGTTTATGGGACATATTCTACCATTATTTGCTTTCCTAAGGTCTTTGAGAACTGCCTGAGGAACCGTACACATTCCCCACAATACTACCGATTTCTTATCTCTTCTGGACTGACTTTGGATTATTGCATGATGTGTTCTTATAGGAACCTTATGCTCAGGATAGGGTTTAATACAAAGTAATGATTAGACGTAACAAGGATGCGTCCGACGGACCCCACTGACTTGAATGCAATCATGGTGCCTGTCAGTTGAATGGAAGATGTAGCACCGCATCATTTTTGTCAGAACTTTCAACGTACATGTGAACCAGGACTCATTTTATTAAACGTTTAAGCGTATACCATTGAGTTGAAGTTTTTAAAAATTTTCTCACACCATAAAAATTAGGTGGAGCCGTCCGGTGTGTGTTAATAAAAACAAAACAACCATAGTAGAGGTGCACAGACAGAAGGTTTACATCACCAAGATAATTCCACAGAAGAAACGAAGGGCAATCCAGCATCCTCCGAAAATATTCATCTTTTTTCCACACAGTAAAATGCAGCAGGAGACAGACAGGTTGTAACTAGCTTATGCGTTTCAGGGGGCATATACCCTTAGGCTCACACGGCTTAAATTGGGGCGCATTTCACGCCGTACCGCGCTCTAATACGAGTGAAATGCGCCCAAGTCATTACGGTAATCCACAGTTCTCATAGAGAGCTATGGATTACGCCTCCTATCCCCGGGTGTACAATACGACGCACGGAGAGATAAGTGACATGACATTTATTCACGCCGCTTATGCACCGCGAGTAATGACAGTCTGTGGGGCCAGCGAGTTGCCGCCCCCCCCCCCCCCCCCCCACCACCCCACATCGCGGGTCGGGGTCGTCCTTGCTGGGACGGGTTCCCCTCTTCTTGGTAGGTAGGGATTTAGATTATTTCTTGTTTATTGTAAGGTTAGTGTAGGGTTTAATAGATGTGCTAGTTTTAGGTTTTTTAGTGATTATATTAAAAGTAAAATTTTAATCAAGTATTCTCTGCAAGTGTAATTTTTTTCAAAAATAAGACACCCCCTGAAAATAAGACGTAGCACATCTTTAGGAGCAAAAATTAATATAAGACGCGGTCGTATTTTTGGGGAAACAGGGTAGGAAAGATTATCCGCAGAAGTTTATAAAAGGTTGAGACCCTCTTTTCGGCTCCTGTGTACATGCATAATCTACTGGGCAAGCAGCATGTTCTTGTGTGTTTTTAATATAATGTATATAATTGTGTAGGCGTCACCCGCTTCCCTCAGCAATATCTGTTTGTCGGGTGCTATTCTTGCTGGGAAATAGGGTTACCTTTCTTAAATAGGTTTAAAGCTCTATATTGTTAATATGAGAATATATGGCTGCTCTATGAGGAATACACTATAAGCGTGATATTTGCTGGGGTAGTAACATAACTGACAAAAAACTCCTCAGTGCACATTTTTTTTTCTACTTTTGTACTAAATAACATGGAACTTCTGATCTCCTATTAACAAATTTGTGTTTTGTTTCATACCCGGAAGACATCATGTTTGAGCAAATGCTTAATCCAATTTTAGAAATGTTCATCCTATTTGCTGCGTTCTTTATAGAAACTTTCTTAAAGCCTTAAGCACAAATGAGCACACTAGCTATAAAGCATGAAGTATGGCAAGTATTCCCTTTGATTTGTTAGATTTTTCCCTGTTTTTTTCTTGTTTGGCTGTTACATAGTTTTACATGTGTGCATAGCTACAGAAAGGTGAATATTGAAGTTAAAGGGGTTGTCTCATCTCAAAGTTTTATAGGATCCATGAATGAAATAATGCTGCTTTGCTCTGTCACTTCCTGGTCAAGCTGTCTGTAATTAGCACTTGAGCTCTGTGTATTTAGACTTCTCTGTTTGTTAGTCTAGATTAGCTAAATTACCTTCTCTGGGGTCCGGAGAAGCTTCTGAGCTAATGTAAACAGTAGAGTAATTACTGTCTTTTGTCTAAAAGATCAGATAACACACAAGCTGTCACACTTCCAGCGCAACCTGTGTGATGACACTAGCTGCTATCAGATAGAACAAACAGCAGGGGAGAAATAGTACACAGGTCGGTCACTTAGGGAACCAGAAAGCCCTCAGAAGGTGATAAAATCATTTGTAGCTCCATAAAGGGGTTTTGCCATGAAGCGAGTTCCTTACATCTTATCAGCTCAGGGGAGAATATAAACAAAGCATGAAAGGCTGCAGGGGTGAGAGGGAGATGGGTTGAGCTGAGAGCGAAGAAGCAGGGAGCATCTAAAAGTTTACTCAAATAATAACATTACAACACTGGATTCTCTATACAGCAGACGGCCTCATACACTGCATTTTCTCCCCAGCCCCTTGCTAGCTCCTTCATGCTCCCTGTCATCAGATAAGAAGTGCAAACACACTGGCTCCTATTTGTAGTTGTACCTTTGCTGGTGAAGGGGTTTTGCCACGATGTAATGTTGACGTGGAATCCTCCAAAATGGGTATTTAATCACTTTTCTAAATATATGTGATTACAAAAAGTGAAGCCTGTGAGAGCTCAATGCTTACTCGCTCTCTGCTCACCCCCCTCCCTCTCACCCCTGCAGCTGTTTATGACTCAGCATGCTTTGTTTATATACTCCCCTGAGCAGATAAGAGGTAAGGAACTCACTTCCTGGCAAAACCCCTTTAAGGACAAGTCCACTGTCCAAACAGGATTTCTATAAATGCTATAAATGTGAGCTAGCAGAGCTGTATTTGTAATGACAAGAAGCTTTTAGTGAGAGAGACTTGTTTGCGGCCAAGACGCGTTCTTTGCTGCTGAGTGACTCGGTTAATTACACATAAATGTGCTGTGCAGACCTGACAGGATGGTACAAAGCTGTTCAGATGGGGGGTTTTTTTTATCAGTAGAAAGATAAGGTCAGAGACTCATAAGCTCCATCCTGACATTACCAGCCACAGCTAGAATGAAGAGAGATGGGGTATTCAGTCAGAGAAGCTTGTATAAGTAAGCAGAAGATAAGAACTTATCTAACTCTAAAATAAAACCAAATCAGAACAACAATGTATTTGATGATCTTTATTTACCTTTGCCTACATGTTTAAAGCTAATAAATGAGTTGGGAATAGCCCTTTATTGATGTCAGTTTTGGGGGCTTTGTAGGGTGGTATTTGTTCAAAGCCAGAGAGCACGTGGTTCCTCTGCGCTTAGCCTGTGTCAAGGGATAAATTATTATAGCCTAGGAAATTCCTGTTACCTAGGGCTGGTGGGATGACCCTTAGAATCTCTCTGTAGTGTGGTGGCTATTTGTAGTCGGAGAGCGTATGGTTTTGATTCCTTAGAGCTCATCCTATGGCATGGGGTATTTTCGTATAGTCAGTTACAGCCAGCCTTTGAAGCCAAGGACTTTCCTGATATCCATGTGTTTTGGTGCATGGCAGGTATGACGACTCTAAGAGGGGTTCTGTAGTGTGATCCCCGCTTGCAGCGGGCCCTCTTCTCTTACGTTTGTCTCCGGGCCCGTAGAGCAATTCCCCCTCTACTGCCTTTATGGTGGCCTTGGTGGTCTGTATTTGTAGTCGGAGAGCATATGCTTTTGATTCCTTAGAGCCCATCCGATGGCATGAGGTATTTTCCTATTGCCAGTTTATAGCCAGCCTTTGTAGCCAAGGACTTTCCAGTTATCCTTATCATTCATGTGTTTTGGTGGGTTCTGTAGTGTGGTCCCCACTTGCAGCGGGCCCTCTTGTTTTACGTTTGTCTCCGGGCTCCGTATAGCAGTACCCCCTGTACTGCCTTTACGGCGGCCCTGGTGGTCTGTATTTGCAGTCAGAGAGCATGCGGTTTTTATTCCTTAGAGCCCATCTGATGGTATGAGGTATTTTCCTATAGCCATTTAAAGCTATCCTTTGTAGCTAAGGACTTTTCCAGTTATCTATGTCATTCATGTGTTTTGGTGCATGGCGGCTCTTGGAGGGGCTCTGGTTGTTTTAATAATTTATTCCATGGTGATCAAGACCCTGCTCTTCACATCTATTGTCGCCACTTAATCTGTCACTTTGTTTTGAGTCTTCATTTCAAGGTATAGAGCAGTTAAAGCAGGAAGGTGATGTATTAATAGGTACAAATCAACTATGCTTAAGTCAAGGTGGCAGCAACAGACTCGAACAACACTAATGGAGAATCAATCTTGGAACTACAGTAAATGTCAGTAGGCGAGCAGGAAAGCAAAGGTGGAGGAAAACTATCCCAATCACCGAGTTACTTTCAACAGCTTTGTAATTTGTAAGCTCATCTAAGCCCTTTTCCTCAACAGTGAAACACAAATGCAAAGGCCATTGGGGCTATGTGCCTTTTTTGGGGGGGTGGGTGTAGAATGAGTGCTTAGAAGTAACATATGAGAACACATCTAAAACGTATGACCATTGAGATGTTACTCTCAGAGGACAGTGCTCCATATGGGTTGCTTATTCCTGAAGATTGTTTGTTTGCTATGATTTATCCTTATTGGGGGCAAATGTCATCTGAGTCTTAAAGGGGTTGTCTCACTACAAGGATCGCTGCTTTTTATGTTAAAGATCTTGCAAAAACAAGTCACTTTACAATATGTGTCCATTAACAGTGTCCTACCTATTCCTAGATATCCCCTCTTGTATGGGCTGCATCAGCTCCTCGGGTCGCTATAGCTACAGACCTGTTTGAACTCTCCTGATAGGCTGTCAGTGCTGGTCGCTATAGCTACAGACCTGTTTGATCTCTCCTGATAGGCTACCAGCACTGGTCGCTATAGCTACAGACCTGTTTGATCTCTCCTGATAGGCTGCCAGCACTGGTTGCTATAGCTACAGACCTGTTTGCTCTCTCCTGATAGGCTGCCAGCACTGGTTGCTATAGCTACAGACCTGTTTGATCTATCCTGATAGGCTGCCAGCACTGGTTGCTATAGCTACAGACCTGGCTTCTACTGCAGCCTAGTAGAAGCCAGTAAACACGCCCCTGAATTCAAAGTGAAACCAAGAAAACAGGACTGAGGTAAGATGAATCAATGTAGTGAGACAACTCCTTTAACTGTATTTACATTTTCCCTAATCATTTAAAACATTATTTCCTGTGATTTACAGCCCCATGTTATAGAGCATGAGGAGCTGAGCCGATTGATGTATTGTTCTCTGGGGAAAGAATCCGTAAAATCTTGTATTTAATTTATCTAAAATCCTTGTTTATTCTGGGTTAAGGAGTCCAGTAGGCGGAGTCATCGGTGATTGACAGCCATCACTGATGAGACCGCCCACTGGACTACTTAATCCAGAGTAAGCAGAGATTTAAAAGAATAAAATGCTAGTTCTGCTAAATCTCTTTCCCAACACACTATATATATCAATATACTCGGCTTCTTCTGCTCTATAACGAACTGTAAGCAGATCAGATAATGTAGTGAATGGGACCGGCTCCCTTTAAGGAGGAAGGAGAAGTGTAACACAAAGAAATATGTGAAATAACCCCCGAAAGGATTTAGTTGTGTTAAGGTAAAAAGTAAAGATGATACCTACACAGATCTTAATTCTAGAAATTTCTACACAAAGGCCAATAAAGATATCCGTATTTTCTAGACATTTTTAAAAAAGCGCGGTACCTTTTTTTTTCTTTTTTTTTTTTTTTTTATATGGTGCAGAATATTGTAGTGGGTCTTGTTTTTATCTTGTGTATACCTGCTTATGTGGCATATTGGTTATCTGCAGTGTTGTCCCTTCTTCTTTCATATGGTTACCCTAATGTGCACTACATTTCCCATGATGCCTCTGGCTATTTAGAGATGGCATCGGCAAAGTCTCTGCACATTACACTTGCTCTGATCTGAGTTCTATCCGCAAATCCGGCGCGCAGTACGGTTCCAATCTGCGCCCAAATAAGCCGTGTGAACATGGCCTAAGGGTGCGTCCCCACGGCACAGGACAAATACCGGTCGGTTTATATTGAACCAATTACCAGTTTTCCACAGCGTTATGGTTCCATCGTACAATGGAGATCCTGAAACCAGTTAATATTGTATGTTGAGGAAATACTTTAATCCCTTAGTTCACAGGAGGTCAGGCACACCAGGGGCTGGACTGGGGGTCACATGACGTCCATTTCCTGTCTACATACAAGAGCCTAGACTGGACTGGGGGGGTCACATGACACATGACGTCCATTTCCTGTCTACATACAAGAGCCTAGACTGGACTGGGGGTCACATGACACATGACGTCCATTTCCTGTCTACATACAAGAGCCTAGACTGGACTGGGGGGGGTCGCATGACACATGACGTCCGTTTCCTGTTTACAAATACATGCCAACTCTCCCGCTTTTGGCGGGGGGGTCCCGCTAATGGGGGGTCCCCCCCCCCCCGCCCTCCCGGCAGAGTGCGGCGGGGGTTCTTTAAATTACCGCGGCGCAAGAGTAACGCTAGTGCTACAGGCGGGTTAAGCGGCCGCTCACCGACCCGGCGCGTTTTACTGTGCAGGGAGGAGGCAGAAGGGATCGCTCCCTTCTCCCCCTGTATGTACAGCGCCGGTGCGCGCTGTACATACACCTCAGCATCGCAGGGGGTGTGACGCGCGGCTGCACTCACTCCCCTGCGACACTGAGACTACTCAGTGGTGAGGTAAGTGGAATTAATTATTTTATTTTTTATTAGCTATAAAGGGGGCTCTACCTGGCTACAATGGGGGCATCACCTGGCAACAAAGGGGGTACTACCTGGCTACAATGGGGGGGGGGGTCTACCTGGCTACAATGGGGGCATCACCTGGCAACAAAGGGGTATACCTGGTACAATGGGGGGGTCTACCTGGCTACAATGGGGCACCCCGCAACAAAGGGGGCGTAGCTGGCTACAATGGGCATCACCTGGCAACAAAGGGGGCACTACTGCTAACAAATGGGGCCTAACCCGGCAACAAGGGGCCTACCTGGGAAACAAATGGGGCACTACTGGCTAACAAATGGGGCACTACTGGAACAAAAGGGACACTACCTGGCTAACAAAAGGGGCATCTGGCTAACAAATGGGGCACTACCTGGCTAACAAATGGGGGCAACTACCTGGCCCAACAAATGGGGCACTACCTGGCTAACAAATGGGGGCACTACCTGGCTAACAAAGAGGGGCATCACCTGGCTAACAAAGGGGGGCATCACCAGGCTAACAAAGGGGGGCATCACCTGGCTAACAAATGGGGGCATCTACCTGGCTAACACATGGGGGCATCTACTTGGCTAACAACTGGGGGCATCTACCTGGCTAACAAATGGGGGCATCTACCTAGCAAATGGGGGCACTACCTGGCAACAAAGGGGGCACTACCTGGCTAACAAATGGGGGCACTACCTGGCAACAAAGGGGGCACTACCTGGCTAACAAAGGGAGCACTACCTGGCTAACAAAGGGGGCAACTACCTGCTAACAAAGGGGGCAACTACCTGGCTAACAAAGGGGGGCAACTACCTGGGTAACAAAAGGGGGCAACTACCTGGCTAACAAAAGGGGGCATCTACCTGGCTAACAAATGGGGGCATCTACCTGGCTAACAAATGGGGGCATCTACCTGGCTAACAAAGAGGGGCATCTACCTGGCTAACAAATGGGGGCATCTACCTGGCTAACAAAGGGGGGCATCTACCTGCCTACAGAGGGGGCATCTACCTGCCTACAGAGGGGGCATCTACCTGCCTACAAGGGGGCATCTACGTGGCTACAAGGGGGCATCTACCTGCCTGTAAGGGGCACTACCTGGTTATGGGGGCTACTACCTGGCTATAAGGGCATCTACCTGGCTTTCTTCCAAAGCCGTTATGCAGTTAGGCGGAGTGGGTGTGGCTTTTGAAGGGGCGTGGCACACCAACAAGATGGGCGTGCCCATGCAAATTTTTTGCCCTCTTCAATCTCCTGCTTTTCCACTTTCAAAAGTTGGCAACTATGCGTTTACATACAAGAGCATGGACTGGACTGCGGGTCACATGACACAGCCGTCCATTTCCTGTTTACATACAAGAGCCTGGACTGGACTGGAGGGGTCACATGACACAGCCATCTGTAATGAAAAAGATCATAAGATTGCTGATGAGTTATCACTGTATGTGCAAATAACCCTGCTTCCCTAGTTGACCCTCGTGAAAGCCATAGTGAAGTTGCAGTGCACGTTAGTGGGTAACAAGTGGTCGAAAACCTTTCATTTCTTCACCCATTGCCTTTGGCTTGTGTTACCCATTTTTGTTCCTGTTTTCTATCTCGGGCCCTGCAAATCTAAATTTTGCATGCGCTCATGAAGCAATGTCAGCTCTATTGTTTTAGCGGATGACTTTTTGTCGTCTTCTCCCCCTTTTTTTCTTATTATATATTTATTTATTTTAAACAATGAAGGATCCGCCAATATCTCGTCATTTGTTACAGTGTAGCAGAGCCAGTGAAGCACGCCGGCGGGCGCTTCATCAGGAGTGCTCATTCAGAGTGATGAATGTACCTAAACACACATTTGTTCGTAAAACTTGCAGAGTGGATGAGCATCATTAGGTATGAGGAATAGGTGCCTCACGCTGGGAGAAGAGGGGGCCAAACAGATGCTGTGCGTTTTTTGCAGGCATCTTTCATCCTGCGGCTCATCATTAATATCCTTGAAGGTGATCTTTTTCTTGTGTCTTCTTTTATTTAATAAGCACAAACACGGTACGTGCAAGGGCTGCAATGCTGATCACACAGATTTTCGTGGTCTGTTACGTAAATACAAGGAAGACGCATTGATGGAGGTTAACGCTTTCGCTTCTAGGGCTTCTTTTTGTGCTGAACAGTAGAGTTCTGTAACATTTAGGGCCACATGTACGAACCTGTTTAGGTCTAAAACTTACTTTTTTGCCCATAGGTTACTAGGGGCAAAAAAGTGTGTTTTAGACCTAAACTATTTTCATTCATGTAGCCCTTAGTACTTAGGAGTGCAAACAGCACTGCACATAGAAAAGACAAACACCCACACGGGCCTGGTGCTTACCACTCCCTTAATATGTATACCCTTGCTGTGGTGCAATCCGGAGAGTGCCCAATAGGCAGTAGTGGCAATAGGCTGTGTTTGTCTTGACTGGATCCAAATGAAATAATGTCGGCACCTCATCCATAAAAATAAGTACTCTTTATGTAAGTATTTACTATTTTGCCATAGACAAACTTAAACTCTATCAGTTCTCAATCTATAAAGCACTAAAACTTAACTTTTTTTTATGTATAACACTTAACCTCGATGCACACTATTTAAAAACCCGATTTCTAACCTCTCAATTTATCCCTTTCTACTTCTGAAGGAATAACTCCTTTTCTATTATCAAGTCTGGTGGAGCACCACCTATTAATAGGGGAACCTTATATATACAGTGATTTACTAACTCCAGTAAGGGATCCAAAACATCCGACTTGGGCAGTCATCCCTAATCTGATGGACATACAACATATAAGGTTTCCTTGTAAGACCCTCTGCAGCGGGTGACACTGTAGAAAGAGGTGACCGGATCTCTATCCCCTGATGAAGCTATTTAGTTGGGAGAAACATGTTGGGGAGGTCAACCATGACATGTTAATTTGTGATTTCTCACCTCTTTCTACAGTGTTATCTGCTGCAGAGGTTCTCACAAGGAAACCGTATATGTTTTATGTCCATCGGGTTAGAGATGACTGCCCAAGTAGGATGTTTCGGATCCCTTACTGGAGTTAGTAATAATATTATATATGTGTGTGGTTATATATTTATATTATATATATATTTTATATTATATATATATATAATACATACATAATACATACATAACATAATACATACATACATACATACACATATATATATACATACATACATACATACATACACATATATACATACATACATACATACATACACATATATATACTATTACATACATACATACACTTTTAATACATACAAATTTTTTAAACCCCTTTACAAAAACATCCCATACAACATACAAACATATAAAAAATCCCACATATATATAACAAAAAAATTTACACCATATAATATATATACACATATATATAAATATACACACATATATATATTTACACACTTTATATATACACACATATATTTATACACCCCATTATATATATAAAAAATTATATTTTTAAAAATTAAAATAAACATAAATATTTTAAATTTTTTTTTAAAGCGCCTTTGATTCCGGGGCGCTGAAACAATCAGGGGTTACATACAATCTTTAAGTCGAACGAGTACAAAGATAAATGAACAATGAAAAATTGGCCGCAGGGGGTAGGAGGCCCCCTAACCCGGGGCTTAAAAACTACAAGGGGGGGGAAAAAGAGACATTGGTGGGGGGCAGACATGATGGGGGGAAGTAGTGACAATTTTTAGTGAAGGTTGAAAGGCAACCCTGAAGAAAGGGGTTTTTTTCAGGTTATTTTTGGTTGGGGGAGTGGGGGAGAGCTGATGTTTTGGGGGCAGTGAGTTCCAAAATTGGGGGGGAAGCATGGGGAAAGTTTTGGGAGCCCGGTTTTTGTTTGAGGACTGATAAGGGGGGAGCAAGGAAAAAGGCCGTGAGGAGCGGAAAATTTGCTTGAGGGGAGATACCTGGAAATTAGGGCAAGATGTATGGAGGGGAGAGGTCTTGGAGACCTTGGGGTTAAATGGTTAGTACCTTGAAAGAATTCACGGGAAAGGGGGAACCAGAAGGGATTGGCAAGGGGAGAGGCAGGGGAGTAGCAGGAGAGGGGTTTGGAAAGGGAGGGCAGCAAATTTAAAGGGAAAGGTTTTGGAGGGGAGCGGGGGGGTGCTAGTTTGGGAGGCCACAGAGAAGGTTTTTGGGAAAATTTTTTTCCCCCCCCTAGGGGGAGATACAAGGCATGGACCACCCATTTTTGTGGTGTCATATTTTAAAAGGAATAGCGGTTTCGAAAAGATGTTTTTCAGGGGGAGGCGGCGGGCCCAAGGCGGGGGTTTTGGGATTTTGGGGTTTTAAAAGTTTAATGGGGAGTCAAGGATTACCCCAAACAGCGGACTTTTGGGCCCGGGGAAAAAGTTGTAGAGCCGGACTGAAATAGAGAGATCGGGGGCAGCGGTAGATTTGGGACGGTGGAAAGATGTTTGATTTTCTGTTTTCTCCACTTTTAGTTTTAGGAAAAACGTGGGGAAAGAAAAAGGAAAAATGGAGGACGGGACAATCGGGGGACCCGGGGAGAGTAGAAAATTTACATCTGGGGGGGAAATGTAGAGTTGGGTGTGTCTGCATATAGGGGAAAAAAAGCCATGTGAGGCTTAAAGCTGCCCCAGGCCGAGAGTGTAGATAGAAAAGAGTAGGGGCCCAGGACTGACCCTTGGGGGACCCCAAAACAGAAAAGGGGCCTTTGGAGGAGGGGGAGCGAGAATGGAGACCTGAAAGGGTCCGATCAGTGAGGAAAACGGGGAGACCCAGGAAAGGGCCAAGCTGGATGCCGAGGGGGGAGGGGAAATTTGTAGCAGGGGGGAATGGAAAAACCCCAGTGTAAAAGGGCAGAGGACAGGTTAAGGAGGAGCCCGGGAGTAGTGGCTTTAGGCTTTAGCAGTTCCTATCATTAGTGATTTTGGGTTAGGGGGGGTTTTCGGTAGAGGGGTGGGTCAAAAAACCCAGATTGTAGTGGGTCAAGAAGAGAGTTTGTGGAGAGGTTTGGGGGACAGTGAAAAAGACGTGCTGCCGAGGAAGGGGTTTTGGGAAACAAAAGGGAGGAGTGGATGGGGCGATAGGGTTTGGGCAGGTAAGGGGTTTAAGGGTTGTTTTTTTTTAAGATTGGGGTGATAGTTTGGGTTTAAAAGGGGGAAAGGGGAAAATGGCCCGAGGTTATCCCATAGTTGAAGAGATGGGTGAAGGGGTGGGGGTGATAAAGGACTTGGGGGGGTTGGGATGAGGTGGGATGGCAGTGGATCAAGAATACAGGTTATGAGGTTGGATTTTGGATAGTTGAGAGGAGGGCTTTTTTCATGAGTGCGTGGCAAAACAAGTTTTAAAGGGAAAGAGCCGGGTTTCAAGGGTAGGGGAGGGTTTGGTGGGGACTGCGGGGGTGAAGCTTTCTCTGATGGGTTAACCTTTTTTAGGAAGTGAATGGCAAAATCATCTGCTGAAAGGAGGGAGGGGGAGGAGGTGTAGGAGGACGGGGGAAAAAGAGTTTAAGGTTTTTTAAAAATTGTCTGGGGTTGTGAGACGGGAGGTATTTAGAGTGGGGAAATTAAAACCTGTTTGGCTGAGGCGAGTGGGGGACTTAAATGTCTGCAGGAGTGTTTGTAGAAGGCCAAAAAACAAACATTTGGGGGGAGTTTTTTCCACGGGGTTCGGCAGCTCTGGAAGCTCGGGCCCCAGTGTTTGGTAGAGTCTGTGTTTCCAGGGTTGTTGTTGATTTTGCGGGTTCTGTTTTGGGGTTGAGGACAACTGAGGGCAAGGGGATGGTTTATTGTATGGTTGTAGAAAGTGGTGGCCTTTGGGCTGGGTCATTGAAGGGGGAAATAGTGGAAAGAGGGGACCCAAAAGGTCAGAGATGGTGAGGGTTGAGGTTTTGGGATTTCCTGCGTGGGGCGTAGGGGGTATGAAACAGGGGGACAGGGGGGGGGTGATAGTAGAGAAGGTTTGGAAGGGTTTGGGGGTCAATATGGGGGGGGGGGTTTGAGAAGCAGATAGGGGGCAGAGGCGGGTGAAGATGAGGTCCCCGTGTGTGTCCCCTCTTTGTGAGTGGCTCCTGAGGTCCACTGGGGGGGAGGGCGAAGGGGGAGCCCGAGTGAAGGGGGTTTGTTTGGGAAACAGAGTGGGGGGGGTGTGATTGGGAAGTTGAAGTCTCCCTGATGATAGTGGGGATTTCGGTAGAAAAAAGTGGAGGAAAACCAGGAAGCAAATGGTCAAGAAAGGCAGTGGCAGGGCCCGGCGGGCGGTAGACAACCGCCACTTGGAGGGGCAGAGGGGGTGTAGATGCGGACAGGGGGGCACTTCAAAAGGGGAAGAGTGTGGGGAAGGCAAGGGGGGGGAGGGGGCAAAAGGGGCAGGGCAGACAGGGGAGGCCGACACCTCCTCCATGCTTTTTACCGGGCGGGGAAAATGGGAAATTTGGGGGCCGCTAAAAGAAGGGGCGGGAGCGGGGGGACCCGTGTCAGAGGGGGGTTAGCCAGGTTTTAGTTAGACCCAAGGGAAAAGTAAGTTTCGCAGATTAAAAAGTCATTTATGTTTTGAGGGGGTTAATTTTCAAAAGACCGGGCATTTTCCCGAGAGCACCAGGGGGGAAAGGGGGAGGGGGAGCACGGGACAGAGGGATGGGTATGTGGTTGAAGGGATTAGCGGGAAATTTGTAGTGGGGAGTCCCTTTTTGAGGAGGTAGAGACGGGGTGGTTTGGGAAAGTGCTGGGGGGGCCCCCCGGGTTGGGGGATTTTGTCCCCCGGGGGCTAGAAGGGCAGTGGAGGGGGGAGTAGGGGGCAGTAAAAAATTGACTGTAGTTTGGCGAGGTTTGTTTGGTGCCCGGGGGCCCTTAACAGGAGGAAAGGTTGGTTTGGGAGCAGGGAAAATGAGGGGTAGAATGGCAGGGGGGGGAAGGGAGAGTTTTGTTGTCCCGAGGGAGTTTTTTGGGTAAGCATTTAAATGTAAGGAGAGGGGGGAGATAGCAAAGATGAGGGAAAAAAGACATAGTGTTAGATCACAGGGACAGTTTGGGGGGGCCCCTCTTTTGGGGTGGGAAAAGTCGGGGGGGCGCTCCTGGCCGGGGGCAGTCGGTGGACGCTCTCTGGCCGGGACAGTCGGTGGAGGCCCCGCTCTGGGGCCCGGGGCAGTCGGTTTGGGGGCGCCTCTGGCCGGGGGCACGGGCGGTTGGGGCTGCTCTGGGGCCCGGGGCGTGGTGGGGGGCGCCCTGGCCGGGGGCAGTCGGGGGAGGCGCGCTCTGCCCGGGGCAGTCGGTTTGGGGGGCCGCTCTGGCCGGGGCATCGGTGGGGGCGCGCTCTGGCCGGGGCAGTCGGTTTGGGGGCGCGCTCTGGGGGGGACAGTCGGTTTGGGGGCGCGCTCCCGGGCCCGGGGCGTCGGGGGAGGCCCCGGGTTGGGGCCGGGGGGCAGTTTGGTGGAGGCGCGCTCGGCCGGGACAGTCGGGGAGGGCCCCCTCTGGCCGGGGCAGTCCCGGGGGAGGGGCCCTCCCGGCCCGGGGCGTCGGTGGAGGGCGCTCTGGCCGGGCAGTCCCGGGGGAGGCGGGGCTCTGGCCCGGGACAGTCGGTGGAGGGCGCTCTGGCCGGGACATTCCCGGGGGGGGCGCGCTCCCGGCCCGGGGCAGTCGGTGGGGGGCGCGCTCTGGGCCGGGGGCAGCGGTGGGGGCGCTCTCCGGCCGGGACAGTCGGGGGAGGGGCACTCTGGCCGGGACAGACGATGGAGGCGCTCTCTGGCCGGGACAGACGATGGAGGCGCTCTCTGGCCGGGACAGACGATGGAGGCGCTCTCTGGCCGGGACTGAAGGTGGAGGCGCTCTCTGGCTGGGACAGACGATGGAGGCGCTCTCTGTCCGGGACACACGATGGTGGCACTCTCTGTCAGGGACTTATGATGGAGGCTCTCTCTGGCTGGGACGGTTGATGGAGGCGCTCTCTGGCTGGGACGGCTGTTCAATCTTTCCTGGTACATGCACTGGTTGCTATAGCTACAGACCTGGCTTCTACTGCAGCCTAGTAGAAGCCAGTAAACACGCCCCGCTTTGTTACGGACAGGAATGACTTCCGCAGGTGAGCGGCGTTGATGTGGTGGCGTCGCGCTGCCTCACTCCGGACGTGCTGACGTGTCTTGTCTATACACATATACACTCCAGTAAGGGATCCAAAATCCTATTTGGGCAGTCATATATATATCCCCTGTTAATAGGTGATGTTCCACCAGACTTGATGATAGAAAAGGAGTTATTTCTTCACAATTAGAAAGGGATAAATTGAGAGGTTAGAAATCAGGTTTTTAAATAGTGTGTATAGAGGTTAATTGTTTTACATAATAAAAGTTACGTTTTAGTGCTTTATAGACTGAGAACTGATAGAGTTTAAGTTTGCCTATGGGAAAATAGTAAATATAGTCATTAAAAGTCATTCTTTGTTCTCTTGCTAGATTCCCATTTTTTGGGAGATTTGACTCTTTATGTAAGGACCTATCAGGAGTGCACGAGAAGATATAGACGAAGTGAAGCCCTGACGCTCGTCCCAACCTCTGTCCCTGCCTCTTGGGGTACCCGACTCCTTACTAGGTTGGACCCAACCAGAAGACTGAGAGCTACTCTGAGCCAAGTGAGACACAAGACACAGACAAACAAACACAGAACAGTCAGGGAGAGTCAGAAAGGCCAGGTCAGCAACAAACAGGAAGCGCAGTAGAGATATGGGTGAAAGGAGAGTAACTAGAGTCCAAGCCAGAGTCAAAGAACACAGAAAAATCCAATATGAAAACAGGCGAACTATAGGCAGAGGTAACCATATAGCAGGTAAGGAAGACAGGAAGTTGAGACCTTATAGAGGAAGCAGGAGAAGATAGAACAGAAGTGATAGGAGAACGGAGGTGTCAATCAACAAAGGAACATGTTAACCCAAATAGTGCTGGAAGATTCCTGGCCATGGGCGTTGACCAGAAATCCATGAAGCATACAGAGCTACAGGACTGAGTTCACACTGGAAAACCTTATGTCAAAAACCATGGTTTCCGTTGTGACGGCCGTGGCCGGCGACTAGAGCACAAAGCTGGGGGTCTGTCGGCCATGATCATGATACTTTATTATTCCACATTTAAAAAAGCAAAGAAAAAAAAAGTAAAAACGCTACAAGCTAACGCATTTCAGACCACTCTGTGGTCTATGATCAAATTTCAGAAACAGATTTTATTGCACCATTTTTGTGTTTTGTTTTTTTTAAAAAATAAACAGCACTGGAAGTAATGCCTAATGAGTGCACACCTGAAAAAAGCTGAACCAGGGTCTGTATAAGGATATCTGAAAAAGAAAAGGAAGGCAGCACTTCACATAAACAGTCTTTTGTTCACCCAAGAGCTTTTTTAATTTTTGAGCATCAAATTATTAAAGGGATGTTCCCACCATAGACTTTGGCTTATCACTAGGCAATATCAGTCTAATAGATATGAGTCCAATCTTTGGGATCTGCACCTAATTGGGATGGCTTCAAACTCCCATAAACGATGAAGAAACAGGCTCCCTGTACTGGAACCCCATGAACAGAATGGAGAACACAGCGCTCCCTGTACTGGGAATCCTAGCAGAATGGAGACACAGTGCTCCCTGTATTGGGAACTCTCATTTAAGAAGGGAACACAGCTCCCCTTACTGGGAACCCATAGAAAGAATGGGAAAAACGCGTCCCCCGTCTTGGAACCCATAGAACGAAGGGAACGCGCTCCCGTGTACTGGGAATCCACGACAAGGGAACACAGCCTCCCTGTCTGGACTCCATAAACAGAATGGGAACACAGCCTCCTGTACGGAACTCCTAGAACAGAATGGGAACAGCGCTCCCCTGACTGGAACTCCATAGAACGAATGAGAACACAGCGTCCCTGTACGGGAAATCCCATAGAACAGAATGGAGGATACGCCCCCGTACTGGTAACTCCCATAGAATAGATGGAGACACAGCACTCTATGTACTGGAACCCATAAACAAATGGAGACACAGCGCCCCCTACTGGGAACCCATAGAACAAATGAGAACACAGCGTCCTGTACTGGAACTCCATAGACGAATGAGAACACAGCGCCCCTGTACTGGAACTCCCTAGTAGATGGATAATCAGCGCCCACTGTACGGAACTCCCATATAACAGATGGAGAACACAGCGCCCCCTGACTGGAATCCATAGAACAGAATGGAAACACAGCGCTCCCCTGTACTGGAACTCTCATAGAACAGAATGTAGAGAACACAGCGCTCCCCTGTACTGGGAACTCCCATAGAGGAGAATGGAGGACACAGTGTCACCTGTATTTGGAACTCCCATAGAACAGAATGGAGAACAGCGCTCCCGTGTACTGGGAACTCCCATCGAACAGAATGGAGAACACAGCGCTCCCCTGTACTGGGAACTCCCATAGAACAGATTGAGAACACAGCGCTCCTCTGTACTGGGAACTCACATAGAACAGAATGGAGAACACAGCGCTCCCTGTACTGGAAACTCCCATAGAGTAGAATGGATAACACAGCGCTCCCCTGTACTGGGAACTCCCATAGAACAGAATGGAGAACACAGCGCTCCCCTGTACTGGGAACTCCATAGAACAGAATGGAGGATACAGCGTCACTGTACTGGTACTCCCATAGAATTAATGAGACACAGCAACTTATTGTACTGGAAACTCCCATATAACAGAATGGAGAACACAGCGCTCCCCTCTACTGGGAACTCCCATAGAGTAGAATGGATAACACAGCGCTCCCCTGTACTGGGAACTCTAATAGAACAGAATGTAGAGAACACAGCGCTCCCCTGTACTGGGAACTCCCATAGAGGAGAATGGAGGACACAGTGTCACCTGTACTGGGAACTCCCATAGAACAGAATGGAGAGAACACAGCACTCCCCTATACTGGAAACTCCCATTGAGCAGAATGGAGAACACAGCGCTCCCCAGTACTGGGAACCCCCATAGAATATAATGCAGAACATAGCGCTCTATTGTACTGGAAACTCCCATAGAACAGAATGGAGAACACCAGCGCTCTCCTGTACCAGGAATTCCCATAGAACAGAATTGAGAACACAGCGCTCCCCTGTACTGGGAACTCCCATAGAATAGAATGGAGAACACAGCACTCCCCTGTACTTGGACCTCCCATAGAACAGAATGGAGAACACAGCGCTCCCCAGTACTGGGAACCCCCATAGAATAGAATGCAGAACACAGCGCTCTATTGTACTGGAAACTCCCATAGAACAGAATGGAGAACACAGCGCTCCCCTGTACTGGGAACTCCAATAGAGCAAAATGGAGAGTTGTATGCAAGCATGAGCAGCTCTCCTTTCTGAGCCTACACTTTCAGGGGCCCATTCCCCAGGTAGGTGCTGGTCACAGAGGTGGAACCTGCAGCTATCTAGCTTTGATGCCAAATTCTATATCTATATGGTGTAATCTATATCCCATCAAAGTCTAATGCTGAAAAACCCCTTTAATAATGAAAAAGTATATAGTGTAAAGCTGAAGCTCTGTCTCTATACTTTTACCTTTGTGTAGGTCACATCTCTGCGCACTCGCTTTCGACCTCGTGCGTCTTCCTTCTGCTATGCGCTCAGCCGGAGTCGGCTTCCCTAGCGAGGTTTTATTGGGCCGTGCTAAGATAGTAATAGAAATGAGTAAAATAAAATCACTCCTTTTGTCTGACCTTCATGACAGCTCAAAAGAACAGCTTTTCATTTTCGTTTTTTTCTAAAACCAGGATTGTGCTTTTTGAGCGATCGCTCTGCCCGGCTCGGCTTAAAACCTTTTGTCATGGCTAAAGCTGCCACGTTTTATAAAGTATACAAGTCAGTAACTAAGAATGATTCTGAATTGTAGGCTCCCCTACAACCTATAAATCTTCATTGGTGCACTTGGAATCCAGCAGAGCCATGTATAATCCCCTACTGGTCGTCTGAGGAGACAGATTTCTTTCTTCTGTAGAGGTAGTGACCTGGTTTTAAGATTGCATCTTGGTGTTGCCCTCGTTTACTGATGAAATGGATGTTGCACATGGTAGGTCAGGCTCGTATGTTTAATATAGTCCTAGGTCCACATAAATGGTTGCAAAAGGTAACAATTGGTTGCACCTTTGGATCCCTAGGAACTTTTTTATCACAAAGCATTATGGGAAAGGAACTGAGAAGCTCAAGCGCCCTCTATTGGATGTAACAAATCCCAATTCGCTTTTGACCCACCGGGTCTTGAGAAAGCAAAAGGGATATTTAGCCAAGTCAGTATCTCTCATCTGCAGACAATGCTGTTTCGGGATGTTTGTCCCTCATCAGTGCAGAGCAGAGCGATACTGGCTGGCTGTGTGGGAGGCAATGAGTGGCACAGAAAGGGGAACTTCTTTCCTTGAGGAGAGCACCGAACGCACAGTGTGTAGAGTTTGTTTTGCCTTTTCGCCCTCTACTAAGCATCTGCATATCACAAGGCAATATGGGAAAGGGGCTGAGAAGCTCAAGAGCCCTCTGTTGGATCTAACAAATCCTCAATTTGCTTTTGACCCACTGGGTCTTGAGAAAGCAAAAAGGATTTTAGCCAAGTCAGTATCTCCAATCTGCAGACAACGCTGTTGCGGGATGCTTGTCCCTTATCAGAGCAGAGCAATACTGGTTGGCTGGGTGGGAGGCAATGAGTGGCTCAGAAAGAGGAACATCTCTCCATGAGGAGAGCACCGAACGAACGGCTTGTAGAGTTTTTGTTTTGCCTTTTCGCCCTCTACTAAGCATCTGCATATCACAAGACATTATAGGAAAGAGGATGAGAAGCCCAAGCACCCTCTGTTGGATGTAACAAATCCTCAATTTGCTTTTGACCCACCGGGTCTTGAGAAAGCAAAAGGGATATTTAGCCAAGCCAGTATATCTCATCTGCAGACAACGATGTTTCGGGATGTTTGTCCCTCATCCGTGCAGAGCAGGGCGATACTGGCTGGCTGTGTGGGAGGCAATGAGTGGCTCAAAAAGGGGAACATCTGTCCTTGAGGAGATCACCGAACGAACGGCGTGTAGAGTTATGTATTGCCTTTTTGCCCTCTACTAGGAACTTTGTCAATGACCACAAAGCCTCTAATGAGAAACCCATTCAAGTCGAGAACCGCACCGTAAACTATACTTTGCATATAATAGGTCCTTGAAAGGGATACAGGTATAGGTAAATATCCATAATATACTTCCCTTGTATAATAATCAGTCCTGTTCACATCTGCATAAGAGGTTCTATTCAGTAGCAGGAGTAAAACCGGACACGTTTTACAACAAACACCTATCGAGCCCAATGATTCCCATCGACTACAATGGGGCCTGTTGGAAATCTGCTGCGGTGTCCATCGTTTTGATGAAGAAAATAGTGCAGCACGCTGGTTTTCCCTGTTATTACTGATGAAGTCTGCGATGGAGATTCTGATCCCAATCTCTGATGCAGGTGTGAAGTAGGCCTTAGCACAGCTAACCTCCAAAAATGCATAGTTAGAGGTTGGCTTTCATCATGTAGGGAAAGGCAGATGAAGACGGTTGCTAAATACATTGCTGTTCTGATTTTGCTTTGTTCAGGAGATAAAGACAATTGTATTTCCTTTTGGAGCACCCAAGTTTGTTTAGATACCGACCACCTCTCTCCATCTCTCTCTCCTATGTGATTGATCTGAGCTGCCGTCAGTCCGTTCATGGCTTCTCCCTATGCATAACCATGTTTGCTCAAAAAACACTCCAGTTCTTAGGGGCATGTTCACAGCACAATGGCCGAACTAAACTGGACCCAGAAAGCTAGGAACTCTGGCCTTTATGCTAACTGGGGAAAAAAATCACAGGTGCAGCTAATTGCTTGAGCAAGATGAAAAACTGCACACCAACTTAACACCTATTCACACCAGCATGCAGAAAAGCCGCAGTATAAAGCATGGGGGAGATTGCACAGATGCAAAGTTACCAATAAAACAACCACTCACACAACCTCAGTGCATGAGGGGGGTGGTTGCTGGTAATACAATTGCATATAACCATATAACCGTATTTGCCACACATATATGTTGTGTAAATACCCCCTAAGAAATTTTCAAGCGGTGGCACCTGGTTAACAGCCCTTTGTAGGCACCGTAGCCACCCTCCAAGGCCGAAAGCTCAGTGCTGAAGGGGTAGAATGAGCTGGCTATTATACAGCCTTATATTACCTTTTGGCCTTCTACCATATGGTGCACCATGGCCCTTTGAGGGTAACTGATGCTGATGTGGCCTTTGTCAAAAATGAGTTTTGTACTCCTTATATAGCACAAGAAGCAGGTTCCATCTTTGATTCAGAGCTCCGATGTGCAACTTTCTGGCGGTGGCGCAGCTCCCACAGCCCTGCCCAGCCACGCTCTAAGGTTGGAAGCTCGGTGCTCAAGTGTTGTAATGGGTTGGCCGCTATATAAACAAAACCACTTGTCTCCTAATGATGATGGGAAGGAGATCCCAATGGATAGGAATGCCCGGTATTGACCAAGAGACCTACAAAACTACAAAAAACACCAATACCTTTAGGGCTAGATTTAACAAGGACAAATAAAAAATACCTTTTATTAAATATAATTAAAAGCACAGAAAAACTACTCCCTATTATACCCTAAAAGACTAACCTAACACAAAAGCAGAGAACCCGCCCCAAAAAGGGCGACCCCACTCAGGAATCTACCCTTAAATGCACTACACCATCCCTCACCAAGTTTTGCATAAAAACCGACCACCACAAACAAACAACTGATAATTCAAACCCAAACTCAGAGGCGTAACTTGAAGCTCCTGGGCTCTGGTGCAAAAAGTGAAATGGGGCCCCGAACATTACAATCGCTGGTAATATCCCTTATGTAGCAGAAGGGCTGTTGGGCCCCCTCATGCTGCAGGGCCCGGTAGTGACTGCTACTTCTGCACCCCCTGTAGCTACGCCCCTGCCCAAACTATAGTGGGAAAGAATACAACAAAAAAATCCTGTGCCAACGCGTTTCTCCTACAGATATCGCAGGTTCATCAGGGAACAGTAACCCATTGATATTTACTTAATGGTCAGATAATACAACATAAAGGCACTAAGATACAGTGCCAAAATGTCATTGTGCAAACCATCCATACTCTGCAGCACAAATAGATAACGTTGAACCTCAAATAACCATTATCACTCAGCTAACGGGTAGTAAGATAAAGATAAAGATAGCTCCCATCCCTTCCAGTAATCCTCAGAATGTGGGACCAACGATGTCCACAATAAGAGATGACCCTCCGTTGTGTGGGCTGGACTATGATGGAAACGCCAGAACCCACTGTTGATACAGAGCCATTTAAAGGGGTTTTGCCAGGAGGAGCCTTATCTGCTAAGAAGCTAATGTAAACAAATCACACAGCCAGAGCACAAAGCTGCATAAGGGATCGTGTACATGTTCACTGAAATAATCAACCTGCTACTAGTGGATTCTGTATACAAAAGACAACAGCTTTCTCTCAGCAGCTTGAAAGCTCCTTCATGTTCTCTGCCATCAGATTAAAGCAGGGATCTAATCAAACTACAAACTAGTTTATTCTGTATACAAAGAAAACATTTTGTCTTACCTGGTGCCTTGAAACTTTTGCAGCTCAGTCTCATCAGATAAGAAAGCTCTCTTCATGCATGCTCTTGTCAGGTTCGTACTCTAATAAAACTTTGAAGTACCAAAGGGCAGTAAGCAGCTGTTGCTCTCTCAGACTGCAATTTTTGGAATCACATATATTAAGAAAAGTGATTAAATAACCATTTGGAGGATCCCAACGTCACATTAACATAGTGGCAAAAACCCCTTTAAATATCCCCAAACTGGCGCCAAAACTGACTCACGTGTGGTAGTGTCAGGAATCCTTCTCAATAAAGCACCAGTATTTCTGTAGTTTTAATTATATTTAATAAAAGGTCATTTTTATTTGTCTTTGTTAAATCTAGCCCTAAAGGTATTGGTGTTTTTTGTCGTTTTGTTGGCTGCTATATAACCTATTCCGACATCTTGGCCTTTTAGTGACTAGTTGTTGAACCATAGCAACCATAATGTTGATGTGCTCCTTAGGGAAAATGAGTTTGACACCTGAGATAAAGCTCCAATCAAATTCTGTTATGCGTGGTTTTTTTCTATTTTTTTTTTTTGTTTGTTTCCGGCTATATTTCATGAATTGATCTTTCATTGTATGTCCTATCCCCGACAAACACTTGAAGCGTCCCTTATTACCCATCTTCATGTCCGCCGCTCTATTCTAATTTAAAATCATTCCCCGATTTTATTTTTCATTTTCCTCTTTTCTCCCGAGAAGAGAAACACTAGTTCCATCCGGCTTTCTTGTTCTGAAGATAAATTAGCGACTTCTAAATAATGCAGTGAACCCTAATTCTCTTTGATTAGCCGTGAGTTAGATGATGGCGACCCAATGAAATTGGTCATCAGCATAAATAATGAACTGATAAAATGCTAAGTCACTGCCGATCATAAATCACAGCAAATCCACTTTCTCTGGAAGTCACTGAAATTAGAAGTCCATGCTCCTATTAATTATTTTGCCTCTTGAAGACGACAGTGTTATAAATCAGCCCTGAAAGGCCCTTCACTTAGGAAGCTGAAGGAGTCAGACTGCCTGCAAATTGCTTTGTATATGGACCTAATTGTTTCCTAACTAATCCACCTTGGTAGAAAGAAAGCCACAGCTAAAAGCTGCACAATACATTTCAATACAACCCCTATTCTTCATCTGTAACCTCTACCAAGACAGTGGGATTCGTGGTATCGGTTCCACCTGCCCGGGCTTGAGACTTTATTATTAATTACCCTGTTTTATGCTGCGGACAAAGTTGTAAAGCAAAAAATGCAAATGTCTGTGCCAAGCCGTCATGTTCACTTTGTAGATGCATTTCCTTCAAAGACTGACTATACAATTAATAGGGTGCATTCATGACCTGTGTGCAAACACCATTTTTTTTCTTAGGGTTTAGCAACGTAGAAGCAAGATGTTATACTTAAACTCTAATAAAAAGACTTAAAGGGGTTGTCTCACTACAAGGATTGCTGCTTTTTATATTAAAGATCTTGCAAAACAAGTACTTTGCAAGTGTGTCCTTAAGTGTCCTCCTATTCTGCTGATATCCTTATTGTATGGGGGGGATGCATCAGCTCTTCAGGTTCGCTATAGCTACAGAACCTGTTTGATCTATCATGATAGGCTGCCAGCACTGGTTGCCTATAGCTAACAGACCTGTTTTCGATCGCTCCTGATAGGCTGCCAGCACTGGTCGGTATACCTACAGACCTTCTTCTATTCTCTGATAGGCTGCAGCACTGGTTGCTTTAGATACAGACCCTGTTCAATCTCTCTGATAGACTGCCAGCAGTGGTTGCTATAGCTACAGACCTGGCTTCTCTTTAAGCATAGTATGAAGACCAGTATATTCCAAAGTGAAACCAAGAAACAGGATGAGTAAAATGAATCAATGTAGTGAGACAACCCCTTTAAATCCAGACCACCATGTCATTTAATATGGCCCAGAAGAATGTAGACACCACAGAGGGATTGAGGAATTAGAGTACCCATTCGAATCATTAAGTTGCCTGCAGTGTCAGATTATGGTGCCTGGGCTCCACTAAGGGTGTTGCTTCTTTGAGCCCACCAGTGGAGTTGGATTCTTGGGACCCCACACAATAAAGTTGACGCTTGGAGTCCACCAGTGATCTTGATTCTTGGGGCCTCACCAGTAGAGCTGATTCTTGGGGTCCACTGGTGGAGCTGATTCTTGAGGCACATCAGTGGAGCAGATCTTGGGGCCCACCAGTGGAGCTGATCTTGGGGTCCACCAGTGGAGCTGATCTTGGGGTCCACCAGTGGAGCGGATCTTGGGGTCCACCAGTGGAGCTGATCTTGGGGTCCACCAGTGGAGCTGATCTTGGGGTCCACCAGTGGAGCCGATTCTTGGGGTCCACCAGTGGAGCTGATTCTTGGGGCCTCACCAGTGGAGCCGATTCTTGGGGCCTCACCAGTGGAGCCGATTCTTGGGGCCTCACCAGTGGAGTGGATTCTTGGGGCCTCACCAGTGGGGCCGATTCTTGGGGCCTCACCAGTGGAGCCGATTCTTGGGGTCCACCAGTGGAACTGATTCTTGGGGCCCACCACTGGAGCTGATTCTTGGGATCCACCAATGGAGGATGATTCTCGGGGCTCACCATACAGCTACTGTGCAGTACTTCACATGACTCTTGTTTTTAGCTGCTTTCTCTACCTTTTTCCCTAAGAAGCAGCTCTAGGGCTGACATGCCCTGGGTCCCATCAAAGGTTTCCTCTGCTTCCCTGTGGGTAATTCAAAGTCTGACTGTCAAGTTCTGGAGGTCCTGCCCTGTCCTGCGTAACACAGAGATGCTCAAAGTACTCACTCTCCATACTGCAAATAGGATTGGAGGACACAGAAAACAGCAAATCTCGAGGGAATATTCCAAGGTAGGGAAAGAAGAACTGTAGTTAAGTAGTACCGGCATTTATAGCCATACAAGAATGTATCCCAAAAATTACAAAGAATCAATGCCTTATACGGGTTATAATATTTAGACACTAAAAACATAACTCTTTTAATCTAAGATACGTTAAAATATACAATCATTAGCTAACACTGAAATACGATCCTATCAAAGACAATACGCGGGGTAACTACCGCCCGAAGAAGGGCGACCCCTCAAAAAAAGACCTTAATAATATAAGAAGACATAACTCAGATGGTGTGCACAAGACAAGAAAGGAGAATGCAAAAATTATATACAAAATAAAAAACTATCACCATATATAACATCATGAATTATTGCCATATACAACACCCTAAGATGTAGTCATAAACACAATAAAAACTCAAAAAGTCTATGCAGAATGAACATACACACAAAGACCAACGCGTTTCTCCCCGTAGATACTACGGGTTTCATCAGGGAGACAGGGAAACCAGCATAGGACAAGAAACTAATAATCACAAATGGATAATCAAAATGATACTAATAATCCCAAATGGTGATATATAATGTGCCTCTTACGTCCCTCAGAAGATACAATCACGACGGGATCCAATATAGATGATGCATGAAGCTGTCACAATAATGATAGGGAAAGCAGTAAGTACAACTCTGCTGTCCAGACTTCTTAAAATACCTGTGCTACATCATCGGGTCCGGAAAAGCCCGACTGCGCATGCGCAAACTAATTTTAGCCCATCGAAGATCTACAAAATGACAGTCAGTTCCGGTGTTTTCGCCGTCAGAGAAGAGAACACAAGCGCAGGCGCGCCCTGTACAAAGGATGAAATGTAATAATACGTCGGAGAGAACAGGAAAGCGAGACATACAGGCAATGTTAAGTTAGTAGCAACGAGAAGTGCATACGGGCGCATAGTGAGTGAGGGATTGAATATAAACTACTTCACAACGATCTATAGAGCGCCTAAGACAAAATGCACCGATATATGAAAAGATGCCAATTGCCCCATGTATGACTGGGGAACAATGAATTTAAAATGATCCCCTGGGTATGCAGCAAAAAAAGAAACAGGTACAGACGTATGAACGAGGACATTGCTATTGATAAGATACAATTAAGAAACCAATAAATACATACAGTATTATATGAATAAATGATACAGATAAAAGGGCATACAAGAAAGCCTAATTATTAACTAAAATAAGCCAATCTGAACCTTCTTTTATTTTAGGATAAATGGCTGTACATGAGAAAAACATCATTTAGGCCATAAGGCTGGTAAGGTTTTCAGACAAAAATCCAGAATGTTTCTCTCTGGAGAGTTTCCGATCAAAGTCCCCTTACGTGGGGAAGGCACAACTACCTCTATCACTGGGGAATCTGACATCCAAGGGGTTATCTTTATGACTAAGGTTATATGACGTGCTAGGGGTGTGTCCCGTTGATGTTTTATGTCCCCTAGGTGTTCAAGTACTTCCGTCTAAATTCCCTATTGTTTTCGCCAACGTAAATCCGGGCGGCACCCACATATAGCTTGGTAAATCACTCCACTTGTCTTACAATTGGCATACATGATTATTGTTCTTGTCCTATGCTGGTTCCTGTCTCCCTGATGAACCCATAGTATTCTACGGGAGAAACGCGTTGGTCTTTGTGGATGTTTCATTCAGCATAAGATTTGTGTTTTGTGTATATGGCAATTTTTTCAGTGGTGTTATTATTGGTGATTAGTTTTATTTTTGTATATAATTTTTGCAGGTCCTTTTGTCTTGTGCACATCTGTGTTTATATCATTCTTTATATTATTAAGGTCTTTTTTGAGGGGTCGCCCTTTTCGGGTGCGGTTACCCCGCGTATTGTCTTTGAATAGATCGTATTTCAGTGTTAGCTAATGATTTGTATATTTTAAAACTTCTTGGGTTTAAAAGTTTTTTTTTGTGTAAAATATTATCCCCCTTGGCATTTGATTTTGTAATTTTGGATATTCCCATAGGATGAGGATCCTGAACAGAGGCATTTCAAATAGGGTTTTCTGCACTGGAGGAACCCTTCAAATGAAGTATTCCATCGCATGCCATTTTGCTTGAACTCATTCGTTTGTTTGGGAAAATGACTCGATTCCACCCACGAGAACTTAGACCCAGTGAGCAAGGATGGCCAAGGTCTGGACACAAAAAGATCATCTCTTGACTTTCCCATGAGGATGAGGCCAACGCTTGGAAAAAGGCAGCGCATGGGCACAATTTGTGCTGACTTGAAAGCCCGAGGGAACTATTACCTATTGAAAAATTTACAGGCAGTGGCTAGCCTGACAGTCACCGGAAAAAATTAGAAAGGCATCAAGTTTCCCCAATGAACCTTTGAGGGCAGCCATGTGTTCCCCGGTAGAAATGAGTTTGACAGCCATGCCCTAGATGCTGCAAATTTTTCAAAATGCCACTTTAGTGGGGTTTTAAATGAAAATTTAGACCTTGGATGTTTTGACAGTGGGTCCCCCCAAAATAACCTTAGTTTTTTAATGACCCCATTTAGAGATGATTATTATTGGACATGTTTGAGAATGTGGTCATTACCTCCAGTATTCCTTCGGCTGCCTGAGCAGAAAAATTTGAATGGCATTCCCAAAAAAAGTTTGGGAAAGAAATAGGCCTTATGCGACCCCCCGGAATTTGGCCTCCCCCGTACGGCTCGGCCAAGACATCTTTATCCTGCTACTTGACAATTGTGTTGAAAGGCAGCGTTCGCTCTGGTGCGGACCGCCGAGAGCTGAAATCATTGTTCTAATTAATTTTACATTACAGAATGTGTTGACGGTATGCAATCATTGCATAGCTGCGTCACGGTTTCCATGCTGGTCACTATGTTGACCAGCATGGAAACCACCTCATGTTCTTTTATAGAAAGGAAATTTAAATTTTGGCAGGGGGGTCCAAAACTTTTGGGCCACAAGGGCCACATCCGCTTATGGTTGTCTGTATTTTTAGACTAGTAAGGGGGGTGGGCCATTTTAACCAAGGGCCCCATCAGCATTATGGATGTCTTTATTTTTGGCTATCCCCGGGGGTTGGCTCATTGTCCACAAGGGCACATCAGCATTATGGTTGTCTGGATTTTAAAATAGTCCAAGGGTTTGAGCTCATTGTTCACAAGGGCCACATCAGCATTATGGATGTCTGTATTTTTAGACTAGTCCAAGGGTATTGAGCTCATTGTCCACAAGGGCCACATCAGCATTATGGTTGTCTGTATTTTTAGACTAGTCCAAGGGTGTTGAGCTCATTGTTCACAAGGGCCACATCAGCATTATGGTTGTCTGGATTTTTAGACTAGTCCAAGGGTGTTGATCTTATTTTCACCAAGGGCCACAGCAGCCATGGCCGTTTAACCGTAGGAATGTATAAATGTAACCACTCATTAGCATATTGTTACATAACCATATGCACCACATGGAAGTGTCCAGGCCCTCTTTTTATAGTGTTTCTCAAAAAAGCCAAGAAGGTGTTTGTCCAGCACCTGGTAGAGTTTTGATCACCTCGCGGTTCTCAACATAGACCTTTAAGGGGCTGTTCTCGAGAGAGGTCCAGTTCTGTCGTTATATCATAATAGGTGAAATGAGAAAACTACTTTATGCAAGATTACTAGTTAAACCAGGAAACCACATGGATATTGCAGTCTTATTTTCACCGAGAGCCACTTCAGCATTATGGTTGCTCTCAAAGGGCGGTTGGTAGCCGTAAGAATGTATAAATGTATTTAACATGTTGTTACATAACCATATGCACCACATGGAAGTGTCCAAGCAGTCTTTTTATGGTGTCTCTCAAAAAGCCAAGATGGTGTGTATCCAGCACCTGAAAAGAATGGTAGAGTTTTGATCCCCTCTCGGTTCTCAACATAGACTTTTAAGGGGCTGTTCTCGAGAGAGAGGTCCAGTTCTGTTATTATACCATAATAGGTGAAATGAGAAAACTACTTTACGCAAGATTACTGGTTAAACCAATATGGTCAGGAAACCACATGGATATTGCCATCTTATTTTCACCGAGAGCCACTTCAGCATTATGGTTGCACTCAAAGGGCGGTTGGTAACCGCAAGACTGTATAGATGTAACTACTCCTTAACATGTTGTTACATAGCCATATGCACCACATGGCGATGTCCAAGTAGGCTTTCTATGGTGCTTCTAAAAAAAAACCAAGATTAAAACTGTCCCATTCCTTTCAGCTGCTGATACTCCCAACCTCCTCTCCATCCTCAACAAAGAATTTTGAGATCGGTGCAGATTCCTGTTCTGTCGATAAGTCATAAATGTGTAAATGGGAAAAAACCTTTAGACAAGATCACTGGTTAAACCAATGTGGTCAGGCAACCACATGGATGTTGTAGTGTCTTGCTTATTTTCACCGAGAGCCACTTCAACATTATGGTTGCACTCAAAGGTCTATTTGTAACTGAAAGGGCTTGTCCCCACTGCACAGTTTTGCAGACTGTTATGCGGACTGTTATGCGGACTGTTATGCGGACTGTTATGCGGACTGTTATGCGGACTGTTATGCGGACTGTTATGCGGACTGTTATGCGGACTGTTATGCGGACTGTTATGCGGTACTGTTATGCGGACTGTTATGCGGACTGTTATGCGGACTGTTATGCGGACTGTTATGCGGACTGTTATGCTGACTGATATGCGGACTGTAATGCGGACTGTTATGCTGACTGTTATGCGGACTGTTATGCGGACTGTTATGCGGACTGTTATGCGGACTGTTATGCGGACTGTTATGCGGACTGTTATGCGGACTGTTATGCGGACACTTTTGCGGACAGTTTTGCGGACTGTTATGCGGACAGTTATGCGGACGGTTATGCGGACCGTTATGCGGACAGTTATGCGGACAGTTATGCGGACAGATATGCGGACCGTTATGCGGACGGTTATGCGGACTGTTATGCGGACTGTTATGCGGACTGTTATGCGGACTGTTATGCGGACTGTTATGCGGACCCTTTTGCGGACCCTTTTGCGGACCCTTTTGCGGACCCTTTTGCGGACCCTTTTGCGGACCCTTTTGCGGACCCTTTTGCGGACCGTTTTTGGCTTTGAAAGCCGTCTGTAAACCGGCTGACAAACTTTTACACAGACCTTAATGGAAAACCGTGCAGTGGTCCGAAAAACATAGAACATGTTCATTCGGGCGGAATATGAACAAGTCTATGCGAAGCGGGAGGGCTTTTCTCCGCAAAACGCAGTGAAAAGCCGCCCCCCTCCGGCCTCATACACAGCCACAAAACAGAGCAAATACTGGTCGGATAATCCGACCTTTATTTGCTCTTTGCAGTGGGGAGGAGCCATAATACTGTATAAAATTAACTGTTCCTTAACATACACTAATCACAGAAAGTTATGGATATTTGACTTTGGGTCAAAATTTCAGGATGAACAATGTTTTTTTTAAGAGAGTTTAGATGTCCTAAATGAACCGATCTCTTCCCTTTAGATGCACTTGTCCAACTGTTCAATGTTTTA
>JAODAL010002902.1:0-184744 GCA_025379985.1 Phyllomedusa bahiana
AAAGAGTTATATATAATAAAAGTTACGTTTTAGTGTTTAATAGATAGAAAACTGATAGAGTTTAAGTTTGCCTACGGCAAAATAGTAAATATAGTGTTGTGACTGAGACATAAAGAACACTGCATTCCAGCATATAAACCATGTAGGAAACACAGTGGTAGTAGTATTATCATGGTTTGGGCCACTTTTGCTGCATCTGGACCAGGGCGGCTTATCAACATTAATGGAAAAATGAATTAGAATAAAACCAGCATACTCTAAAAGAAAATGTCAGGACATCTGTCAGTAAGCAAAATCTCAAGAGAACGTGAGTCATGTGGCAAGACGACGATCCCAAGCACATGAATCATTCTACAAAGAATAGTTAGAGAAGAATATAGTTATAGTATGTTTTGGAATGTCCAAGTCTTGACCTTAGTTTAAGAGAAATGTTGTGGAAGGACTTGAAGCCAACAGGTCATGGAGAAAACCACCAACATAACAGAGCTGAAGCTGTTTTATATGGATAAACGAGCCAAAATTCCTCCAAGCCAAAATGCAAGACTATTCAACAATTTCCAGAAATGTGGTAAGGGCTCATACCAGAAACTTAAAGCAAAGGTTCACACACTTTTGCCACTCACAGATATATGATATTGAATCATTTTCCTCATTAGTCAAGTCTAATATTTTTGACTCATTTATTTGATTTGGTTCTCTTTATCTCTTTAAGACTTGCATGAAAATCTGATGTATTTGTAGGTCAATTTTATGCAGAAATATAAAAAATCCTGCAGGTTTCACAAATTTTCAAAGCATACGGTGTACATGCCATGAGCTCAATAGCTTCAAGTTACATCATTGCTCATGAGCCAAGATTTGACAGATGTCTGAGCACTTCCAAAGGTTTTATTAAAAGAAAGCTTTTCAGAGAAATTATGCTCTCGATTGATCAGCTGTTGTTACAATAGATTTTTTTCCTCTACAGGAAGAAGAATAACAAGCTGTCACTATGCAGCCATGATTCTGGCCGCTTGGATAAATGCTGTCTTCTGGTCCGTAATGCCTATTGTGGGATGGGCAAGTTACGCCCCAGATCCAACTGGAGCCACATGTACTATTAACTGGAGGAAAAATGATATGTAAGCAGTACTAAGCTACTTTTATCTCATGCGCAATGCACTGTGGCAGATTCATTAGTATGTGTAGAATCTGTTGGATGTGTATAAAATCACTTATTTTAGTAAGTAAATCTGCTATGTTTCTTTTGTAAAATAAAGCAATAGTCTGTTGTTATACATAACAAGCCACATTAATGCTGACATATTCCTTTTAAAATACTAATTCTAAGGTGTGTTAGTAGCACTGTTCCCTTTAAGTTACAGTGTGGAAAATAAGTTTTTGATACACTGTTGATTTTGCAGGTTTTTCCATCTACAAAGAATGGAGAGGTCTGTAATTTTTATCATAGTTACACTTCATCAAAAAATTTTATTGCATGAAATAAGCATTTAATCACCTGCCAACCAGCAAGAATTCTGGCTCTCACAGACCTGTTAGGGTATGTTCACAAGGCATATCTTAGAGTGTATTGTCACTTCTTTCTCCTGGCGTGTAGTACGCGTCGGGAAAAACGGACTGTAAACATAGCTCTCAATGAAAGCTGTGAATTACCGTAGTTATGGTTGTAATTTGTGGCATCTTGCAGCATCAAGAACTCAAAGATGCCGTGTGAACATATCCTTAGTATTTCTTTAAGAAGCCCTCCTACTCTGCACTCATTACTTGTAATAATTGCACCTGTTTGAACTCGTTACCAGTATAAAAGACACCTGTCCACACACACAATCACATGCCAACTTCTCCACCATGCTTAGACCAAAGAGCTGTCTAAGGACACCAGGGACAAAATTGCAGTCCTGCACAAAGCTGGGATTGGCTACAGGACAATAGGCAAGCAGCTTGGTGAGAAGGCATCAACTGTTGGCATGACTATTAGAAAATGGAAGAAACACAAGATGACTCAATTTTCCTCAGTCTGGGACTCCATGCCTCGTGGGGTAAGGATGATTTTGAGAAAGGTCAGGAATCAGCCCAGAACTACCCAAGAGGAACTGATCAATGACCTGAATAGAGCTGGGACTACAGTCTCAAAGATTACCGTTAGTAACACACTACACCGTCATGGATTAAAATTCTGCAAGGTCCCCCTGCTCACGTCAGTACATGTCCAGGCCTGTTTGAAGTTCGCCAATTACCACCTGGATGATCCAAAGGAGACATGGGAAAAGGTCATGTGGTCAGATAAGACCAAAATAGAACTTTTTGGTATCAACTCTACTCGCCGTGTTTGTAGGAAGAAGAAGAATGGGTAAAACCCTAAGAACTCTGTTCCAAACATGAAGCATTGGAGTGGAAATATCATACTTTTGTAGTGCTTTATTGCAAAGGGACAGAACTACTGCACCTTATTGAAGGGAGGATGGATGAGGCCATGTATTGCGGGATTTTGGCCAACAATCACCTTCCCTCAGTAAGAGCATTGAAGATGGGTTGTGGCTGGGTCTTCCAGCAGGAAAATTACCTTAAATACACAGCCAGGGTGACTAAGGAGCATTTCAAGGTCCTGGAGTGGCCTAGCCAGTCTCCAGACCTGAACCCAATCGAAGTTTTTGGAGGGAGCTGAAACTGAACATAGCCCAGCAACTGCCCAGAAACCTGAAAGATCTGGAGAAGATCTGTATGAAGGATTGGGCCAAAATCCGTGCTGCAGTGTGTGCAAACTTGCTCAAGAACCACAGGAAACGTCTGACCTCTGTAATTGCAAACAAAGGTTTCCGGACCAAATATCAAATTCTGTTTTTCTATTGTATCAAATACTTATTTCATGCAATAACATGCTATTTTTTTTTTTTTTTTTAATTTATACAATGTGATTTTCTGGATTTTATTTTAGATTCTGTCATAGTTGAAGTGTACCTATGATAAAAATGAAAGACCTCTCCATTCTTTGTAGGTGGGAAAACTTGCAAAGTTGCCAGTGCATCAAATACTTTTTTTCCCCACTGTATGTGGTAGCAGGGCTGTTTTGCTTAGAAATACAGTATCTACCACTCAAGGAAAGTCTACTCCTATGCGTATTCCATAAACATTCAGCTTTGAGATTAGGCAGAGTGTTCATATCAAGTGCTCTGCTAGATCCATGAGAAAACTGTGTGGCTGTACAGTTACAGCTGTACAGTCCTTTTTGCTCCCTCCTTGCACTCATGTGAGTAACCAGTGCAGAAAGAGAACAGGAATCTGAACTATTAGACTACTGTCCTAACCAGGATATTGCTGGAGCTTAAAGAGGTGAGAATCACCCAGGGCTATCATAAGTAATTTCAGGACGCATACAGCTGAAGCAGTTAGGCCCCCCTTCTATTTACAGTTCCTATCTTGCACTATGTTAGATCAGGGCCTCTAACAGCAGTACTGACAATTATATCGTGTTGGTGACTCTGAAGTAACCTACTGGAGAGAGTAACCCCTATACTGCCCAAGAACACCTGAAATTTTAACATTAACCCTTTCTCTGCCCTAGACCACCACTGATGGTGTTATTAACCCTTGTTATACACTACACCACGGAGGATTTTATAAGAACTCCCTTCTAACCTTATGAACAACAAGAAGCGATGAATAATTGTCAGGGACTGTCAGGGGCACACACCAAGACACAGACAAGTGGGCCCTGACACTGGTCCCAGCCCCTGTCCCTGCCTTTTGAGGAACCTGACTCCTTAATAGGCCGGCCCCAACCAGAAGACTAATGACTACATTGAGCAAAGTGCAACACAGACCGCGACAAACAAACACAGAACAAATAAACGTAGTCGGGCTGTCACGTCAAGGGAGGTGCAGTGAGCCCTAACTGGAACCCAGCCCACTGTCCCTGCCTACTTGACGTGCTGCCCTAGGCGGCAGACGGCAACTGGGCGACAGTGCCTGCTATGCTAAAGTGCTGTGGACGTGAGGAAGTAGAATAGTCAGACAGTCCGGGTCAATATCAAATAGGAACGCCAAAGCCACAAATCAGAACCAGAGGGAAAAAACGTAAAACAGCGAGGTCAACACGAACGGGGCAAGGTACAAAATCAGGAGACAAAACCGGGTCAGGAGAACAGGCCGGGGTCAGAATACGGATAAGCAAACAAAAAAACAAACAACAAGGTAGCCGGGAAATATCACAGGCGCAGCAGTCAGCTTTCTGGGAGTTTAAATGGGATTCCTGGATACCGCCCTGCAGCTGATTGGAGCGGCCTCCGGTCCTCCCTTTGGGCTGGTGCACTCGCCCCTGTAGGAGTGCGGGGCCCGTCTGTCACTCACAGAGTTTGTCAGCAGCAAGTGTATCAGGGGGGGAGCGCACATCAGCGTTGCAGCCTGTTGCAGTCTGGGGGACAGCTTAGCCCTGACATTTACCCCCCCCCCTTTTAGGGGGGGCCACTGGACCCCTTCCCTGGTCTGGGTTCTAACTCCCCCTCTATGCAAAACTGGAAAAAGGGGGCCTAGAGGGGGGAGTCACGGGCCCTAAATATACCTCTTACGAAGTGCATGACGGACACGGTTAGTATACAGAGAGAAGAGGGTAATTTCAGCCGATAAGCCCCCGGGGTTTAAAACCACCACCTGAACCATATATGGACGTTCAGGTACAGGTGGAGGGCATAGTTCACCAGGAGGAGAGTTCTGGGAACCTTAGCCGAGCATCGACTTCACTAGAAGCCGCAGAGGCTTCATCTCTGGGACATCCGCTTCCAGATAGAACTTTAGCCTGCACATCAGTATTCCCCAGCATGGTAAGGAGACATCTGTCAACCACCGTTGTCCCCACCTGACTAAATTTCCCTAAATTCCAGTCAAACACTGGATTATGTTTCTGAAGCCAGGGCAGCCCCAACACCACCATCAGCGGGCAGCCCCTCCATGACAATTAGAATACATTTTTCAATATGTATGGATCCGACCACCATCTCCAGCTCAGGGGTACAATAATTGGATTGCGCCCCGAGCTAGTGGGGTGGGGGTCAATACCACTACCCGCGAGTGAGTCAGATAGCGGTCTACAAGGTAGGCCCAGACGTTTGCGAAAGACCATCAACCAAAATTAGAAGCTGATCCAGAATCCACAAACGCATTCCCAGAACGGACAGCGACAAGTAATGAAATCTTAACTGGTAGCAGCAACTTAAATTAGATACAATAGGAAATACCTGCTCGCCTAGGTGATCCTCCTGCTGACCACCTAGGGGTTGGAGTTTTTCCGACCTGGGCCTCCATTTGGAGCATTCCCGAATTCTTGTCCATCTTTTCCACGTAGAAGCACAACCCTGGATGCGCGAGTAGTCCTTTCGGGCACTAGCCGCAGTGATAGAAAAAGCCCTACTTGCATGGGCTCCTCTGGGTTTACATCGGGAAACAAAAGGGTTTAGGGGTGACCATGGTGTGGACCACCGGGGGGGGGAACCCTTTTCCTTTTGCCGTCTCTCCCAAAACGTCTGTCCAGACGAACGGCCCGTGCCATGGCCTTTATCTAAAAATACCGGGTAGGGTAAGCCACCAATAAATCCTTCACATGTGTCAGCTAACCCTAATCTAAACTGGCATCTGAGAGCTGCGTCGTTCCATTCAGACGGAACGCACCCGCGACGAAATTCAAAGCAAAACTCCTCCACAGTCTTCTCACCCTGCCTCAAGTGGTTTAGCTGAGCCTCAGCCACAGCTTTGCCTATTTGGGTCATTTAAAGAGTTCCCCTAAAGCGGCAAAGAACCCGTCCACAGAAAGACAGTTTTAGGTGAGTCATGCGGTAATGAAAATGCCCACTCCTGGGGGGACCCTGCAGTAAGGACATAACAATTCCCACCCTTTGTTCCTAAATTTCCTGAGGTAAGTTGGCGGGGCCTAAAATACATGCGACAACCCTCTCTAAATGCCACAAAGGCCCTCCTGTTACCTGCATACCTGTCAGGCAACTGATAGGGGGTTCCCATGGAGGGGAAGGTAATGCTGGGACCCCTTACTTGGGGTAGCCTCCTGTTTTTCTACCCTCAGCGCCAGATTTCCCGGACTAGCTGGTTAGCCCCTGCATCTGCTCTACCAGAGCTGTCATGGGGTCCATAAATGAGGGTAGAGCAGTAACGGTTTTTGGCCCGTGATAATGTCGCGTCAAGGGAGGTGCAGTAAGCCCTAAAGAACCCAGCCACTGTCCTGCTACTTGACGTCTGTCCTAGGCGGCAGACGGCAACTGGGCGACAGTGCCTGCTCTGCTAAAGTGCTGGGGACATGAGGAAGTAGAATAGTCAGACAGTCCGGGCCAATATCAAATAGGAACGCCAAAGCCACAAATCAGAACCAGAGGGAAAAACATAAACAAGCCGAGGTCAAACACGAACGGGAGCGAGGTACAAAATCAGGAGACAAACCGGGGTCAGGAGAACAGGCCGGGGTCAGGAATACGGATAAGCAAACACAAAAACAAACAACAAGGTAGCCAGGAATATCAAAGGCGCAGCAGTCAGCTTTCAGGGGGGTTTAAATGGATTCCTGGATACCGCCCTGCAGCTGAATTGGAGCGGCCTCGGGTCCTCCCTTGGCTGGTGCACTCGCCCCCTGTCAGGAGTGGCTGGGCCCCTGTCACTCACAGAGCTGTCAGCAGCAAGTGTATCAGGGAGGGAGCGCACATCAGCTGTTGCAGCCTGTCTGCAGTCTGAGCACAGCTTAGCCCTGACACGGGCAGTCCAAGTCGGTAACGGAATGGGCAGTGAGGTACAGAATCGTGAGACAAAGGGTAATCGGAGTCCAAGCAATAAGTCAGGAAAGCACAGAACAACGAGCGATAGACCGGGCGAACTACAGGGCACAGGTGACAGGTAAAGGCATCCTTAAATAGGGAACCAGTGAACACAGAACGAAGGGGATAGGAGGAAAGAACACAAAACCAGATAGGAAAACAAGACTGTCAATCAAGAGGAACACAGGTTTACTAAAAAGGTTCTGGAGGATTCCTGGCCACGGGCGTTGGCCAGGAATCAATTAACATACAGGGGAGGAAGACACAATTCACACTAGTGAATACAAATCCAAACATCAGGTAAGAAACCAGGGTTTACATTGCGATGGCCGTGGCCGGCGACCCGAGCCCAAAGCTGGGGGTCCGTCGGGCATGATCATGACAATAACCCTTCCACTGCCCTTGACCAGCAGATATTTTAACCATAATCCATTCTCTGTCCTAGACCAAAGGGGAACTGGCATTAGCCCCTTTTCTTATTTAGACCCCCAGAGATGCATACACTAACCCTTTGATTCTGGCAGTAACTCCTTCCTCTCACTAACTACAATTTCTTACCCGTTGAGATAAGACTAGCTACTTTGGTGAATGTGGTGTGGGTTTGATAATGTACCCCTCCATTACTACTCTCAGTCTCAAAAGTTCAGCATAATAGCTATCAGGACAATCATTCATTTAATTGCCCCATTTGAACTTCTTATAACCAATCCAGTGTGTTGGATCTATTTTCACAGCAACATCCCAAATACATATATAATATATATATATATATATATATATTATATATATATATATATATATAATATATATAATAATAATATAATATCTTATATAGGTCACCCAGCACTTGATGTCTTCATGTGTCACTTTATATTCTTGTTACATATGGTAAAACTTTATGTACACAGAGTGTTTCCATTGCAAACTTGATGTTATGACTTTTATTCTTCTGCAGGTCATTTGTATCCTACACAATGACTGTAGTTTCCATAAATTTTATTGTGCCGCTGATGGTAATGTTTTACTGTTACTACAATGTGTCCCGCACGATGAAGGGGTATGACAGCAGAAACAGCCTTGGAGGAAGCAATGTGGACTGGTCTGACCAGGCTGATGTTACAAAGGTAAGAAGGGTCTGCATATGGTATATTTTTATGTATTTGATTTTATTTATGAGAATTAATTCTGTTTTTGACGCCTCACTCACCTTCAGCCACCATCTTAGTTCCCCCCGGGGGTCATCCAGCCCACAGGATTGCCATCTTTCGTATACAGTGTTGGCACACCAACTTTCCAACACTGGGATTTCCTTAACCTGGCCTCAGCCAGCTTTATTGAGACACCAGAAAAATACAAATAAAATATAAACAAAAACCTCAGGCCATCAGGCCACTGAGTAAACATAATTATAGTCCCTCTCTAGCGTCCAGTTCCACCAATACACCGCAATACAGTCACCAAACTGTAAAGGCTTCCCTCAAGCCTCTGGGGGCCAGAGCTCTCTCCTCAGCTCTGCTACTCGAACTTCCAGATTGCAATCATGTCCCCTGGACACCTGGAGTACCGTTTTTTTAATAGGCCTAGTAAGACTTGGCACTGGAACGTGGGAACGGCCTCCCACCCAACACTATAACCGTTCCAGGAAAGGAAACCCATACTTGGCCGCATAGCAGCCATGCTAACTACATGTGTCAGTAACCTATTGCTACCGACAGTAAATAGTTTCCTTCTCCCACTGAAACCAGGTTTTCGGTGGCACGTCTGTAGCAGGTATCCCACTGTACTCCACACAGAGGCATAAACCTTTGACCACCTGAGGTCACTGTTTCACATGTACTGAAGCATTTCAACATTGCTGTAAAATTCTAGCAATATAAATTTTGACTGTTTCTGCAACTTAAATGTATAAGTTCACACACTCTGAACGCAGAATTTGAAGCAGATTCCATGGAAAAAAAAAAGAATGGACATGTCCATTCTTTGAAGTGGATTCTCCTCGGATTCTGATTTGGCAAGTATAACACAGATGAGCTCCATTTAAATGGGGCTACCCTGCATCCAAATCAGAGGCAAAAACTACCTGTGCAAAAATCTAAGGTATTGCCTTGGATTTCTGCTGAGGATCCCACATCAGAACCCAACATGTGAACTTACCCTAAGACTAATATATGTGTGAAGAAAATAATAATACATTTAAAATGTTTCTAGAATTGAGAGTTATTGTTGGCATATTCCGCTTTCAGATGTCTGTAGTGATGATCCTAATGTTTCTGATAGCCTGGTCCCCATATTCTATTGTCTGTCTATGGTCATCTTTTGGAGATCCTAAACAAATTTCACCAGCAATGGCTATCATTGCCCCTCTCTTTGCGAAGTCTTCAACTTTCTACAATCCTTGTATCTATGTTATTGCAAATAAAAAGTAAGTAATGCCTTTTTTCTCACTTTTTTATTATTACATTAGTAATAATAGGCACATGGATATGTAGGGGGGATAAAAACTATACCAATGTATACCAGTCTGGCAGATGTCACATGATGGACTTGTTTGGCATACACGCCTGGAGTTTGCTGGACCTACACACTGGATCATATTTATTAACCCCTTTCTGACTACCGGTCATAATAATATGGCTCTTGTTTTTTTTTCTTTTCAACTTTCAAGGGGCCATAACTTTTTTATTGTTCCATCTATATAGATATATGATGGCTTTTTTTGCAGGACAAAATGTACTTTTTAATGGCTCCATTGAAAATTGAAAAAAAATTCTAAGTTAGGTGAGGTGAAAAAAACATTCTTTTGTTATAGTTGCAGGGGTTTTGTTTATATTTCATCCTCTCTTCTGCATAAATGATGTGTTTGTCCACAGGATGGTACAATGCCAGCAATAGCAAATATGTAGAGTTTTCAATACAAACATTCTCTATTTCTTACATTTGCACTGCAGCGCCATTTTCTGCAACTAATAATTTCTTTGTACTTACACCTATGGACCTGCATGGAGATGAATTTTTTGCAGGCTGAAGTGTACGTTTTATTGGTACCATTTTGAGATAGATTTGACTTTTTGATCACTTTTTATTCCTATTTTTAGGGGACATGAAATTATCAAAAATGCAATGCAAATGCAGTTTTAGTGTTTGGAATTTTTTTCCTTCTGCGGTGATTAGCATAGAGGATAAATTATTTTATATTTAAATAGATCAGACTTTTACAGATGTGGCGATACCAATTATATGTGACTTTTTAATTTATTTATTTTTAAATGTTATTTGTAAAATGGCAAAAGGGTGGGAAATGTTAACTTTTAATTTTTTTACTTTTTTATACTTTAAAAATACATATTTTTTTACACGCTTCTGCATTGTATAAACAATACAGACGGGTGTACAAAAATGGCAGTTATACTACTTCCTGTCTGGGTCAGAAAATAATAGAAACAAAAACATGGCAGCTATGGAACCCTTCATTAGGCTTCCAGCTTGTAAATTAAAGGCTGCTAACCTAAAAAGTATCCATGTGTTGATCTAGAGAATATTGGAGGCATCTTACTTTATATATTGATATACTTACTAAGTCATTAACATTTGTATTCTTTGTTTTAGGTTTAGGAGAGCAATCTTTTCTATGGTGCGGTGCAAGTCACGTCAAGAAGTGACTCTAGACAACCACTTTCCAATGAGTGTCTCTCAAAGTACACTGACAACATAACGTGGTTTATTTTTCACGAAAAAATCATGTTTCTGTGTGGACAATCATAGAAAACTCCTAGAGTAATACTACAAAGATGTTTGAATCCAACATGCCGAGAAATTTTGCTGTTGAGAGATTGGCGATTTAGCCTTTGCACAAATCATTATTATTCTTTTTCATCAATAAAATAGCACAAAAAACCTCTACATGAAAATGGTATTTAGTTAAGGAGGTGATACACAGTAGTTACATAGTTACATATCTGAGAACATTTTAAAAAAAGCCACAGGTCCATCAAGTCCAACCTATAACCCTACTGTGTTGATTCACTACAAAGCAAAATCCCTTATGATGTGAACACCAATTATGCCATACTAGAGAAAAAAATATTTTCTGACTCCAAATATGTCAATCAGAATAAATCCATCTCCAAAATCGAGTACCTATAACCTGCAATGTTATATTTTTCAATAAAGACATTTGGGCTCTTTCTGAACTTTTTCAATTAATCAGCCAACATCTTGTAGCTATAAGTTCCATAGTTTTAGTATAGTAAAGAATCTCAGATTTTACATAGTTACATAGATATATAGTTTGAAAGGCCGAAAAAAGACAGACGTCCATCCAGTTGAGCCTGTTGTGCTAAAGTGTTGATCCAGAGGAAGGCAAAAAACCCCCATGAGGCAGGAGCCAATTATCCTCATATCGGAATAACCCCTGGATCAACACCCCTTCTCCAGAATCTTGGTCACTATAACTTGTTATATTATTGCGCTCCAGAAATGCATCCAAACCCTTTGTGAACACTGTTGAACTCACCATGACAAGTTCCTCTGGCAGAGATTTCCACAGTGTCACTACTCTAACAGTAAAGAATCCCTTTCTATTTTTATGTAGAAACTTTCTTTCCTCAAGATGTAGAGGATACCCCCTTGTTCTTAATACAGTCCTGGGTATAAATAAATCTTGAGAGAAATCTCTATATTGACCTTTAATATATTTAAACATATTTATTATGCCCCCCCCCCACCCCGAAGCCGTCTTTTCTCTAAACTAAATAACCCTAATATTTCTGGGTATTGCAGTTCACCCAGTCCTTTTATTATTCTTGTTGCCGCCTTTGTACCTGGTCAAGCTCTACAATGTCTTTCCTGTGCACTGGTGCCCAAAACTGTGCACAATATTCCATGTGTGGTCTAACCAGTGACTTGTATAATGGGAGAATAATGTTCTCATCGTGTGCATCTATGCCCCTTTTAATACAACCCATGATCCTATTTGCCTTGGCAGCTGCTGTCTGTTACAATTAAGTTTACTGTCCACCAGGATACCCATGTCCTTCTCCATGTCACTTTTACCCAGTGTTTTTCCATTTAACATGTAATCATGTAATGGATTTTTCCTCCCCATTTGCATAACCTTGCATTTATCTGTGTTAAACCTCATCTGCAATTTCTCTTCCCAGGCCTCCAACTTAACCAGATCCCTTTGTAATAACACATTATCCTCTATTGTGATTTTGATGATGGTGAAACCCTCTCTTCCTTAGATGGATCGGATGCCTCTTAAGTTTAGTGTTGCTTGAATGGCGCTCTGTTCTGTTTAACTGAACTCCTGAAAACATTCAGGTTTGGCATGCCCCAAACTAGGATTTTTTATGCTAACCTTAACTCTAACCTTGAGTTGGAGTTAAGGTTAGTGTTTTTTACATGATTTTGCATGTGACATTATGGTTCTGCAGCACTTCTGTTCTGCCGTCACTTCTAGTCTAATATCATTGCCGATTAACTGGAGGTGACATTGGAACAGAAGAGATGTTGGAAGTTATGTAATATAAAAAATCCTAACACTATCTCTGGTTTACAGTTAGGTGTTTTTTGCCAAAATTTGATTTGAACTGAATCAAATTTGATATCCACCTGAATTGGAAGCCCAACACTATTTGTCATGGTTGCATGCCTAGGTGCATAAAGATCACAAGGCAGTTTTCTATACGGTCAAGTCATATAATATGAATGCTAGAATGGCAGAGTATCTTTTACAACATGGATCGCCACATAATATCTTCAAAGTATCCCTCAGCAGGCACCATAAATGGGTCTCCGCCCCTGTAGAAGCTACATCCAGTAAAGTGATGGGCCAGCCGCTATTAAATTCTTTAAAACTTGTGATAGCTTTATTACAAACTTCATATAAACGTTAATAGTTAAAAACCTTTTTTTTTCAAATGTACAGAGAGATACTTAAGTCCACTCGTTGCAGTCAACACCGTTCAGAAAAGATCCAAAGTCCAGATCTTTCACCCAAACAAGGGTTCATGAGGAGACGCCAGGAGACCGGGCCGTTCGTGTCTTATTAAGCTGCGACATTTCGAGGAGGTCCCTTTTCTCTTATTGTAGCATCTTTTTTTTTTTTTTTTTAAATAACAGAAAAGTAATTATGAGGATGTACTGAAAAATAGTTGTCTTGAATATTTTCAGCAGACAAAAATAAACTATATTACTATGGAATCAAGTATTAAGTATGACAATGGCATGTGCTTAGTCTTAGCAGACAAAATTATGTGATTTTGAAATTGTGATTAAGAAAAGTAAACAATGTCAGGTAAAAATTGGAGTATAACTCGGTCATCAAGTACCTGTTTTTGAAAGGACTTTAGGTCATTTTTGATGATGTGTCAGCAACATTAGGAGATCATTGTCCATCTTATTCAACCATTGAAAACTGTTTTGATGGTTTTCGACATGGAAGAAAAAGTGCTATGGACTAGAAGAAGCCTGAGAGACTGATTTCTGTGTCGCCACAGGAAAACATTGATGCTGTCCATAATGTGATTACGGCTAATACATGGATGCAAAACTTTGAATAACTCACATGAACAAATAGCTCATAATGAATTGTAAATTCAAAAGCTACCCTCAAATGTCTAACTGCTGATCAATAGTGAATGAGAGTGACAACATCTCAGTTGATTGGCAATCAATATAACATTGGGAAATCAAATTTTTGGAATCAACTGCTTACAATGGATGAAACCTGGATTCATCATTATGATCTAAATACTAAAGAAATGTCTATGGAGTGTTAACATTCTGCTTCTCTTTGGTCCAAAAAGTTTTGTGTGCAGAAGTCTGCTGGAAAAGTTCTTGCCTCCATTTCCTGGGACAGAGGTGGCATAACTTTTGCACAGAAAGTCAATCATGAGTAAATATTACATATCTCTATTAACCAAACTTTGGGCCAAGACTGTGGAAACATAATGAAGAAAACTTTCCAAAGGTGTCTTGTTTTTGGAAGAAAATGCGTCCGCCCACTAGTCTCATATTGCCTTGCAAAAATGCAGTGAAATTTGCTTTGAGAATGTTGATCATCCGCCATACTCTCTCGAATTTACCCCACTTTGTTATTATCACTTTCCGACACTCCAAAAAATCACTGAGAAGGACAAACATTTATAACAAAACAAGATGGTAATTGATGCTATAAAGTTGTAGTTTGTAGAACGGTGTGGCAATTTTTTTTAAAGGATTAAAATTGCTTTTTGATTGATGCAAAAAAATGTTTAGCATTGAAAAGTGATTATGTTAAATAAAATGGAATTACTTTGAAAATATGTAGTTTTGTTCTAGACTGGGCCAACTACACATCAACACAATCTCGTATGCATGACATACTTAGTTACATTTCTGTTTAAGAAAACACCACACACTGTACATGAAACTTTCCATCATTTTACTACTAGCAACATTTTTTTTTAGTTTTTTATGTGCATTGTTTATTAAATGTGCACTTACCAATCATCAGTGAGCAATAGTCAAAAAAACTTCAGAACATACTTAACAAGAAACAAATTGCAAATGAAAGGCAACTTATTTCTGAACTTTAACATGTATTCCATAAGGCATTTTTCATACTGTGACAATTGGATGCGGTATTAGATGTTGTTAATTTTTTTTTATTTCTGACCTTATTTGCTTCTGAGAGCCACTGTCTCTAAAAGGAAGCATAGAAACCAGTTGTTTTAATTTGATTATTTTTTTTAATAAAGCAGGTTTCCTACACTACTAAGTGATTACATAAAGCTAGTATGTACGATCACTTTAGGATTGTGGACATCTGACTGCTGGCCCCTCTATCATTCTCAGAATAAAGGAGCAGCAGATCTGATTGTGCACTGTTGTTCCTTTACAGATTTTTTCTGCATAGCGAAGAGGAAGCTTTTACTAAGGGTACATTCACATGATGTACTGCGGCGCATACAGTACGCGCCACAGTACATCGTGTCTTTTGGGAGCTCGCGCTAGTACTCCCGCAGTGCGGGAGGGGGGGGGGGGAAGCAGCCCGCTGGCCCCATTGACATTCTTTACTCGCGGTGCGTATTGGCCACGAATAATTGCATGTCACTTATCTCTCCGAGCGTACAATACGATCGTATTGTACGAGCGGGGAGAGGAGGCGTAATCTATAGTTCTCTATGAGAACTATGGATTACCGTAATTTCGGCACACATCTCGCCCGTATTAGAGCGCAAATACGTAGCGAAATGTGCGCCGAAAATTGCGCTGTGTGAACAAGAGAGAAAAACTTACTTGCTCCCAAGACACACTATTAACTGGTGGGTGACTCTGTTATCATTAATTTAATTATACATACACATGCTCTGCAGACCTTAGTGGGTGGTGCAAGGCTGTTCCGAGCTCAGTAACTCTAAGGGTTAAAGTTTTTTTCAGTAGAAAGGTAAGAACAGAGACTGAGAAACAAGCTCTCTCCTGCTGATAAGACAGAGCTGGGAATGAGGTCACCAGCCAGACCACTGCTAGCAGTGTTAGGTTGTTGGAAACTGAAGAAACTGGAGTAAACACGAAGGAGATATGAACTGCTCTAACTCTGAAAAGAAAAAAATTGTATTTGTACCATTTTTGCGGCGGTTTTGTTTTTATCATGTTCAATCTTCATTGTAAATTATATGTTTTCTGTATTTTGCTGGTCGGTATAATTCCGGTGTTACCATATATATAGGTTTTTCATTATGTTTTAGTACTTTAAAAAAAATTCTCTATTTCTGACATTTGTGCCATGGCACCATTTGTTTTTTCCACCTATGGGCTTGAGTAATGGTGCATTTCTTGCGGGCTTCAGTGCGACTTTTTGATCACATTTTATTAAAAAATCTTTTGAAATGACCAAAATAACCGGCAGTTTTGGCGTTTGGATTTTTTTTCTCTTCTGTGGTAAGTTTTTAAATTGTGTACTTTTAAATTGTGTACTCTGTCTCTGAATAATGGAGGTCGGTTGACCCAGCGAGAGGCCTGATTGGCTCGATTGAGAGGTAAAGATAGCATAGGACTGCCCGATTTTGAGATCACGCTTTTGATCAAAATATGTGAACCGAGAGTCTCAAAGTTTTTTCATGTATGATAGATAGCATAAATGCTTCTTTAGGGATTTCCACGTAGTGTATTGCCCTTTTTGCAGTAGTGTGCCGCTGGCGGCGGTCTGTGTGCGTACATGTATAATTACATGTGTGCCGCAGCCCTGCCAGTGGCACCCAGGTTTGCATATGTTTTTTCAGAAATTTTTTTGTGTGCAGAAACATACGTTATACTTGGTGTACATTGATTTTAACCTATATGGGAAGGAAGGGGTGCTTCCATTTTGGTTTCTGTCCCCGCCCACTCTCACAGGCTGTCATAAGAAGGGCAGCTTGCAGGTTGGGTGTTTTTTTATTTTTTCTCTCTGAATAATGGAGGTCAGTTGACCCAGCGAGAGGCCTGATTGGCTTGATTGAGAGGTAAAGATAGTGTAGGACTGCCCGATTTTGAGATCACGTTGAAAGTCGTGGGCAGCTTAAACATCTTTTGATCAAAATATGTGAACAGAGAGTCTCAAAGTTTTTTCTCTGTGTCAAGAGACTCACAATAAGTTGACACATTCCTCTTGACAGAACTGGTGTAGCGAGAAAAATTTACTTGTCAGAGTCCACCTTTGAAAATCGATTCTCACTTTGAATATTTGAATATACAGTGGGGAAAATAAGTATTTGATACACTGGCAATTTTGCAAGTTTTCCCACCTATAAAGAATGGAGAGGTTTGTAATTTGTATCGTAGGTTCAACTGTGAGAGACAGAATCTAAAAAAATCAAGAAAGTCATATTTAATGATTTTTAAATAATTAATTTACATTTTATTTCATGAAATACGTATTTGATACAGTAGAAAAACAGAACTTAATATTTGGTACAGAAACAGGTGTTTCCCTATAATAGCGAGGGAAATCCTCTGATTTGCTAATGACATGTATTGGAGAAAGGTCTTATAATTTCATCAACTATACATTTTAATAAGTAGCCGGATGTCATAGGCTTGGACACTAGAACACAGGTTACTGGATGCCAGAGATCAGGAACAGGATGCTGGACCAATAGATGTGAGCAGGTAAGGACACAGGAGACCAGCAGATGTGAACCCCAGCAGGTGATCACACAGTAGACCAACAGATGTGGACACCCGCAGGCAAGGGCACAGGAGACCAGCAGATGTAGACACCAGCAGGCAAGGGCACAGGAGACCAGCAGATGTAGACACCAGCAGGCGAGCACATAGGAGACCAGCAGATGTGGACACCCGCAGGCAAGGGCACAGGAGAGCAGCAGATATGGACACCAGCAGGCTAGGGCACAGGAGGCCAGCAGATATGGACACAGCAGGCAGGGCACAGGAGGCCAGCAGATGTAGACAGCAGCAGGCAAGGGCACAGGAGACCAGCAGATGTAGACACCAGCAGAGGAGCACATAGGAGACCAGCAGATGCTGACACCAGCAGGCTAAGGCACAGGAGACCAGCAGATGTGGACACTAGCAGGCAAGGGCACAGGAGACCAGCAGATGTGAACACCAGCAGGCGAGCACATAGGAGACCAGCAGATGTGGACACCAGCAGGCTAGGGCACAGGAGACCAGCAGATGTGGACACCCGCAGGCTAGGGCACAGGAGACCAGCAGATGTGGACACTAGCAGGCAAGGGCACAGGAGAGCAGCAGGTGTGGACACCAGATGTGGTTTTTGGCTTTTTGGCGCATTTTTTGTACTGTTTTTGGGCAGTTTTTAATGTATACAAAATTCATATACCCTGTTAAGACACCTGGGCATTTTTCAGCAAAACTGTCGAAAAACCGTGCCCAAAATTTTTTTCTGCCCTGCTCTGTTGTTTTTTTGCAACATGTTATAAAAATTGAGCAGAAAAAAAACATTCTGTGGAGACTAAAGAACATTTTTTACTATTAAATTCTATAGGACCTGTTTTCAGTCATCTTTTTCAGCGGTTTTAGAAAACGAAAAACACTGAAAAAAGCCTTACTGTTCTACTGTATAAATATTTTGTTTTCCCCAGTGTCTTCACAAACCTGTTTGGTGTTCTTCCTGAATTGATTTGTCCATTCTACCAAAGTCCATTCATCTGTAGAGGACAGAATGATGGCTAGTCCTCCCACGGTGTTTCAACATGAATAATATTATTGGAATAGGTGAACAAAGGACCTTCAGGAGTTTGGAAATTCTCACAAAGATGTATTAGATGTGCAGGGGAGCACAATTCTTTTTCTGATGTTTTGGGTAATTTCTTTGTCTTTTCCAATGGTGTTAAACAAAGAGGCAAGTAGGCCTTGACGGTATGCCTTAAATACCACCACAGGCATACATCCAATTATCTCAGATGTTGCCTATCAGAAGCTTCTAAACCATGATATAATTTTCTGGCATTTTCTAAGCTATTAAATGGCACAGTCAATTTGGTGTATTCAAAGACAATAGTGATCCTAAATGATCTAAGAGAAGGAATGTGTAGCAGGATTAAAGGGGTGTTCCCACAAAGGAACAGCCGCCAAACAGGTCAATTTGTGATTGCTACGAACTGATTGTGCAAGAGCATAAGGAGGGCGGTGCTTGCGGGCATTCTCCCGATTCTTTTCAAGTGGAATTCAAATTATAGCCAAGTGCATTCTTTCGGCTACATTTGGAATGCCCATAGAAGTTAATGGGGAGGACACCGCCCTTTTCATTCTTATGCACAGCCAGCTCATAGCTAGATTGAGTTGACCTGTTAGGCCATCTTCACACGGCTTAAAACTGGACGTATTTCAGTCCGTAATTACGCGCCGGAGTGCGCAAATTACAGGCTGAATACGTCCTAGTAACTACGGTAATCCACAGTTCTCATAGAGAACTATGGATTACGTCTCCTCTCCCTGCTCGGCGAATACGCCAAGGGGTGAGATAATTGACATGTGAATTACCAGCGGCGTATACGCGCCGCTGGTAATGAATGTCTATGGGCCGGCGAGGTGCCAGCCCCCCGCTCCCGCCCCGCCCCCGGCCACACGGCGTAATTGCGGGGCGTAATTACGTCCCGCAGTTAAGCCGTGTGAACATAGCCTTAATCAGATGTTCCTTCATGAAAACACCCCTTTAAGTATCAAGAATTGAGAAAAACTAAATCTTAATGAACCTGACTAAGATGTATGTAAATGCAGGTCAGCCATAAGGGCTGTACAACCCTTATTCGTGTAAGAGGCCCAGCCATAAGGATAAAATAAAAAGTGGCCCACTCATAGCTGTCACCACCACCTGCTGCTGCTTTTGTCTGTTACACTATGGCAATAGGGTCATACATTTTTACCATGGTAACAGAAGCATGCCCCCTATCTTCACAAGTCTCTTTAGTTTCTCCAAACTTTATAGGCTGCAAGTGTGCAGAGAGCCTACCTCACCATTGGCATCATGACATGCCTGTTGCATCATTATCCACAACACCCCTGCAAGGGTACTTTTTGCCACCACCCCATCATCTTTACAATGCTACTTGCCCTTTCCTCAGCAACCTTTTTTCCCAAAGAGCCCTATATCCTCATGTCTCCCGCTTGCACTATGACAGCCCCAGTCTACCTACTGTCTTCTTTCACCCCCGTACCTTTGTTTTTCTGCTGCCCACTTTTATTTAATTCCATCTACCATTACCTTGACCCCCTCTACTACCACAGCCCAACCACCTAAAGTTTTCACCTTGTCCCAGCCTCTTACCACCTACAGTCCACCCCTTGCTATTCCACAGAACCCCTGCCAGTTTGTTTCTCCCCATGCTTCTCTTTCCTTCAAGCTTCTTTCTTTTCCCTTTGCCCTCTCCCCCAACAGAGACCCTTTTCATTTACTATCTCCCTCCTGCCCTTCCACAAAACACCTGCCTGACCCCGCTTTTCCCCATGCTCTCTTTCCATTCCTGCTACTTGTAATTTCTTTCGACCCCTCCCCTCCCCAAAGGGCCCTTCACCTACTGTCTTTTGCCACTGCACAGAGCCATTTTCAGGTTGCATCTCAACCTCTGCTACTTCTGCTGCCATGCCACTTTATGTCCCCTCGGTCCTCCCTGAACAGTCCCTGCCATCTTGTTATCCTTCACCCCCAAGAGCATCTGCCAATTTGACTTTACTTCTCTGAAATTCGGGTCCCTATAGCCCACACTCCTTAGTTGTATGGTCCCCATGAATTTCTGATTGCAGCCCATGTAAACTATATGGGACCCTTGCTCTTGAAGAGCTTATAAGAGTGCATTACTTATGTCTCTATAACAGTTCTTTAGTTACTATGGATCATGAAGTTTATTAGCAGATTCCATCAAAAATGGCGGACAAAAATACAGCATATCATGTTATTTTTTCCCTCAAACGATGGACACCGGGATGAAAACCTGACATACCTCATTGTAGTCAGTGGGGTCCATGAGGTGCCACTGGTGTTGGTCATGAAACAGGTCTGCTGCCATCTTTGTGAAAGAGGCTCCAAACAGAACCTCTGAGCAGGTAGGACGTTATATTAGCAACAAGAAGAATCAGATTGAGAGGAATGTTATTGAGACTCCTTAAGCATGTTCCACTTTTAGCACTTGATGAGCAGACACAGGGATGGGAACAACTAGCACTGTACAAATATTCCTGGTATGCGATAAGTAAAGGCAGCATGAGTTATAGCAACTCCACAAACCGTGAGGATACAGCATGTGAAATGGGATGTTTACTAAAACCTGCAGAGTTGACACGTCTTTGCTAACTCATGGAACATGGTGGTTGGCTGTGAAAAGGATTAATCATATGCTGACTTTCCACCAGACTGCTCCTTATATTATCAAGGGGCAATAGATAAATGAGTGCATGTGTGATGGTAAAATTGTGAAAATTCACTGAAAAACTGCTCTATATGTATCTAGTCAGCATATTATGAGGGACAAATATATGTTTACTAAATGCATTGACATCTTGGGCCACATGTATGAAAACTGTTTAGGTCTAAAACTCACTTTTTTTGCCTATAGTATGGGCAAAAAAAGTGAGTTTTAGACCGAAACAGTTTTCATATATGTGGCCCCTTATGTTATCCAGTGTTTGTTTTTAACTGTGTTACATCTATCTGTGTATGGACAACCCTCAGAACGTCAATTGCAGAATCTGCATTATTTCCATTTAAATACTGTATTAGGCTCTATTCACATCTAATTTTGTTAGCTCTTTCATGCTTTTGTGTCCAATGCAAAAACAGTATGGGTGACTGTGGTGAATGTATGAACATTGGTGCTGACAGGCCAGTTCTAAATAGATTTAAGGCAGTGTAGAATGCGCCAGAATGAATGAACCTGTTCTTCTGCAGCTCATACATACAGGTGCAGTGTAGTGCCAATACAACAAGTCTGGCTCAGACAGATCACCTTGGTCTGGGTGTTCTAACTGTTCTGCAGCTAGGTTTGGTGTCAAAGAATCATAAATGTGTCTACTTATATAATTGTGGTACGACGCCCCCAGAACACCCCTAATCTTTGGTGCATTAAAAATTGTCTTTGGCGCATTATAAAGACACTTATGGCGCCAACATTTGAAGTGCACCTGTTCATTCCATTTGGCTCCAAGTACACCAGAAAACTGGTGCAGCCCTATTCATACATGTCACCCTATATGTTTCTTACATAGGGCAAAGAAACCCCAATTCAGACTATGTTTGCCCTGTAGTCTATAGCCCAATCGCGGCCCCTCCGCAGTATCCGTCAGTATAAATTTTTATTGTATCCTATAAGATAGTATTTAGACACCACTGTGGGACTTGATTTATATTTATGTAGCACCCCTTTCCCCATTGGGATTTATCACACCCACTGAAGAACATGACCATACTGGCCTAGTGAAATGCGTCTGGGTGAGTTTTTTTTCTTTTTCAACACGCTTTATTGAATCAGCAATACACATCACATAGTATGCACATGCCAGCTCGTAACTTACAATAATTTGTATAATCAAATAAGCATGACAAATAACAACGTATAATCTTCCAATTATTTTTTCACAGCTATCACTATAATATGAACAAGAGCATAACATCTGACATTGTCATAATTTAAAACAATCTTTCCACTGACAGAGTCCCAATACTTCCCATCCCTCTCCCGCCGGACCACTCTTCGCCACCTGCATACGGTCCACCGAGAGAGCGACAGGTTACAAACACACGAGAGTATGACATTTCTTCTATCATTGATTGTAATAAGAACTAATATGTACTTGTCAGTTAGTGAGAAGGAAGAGAAGAAGAAAGCGAATATAAAGGAAAACAAATCAACCTGTAAACTAGTTTGGACGAGGCAGTATGACCAACACATCTAGGTGACCTCAACTCATTACACAAAAAGCTTCATTTTATGTAACACATCTGAGGGGAGGAAGAGAAGGGAAGGGAAAAGAAAGGGGGGGGGGCAGAGGCCGATCAGAGCACAAAGGTCCGATCAGCTCGAGGCTCTGTACTCCGGGAATCAATAAAGAACAACCATTCGCTCCACTTCCTATAAAACCTATCCAGGGAGTTTTTAGTCTCCGCTCTCAACTCCTCCATCCTTTGAAGGTGGAATATTTCCCTGTACCAATCGTTAATGGACAGTACCTGAGCTGTTCTCCACAACCTGGGGATCAACACTCTAGCTGCCGCCAGCAAAAGGCGCAGAAGACTACCCTTCAAAGTTCACACGGGCAGGGGCAGTATGGAAAGAAGAAGGATCTGTGGTTCATTCTGCACCTGGATACCCGTGATCTTTGCAATCATATCAATAACCCTGCTTCAGAAGGGTTGTATATCTGTGCAGCCCCACCAAATGTGCACCATAGTGTCTGCCTCTTTCCCACACCTCCAGCATGTGTCAGGGACTGTGGGGTACAGCACATGTAGCAAAGTCGGGACCCGGTACCATCTTGAGAGAATTTTATAGTTAAGCTCCTGGATACGATAAGAGACCGAGGTCCTATGCGTCAAAGCGCAGGCCTTAGTCCACTCCTCCTCAGCCAATGCAATTCCCAATTCCTTCCATCTGCCCTGAAACACAGGAGTACCACGTGCTGCGTACTTCAGGAGCATGTTATATATCACTGAGATAGAACGCCTTGGGGCCCGCCGCTGGACGCACAGGGTCTCGAATCCCGAGGGATCCCTAGCCAAGTCGAGTTTAAGTCTATTGGTGTCTAAGTAGTGCTTTATCTGCATGTACTGGAGCCACACATTTGGAGTTTGATTCTGCACCGACACGCCTTCGCTGTATGATTTAAAAACGGCATTTGTAGTGTAATTGCCAACCGTCAATGGCCGCCGCTCCACATTATCTTGGTAAAAAAATTTAAGGCGCGGAAACGTTCAATTCGGGATTGCCCATAATTGGCATTAGTGGGCCACCGGGTGTGTATAACTTATACTGCAACCCATGCTTTCTGAATACAGATGTAGTGACTTGGGAGACCAGGGGTAGGCATGACAACCGCTGATCCCGAAGGCGGGGCCACACACAGGACAGAAAGGCCAGCGACCCAGCATAAATAGCTTCTTCAAGTTGCACCCAGGATTTTGAGGCCTTAGCGTGGAACCAGTCCAGCACTCTGGCCGCAATCGAGGCCACATAATATAGTTTCAGATCAGGGAGAGCCAACCCACCATCCTCCTTATGTCTAATCAAAGTCTCCCTGGCTATCCTTGGTCTCGCATTTCCCCAAACAAACCAAACCAAAACATTTATTCATTCCCTAAAGAAACCGATGGGAAGGACGACTGGGAGAGTCTGGAACAGATACAGGAGCCTCGGGAGAATGTCCATTTTAAGGATACTAATGCGACCCATCCAGGAAAATTCCTTCCTATCCCATTTGCCCAAGTCGGTTTTGATAGTTTGAATGAGGGGGGCAAAATTCAAATGGAAAATATCACTCAAATTTCTGGAGATCTGAACCCCCAGATATGTAAAATGATCTGTCACCCACTTAAACTCAAATTTACTCTGTAACAGCCTTAACTCTTCGGGATCTATGGAAACACTTAGCCGACACTCTTCGACCAATTCACTAACCTGGCCAAATCTGTCCAGCAGGTCCATCAGAGCAGACAGGGAAGATTCCGGCTGTGTGACATAAAGCAAGAGATCATCGGCAAAGGCCGCGCATTAGTACGTTTTGCCCTCCGATCTGAAAGTCCTCTGATCTCTGTCCCGCCCTGATGGCCCGCATCAAGCACTCCGTCACCAACACATACAAAATGGGGGACAGAGGACGCCCTTGCCTTGTCCCATTGTGGATGTCAAATGGCTGGGACAGGGCGCCATTGACCCTGATCTGTGCTGACGGATCTCGGTAAAGAGCCATGAGTCTCTGCAGCATAACAGGTCCTATCTCCATGTTTGACAGAGCGGACCACATAAACTTCCAATCCACCCTGTCAAACGCCTTCTCAGCATCAATGGACAGCAACATTAGTGGGGTCTGGACTCTCCTTGCATGACTAATCAGGGAAAAAAATTTCAGGGTGTTGTCCCTTGCCTCACTCCCCGGGACGAAACCCACCTGATCTGTATGGATTAGATCTTTCAGGATGGTGTTGAGTCTAGTGGCGATAAGCTTGGCGAACATTTTGGCGTCAGTATTCAGCAATGAGATGGGCCTATAACTTCGCTGATAACAATTTGGGGCTTTTCCGGGCTTTGGGGAAAAACTGTGATGTGGGCCTGTGTATAAGAAGGGGGGAATGGTTGGGCGCTTTTAACCGAGTTAAATGACGCTAGGAGGGGGTCTGTCAACTCATCTTTAAATACCTTGTAGAATTTGGAGATAAATCCGTCTGGGCCTGGACTTTTCCCAGAAAGATCCTGCCCTAACTCCTGCTCCGAGAAGGGGGCTTCCAGTGCATCCAAACAATCCCTATCCAGTGCAGGCCCGGTCGCTAGGTCCATAAAGGCCGTCGGGCTCCCGCGCTCGGAATCTGCATTTCAGTCACTGCCTGGGGAAAGGGAGACTATAGAGTTCCCTATAATACACATTGAATTCATCCAAAATTTCCCTTGTAGAGAATGTTGACCTGCCCATCCTAGTCTTAATCGAGGGAACAAATAGAGCCGCTATTTTATCCCTGAGAGATCTAGCCAGCATTCTTCCCGGTTTGTTGCTAACGATATAGAATTTACCCGCACAGATTTGCTGAAATCTGGCCGTTTTTCTGTCTAACAGCTTTTTAATCTCCTGCCTTGTCTGCATGAGTTCCCGCAAGTCCGGGTCAGCCAAAGTCGATTTATGCAGGCTTTCAAGTTCCGCCAGTTTAGCCAGCAGTTTTTTAAGTTGGAAAGCTGCTTCTCGCTTTAAGCGGGCTCCATGCTTAATCAGCACTCCACACAGGACACATTTTAACGATTCCCATTTGATTTGGGGCAGAGTAGGTTCCGAAGAGTGCGTGCTCGAAAATAATTTGATAGTCTGGGACAGGTCAGCCACACAAACTGAGTCATTAAGCAACGATTAATTCAACCTACAATTAAATTGCTTAGGTAGCACGTGCGGGATCTGCAGCTCACATGACACCGGAGTGTGATCGGAGAGCAATATGTTACCGATACTCGGGTTCAAGGCCTCAGGCAAAAGAGCATGCTGGAGGAACACATAGTCTATTCTACTGTACCCTGCATGACGATGAGAGTAGAAAGTGTAGTCCCGTGCATTCGGGTTTGAAAAGTCTCCACACATCACAGAGCTGCATATCATGCAGGAGCCTCCGGATTCTATTCAGACTGTGCGAGGTTTCTATACCTGGCTGCAAAGCTATGTTAAAATCCCCGCACATGATAATCTTCCCTCGAGCGAACTCATTCAATTCGTCTAATACCCTATGTAGGAAAGTGAGTTGGCCCTGGTTCGGAGCATAAAGGGTTGCAAGGGAATAAGTGGACCCTCCAATGTCACAGTTGACAAAAAGATATCGGGCGTCCATGTCACGTTTAACCTCTGAAACTTTAACCGGGAGATCTTTGTGGAAAAATATGGCTACGCCTTTGGTTTTGTGAGTTGGGTTGCTACTGCAACACCAGTGGGGAAAGTATCTATTTTTGAAAGAGTCAAGGTGACCGACTAGGAGATGAGTCTCCTGCACACACAGTATACGAGTCTTCTGCTTATGCATAGTATAGAGGATTTGCGATTGCTTTTCTGGCACGTTAAACCCTTTTACATTGAGAGAGGCTATTTTGAAAGTCGCCATGCTGTGAGGGAGGGCTGAATGATTCAACGCTGTAAGCGTAGGAAAGATAAACAATCTGCCCCCTCCGAACAGAACCAAAAGAACTAAACCTTCAAACTATCAAGAGAAAGAGAACCAGCGATGAAGGCCAGGGTGCCAATACACAGGCCAGCAAAAAGAACTAAACTTTGCAGAATCAACCACTGCTAATGACAGACCCACACTGTCCGTCAGACACCTATTGGGGGAGGAGGACAAGGAGCCCTATCAACCCTGAGTGAAGTAGAAAAAGATAAGACCATCAACCAAATGGGAACAGATCAGTCGTGGGGCCTATTGAAAAACAGGAACATTTTAACCAAAAGCAATGGGTCAGAGAGTGGCATATTAAATACAGTGGCCAACAGGTATCTCAGTGGACCCAGCCGGCACTCCAGACATCCCTGTCACTAAGGGTCGTTGCCAACCGTCAGGTTCACCAACCAGAGCAGGGTCCAGGAAAATAATCCTACACGTCTCAGCTGTAACAATGCAACTCAAGGGTCACACCGCCACACACCCATAGCGATATGGGGTTCTGGAGCGTCATTGTGAATTGTGCATCCTAGGGCGGTTTATCCCTCCTACTATCCTCTCTATTCGCGAGACCATTCTCTGTGATCTCAGTAGACGCTGCTCCTTTGGGTGAGTTTTTAATTGATAGACTCAGGGCTGTATTTTCCATTGGGCACACTAGGCAGTTGCCCGGGGGACCCACAAGTATAGGGGCCCCAAGTGGTGTATGTATGTCACAGGAATACAAGAAATATACCCTGATTCCCTTGGTTGGCAGGCAAGGCTCCCTGCCCTGTCAAATAGTCTTGTAGGCTGCAGGCTGCCAGTGTCCAGACATAAGTGGAGTGATACTATGGATGTGCTCTGGAGGGGCTGGAGGCATGACCAAGTGTGACGTCATGTATTTGGGCACTTCCCACTGCAGTGCTATGCCCAGACAGCTATGGATAGACTCCTGGTTATTAATATAGGTATCATCAGGAGGTTTGAGGGGTCACTATGTGGGGTTGCCCTTTTCGGGCAGGCCAGTCCACTAAGGATGAGAGTAGGGTGAATGCAATAGGGATATTCACCAGGTATATGCTCTTGTCTTGGAAGAAATACTGATAAGGCGTATAAAATTTGAACAATGGACACGCCATAATGTGGATTTCTATGCTAACCAGGATCTACATGAAGTACTTAGTAAATCATATGCCTGATTTAGTTGCTCTTTTTTCCTGGTTATTTTCTTTATAATGTATTTATATTAAGGTATATTTTATCTAAAAAGAATATGTTTTAAGGATAGGAATTAATTCTTGAGAGATTTCTGAGTTGTTTAGTCCCAATATCATCCAGTTTTTTTTTTTTGAAAATATCCCAACAGATAGCATGAATGGACTGCCAAAGCAAGAAGTGAATGGGGCATTACTTGCATTTCCTACATACAAAAAATGTTCTAGACCTGTTCTTGTTAAAGTGTGAGATGCCTCCTAGTTACTGGTAAGACACAGCTTCGGGAGAAGTTTTCACTTAAGAGACTATAAGCAGCACAGTTCGTTCTCTGACTGTTGCAATCTCTGATTGAACAACTTTATTCATCATTTTGTACTTATATTAATGTTATATAAAGTTTAGGCGATAAAGAAAGGGAGACTGAGTATTATTTCTAATTTGTGCATGGATTTCCACCACAGATATGTTATTTTTTATCCATGTATATTGCTCTTGCATATTTCACAATGCTGTACAGAGATGACACTTTTTTTTAGTCCCTATTGTGGCTCACAATCTAAATTTTCAGGTAAACTATTAGAATGCTTTATTGGAGGATACCAAAGTACTCAGACAACATATATTCCAGTAGAGGGAAAACATACAAATTCCTTGCAGACAGTGTCGTTGGTCAGCTTTGAATCAAGGACCTTAGTGCTCCAAGCCAATGGTTTTGGAGGCCCCGGTATTACCTTAATCTATCTGGTGAGGCTTAGTGTCACGATTCCAACCTGGATGGCTGGAAACGTACGGGTATGGGCGGATCCTCTGGGCCCACTGCGGGCCAAGATTGTAGATGCAGGCGGTGGGTAGCCGAAGTGCAGGTCTGGGTTGACGGTAGAGGAATGGTGACAGGCACCGCAGGTGTAGCCGTTAAACGTGTACACAGCCAGGTGTAGCTGGTGAATGTATGCACAGTCCAGGTAGGTAGCAGACTATTGTATGATGCCAGGTAACAGCAGGTATAGGCCAAGCAGCAGGAATAGGCCAGCAGGTGCAACAGCAGATGTACAGCAGGTAAACGTGCAAATGAATGTATAGCAGAGTCAGCAGCAGTACAGCAGCTAAGGGGTCAAGCTCTTGTGCTGGAAGACAACAACGAACTGACAACAGGCTAAGGCAGGTAGCTCCTTAAGACAGCAGAGGTCACAGGTCTATGGGCCGGACCAAGGAGCACTGATCTCTAAATAGATTGCAGTGTCGGGCACGCGCCCCTAGAGGGAGCACGTGTGCACACAGGACGCCAGGGAGTTGGAAGAAGCAGAGATGGTGAGGCTTCAGGAGTGGCAGGAGCCAGGACAGGTGCGTACAAAGAGCCAGGGACACCAGGGAATGTCGCGGCAGCAGCCGGGACACAGGAGACACGGGCACGCTATCGGTCCATAGCAGGGGCCGCGGCGTGAACCGTGAAACTTAGGTATTGCACAAGTTAGGTGGGGCCTCAGAAGAAATAAGTCTGGAAAAAGTTTGAAGTGCTGTTCTAGTCAATACACAAAGGATTGTTCCCGTTTTTAAAATTAACATTAACTGGGGCCAGAGTGGGGGAAATATAGAAAAGAAAGGAACATTAACCTCCCAGTCATTCATGGACAGCATACTGATGGATGGCAGGTGGCACGCGGACAGATTCTTGTGTTAAGCAGGGCATGAATGTTGGGGCATCAGTGATACCAGCTGGTGCTTATAATAAGCCTTTTTGAAACATATAACTTGTCAATGATTGGGGTTCTCTTCCAATACCCCAACAGCATATATTGTGAGTTGGACGTAGGCTAATAAATCGCAACCTTTAAGTTTTGTGAACTTCTTTTATCTTTAAATGCACTTTATAGTGACTTATGTGAAGATAAAAGAAGTCCATAAAATGTAAAGGTTGTGATTTATTAGCCTATGTCCAACTCAGCCTATAACAAGGCCAAAGCTGGGACAATTTTTTGGGGGACAAATGAAAACCTCAAAAATAAAAAGCATAAAGATTTTTATTGATGAACACAAAAAATAATAATAAAAAATATATTGACAATGATCTGCTCAATAGCACTAACGGTGAATGCAGAAAGAAATAAACTATATAACTGAAAAAGACCATCAATTTAATCACAAAAAATCTATAGTCCAAATATTATATAATAAAAAGTAATTACACAGACAATTCATAATCATACTGCTAGTAAATTATGGAAATCATCATGATTAAAGGGAACCGGTCAGGTGGTCTATGCCTCCCTATCTGAGAGCATAATGTGAGAGAAGGACAGAAGTAGATCGCTGTGATATTTTTGGATTTATATGATTTGGAGAAGGATTTCTGAGTGAAAAGCTGAGAAAACACTTGTAGGTTTTAAGAGACAGTGAAAGGCCTGCTTACTCCTCCAACATATAGTGATTGACAATTTTCTTTGTATATTAAATGATACAGGGAAATCTGTCAATCACTGTATGTTGGCAGGGTAAGCATGACTCCTACTGTCTCTTAAGGAGTCCTATTAGGATTTTCTCTGCTTTTTACTCAGAAATCCCGCTCCATATCATAGAAAACTATATATTACAGAGCTCAGCTTCTCTCCCTCTATCCTATCCTGCTCTCAGATAGGGTATCAAAAACCACCTGACATGTTCACTTTGAGTAATAAATATAGACCATACAGAATGGTACCATATCTAAAAAGTAAAGAAATAATATATCAAGAGAAGGAATTCCTAAATCATAAAGCTCATTATTTAGTAGTGCATAGGATGTAAGTGTATTCAGCCATATCATAATTCATAGATATTGTCCACAAAGTAACTCAAAAGTTCAATACAGAACACCCCTCAGATTTTTGTAATATTGTATTATATTTTTTCATGGGACAACACTGAAGATATGACACTTTGGTACAATGTAAAGTAGTCAGTGTACAGCTTGTATAACAGTGTAAATTTGGTGTGCCCTCAAAATAACTCAACACACAGCCATCAATGTCTAAACCGCTGGCAACAAAAGTAAGTACGCCTGTCACGGGGGTCGCGGGCGCCGCTGCCCCCGCAGCCGGACCCCTCCCCGCAGGGGGCTCGGTGCGGGCATCGCGGCCGTCCGCGACCACCCCCATGCCCGCGGTCCCGGCGTCTGCTCCCTTACCTGGCCCCGCTCCGGTGAACGCCGCTCCCGTCCGTGCTGGCCGTCGAGCTCGTGCCCGTTCCTTTGCGCGCGCGCGCGACATTTGGTTTAGATTTAAAGGGCCAATGTCCCTTTAATTGGTTTATTGCCGGACGTTGGTTCTATTTAAGGGTTACGCCCCCAGCACTTGCTGCCAGATTGTTGGTGTGCGTTTAGTGAGCTTAGAGTGTCTCTATTGTCCGTATTGATTTCCCGTGTACCAGTCCGTTCCGCTACGTTTCCTGACCTTGCCTGTTTGCCGCCTGCCCTGACCGTCTGCCTGTATCTGACTACGAACCTCTGCCGCCTGCCCTGACCTCCTGCCTGTCCGACTACGCCTCTGGATTCCGATTCTGTACTCGCAGTACCCCGGCCGCCACCGCAAGCCAGTCACGTCAGGGGTAGCGACCTGGTAGCCTCACGACGCAGCAAGTCCATCCTGCTTTGCGGCGGGCTCTGGTGAATACCGGGGGCTACTTAGACTCAGGTTCCTGGCGTGGCTTAGCTACCATCGCTTGCGGTGGTCCAGCGGATCCACCGAATCGTTACAGTACAATCTGGCCATGGAGTCCGCCAGGGTACCTCTGCCCGAACTCCGGGACGTTACTACGGCCGTCGCCCAGCAGAGCCAGCGTATCGACCAGCTTGTGACCATGATGCAGAACCTTGCGGCTCGCCTGCCTCCACCTGCGGCCGCTGCCGTCTTGCCTGCACCTGTTGCTCCTGCAGCCTTGGCTCGTCCTGCTCCTTCACCGGGACCTTCACTGCATCTGCCGCTCCCCTCTCGTTATGATGGAGACCCCAAGAAGTGCAGTTTCATCAGCCAGTGTTCAATACACATCGAGATGCTGGGACATCAATTTCCCACTGAGCGGGCTAAAGTCGCCTTCATTATTAGCCTCCTAACCGGCGAAGCTCTGGCCTGGGCCACTCCGCTGTGGGACCGAGGAGACCCGCTAACGGCTAACCTGCAAGCCTTCCTCCAGGGGTTCCGAACTGTCTTTGAGGAACCTGGTCGCACCTCCTCTGCTGCCGCAGCTTTGCTCCGTCTCCGTCAGGGCGACTCCACTGTGGGACACTACTCTGTGCAGTTCCGCACCCTAGCCTCTGAGTTAGACTGGAACAACGAGGCTCTGGTGGCAACTTTTTGGCAAGGCCTATCGGGACGCATTAAGGACGAGCTCGCGGGTCGAGACCTGCCTACCTCACTGGACGAATTGATTTGGTTGGCCACCCGGATCGATATCCGTTTTGCCGAAAGACAACAAGAGCTCCGCCTCCAACGCGAGTCCACCCGACCACGCCGGCTACCTCGTTTAGCTCCTGTCTTCCAACGCCCTCCACTTCCTCCGCCAACGGTTCTTGAGGACGAACCCATGCAGGTGGAACGGGCACATCTGACCCAGGAGGAACGCTCACAGCGACGTCTGAGGCAATTGTGCTTCTACTGCGGCGGTTCCGGCCACTTCATTGGAGACTGTCCGGTGCGCCCGGGAAACTCCCGCACCTAGGGCTCGTAGGAGAGGCGACCCTAGGTGTCAGTGCGGCCTCTCCCCGTCTGACCATTCCTGTTCTTTGCGGAACTTCACCGGACAGCACCTTCCAGGCCACCGCCTTCCTGGACTCGGGGTCCACCGGTAACTTCATTAGCCATGCTCTGGTGTCTCAGTACCGGCTTCCAGTGACCCCCCTGCAGAAACCCATGTTCGTGTCCTCCGTCAGTGGCGAATGCCTCAAGGATGCCATTCGGTTCTGCACTGCGCCCCTCACCTTGCAGATTGGGGCGTTACATCAGGAAACTTTGAAGCTTCTCGTACTGCCTCGATCCTCTTCTGAGATCCTCCTGGGCCTCCCTGGTTGCAAGAGCATGCCCCGACCCTAAATTGGAACACAGGCGAGATTCTTCGTTTGGGCTCAGCCTGTCACTCACGATGCTTCGGGCACACTCGCCCGGACCTTCAGATTGCCGTTGCTAAACCTAAGAAGTCTCTGCCAGGTCTGCCTGCTCCCTACCAGGACTATGCTGATGTTTTTTCTGAAAAACAGGCCGAAACTCTGCCTCCGCACCGGCCCTTCGATTGCCCTATTGATCTACAGCCTGGTACTACTCCTCCTCGAGGCAGAGTTCACCCGCTTTCCGTCCCGGAGACAAAGGCAATGTCCGACTATATCCAAGAGAACCTACGCAAGGGCTTCATACGCAAGTCGTCATCTCCTGCGGGAGCCGGATTCTTCTTTGTCGAGAAGAAAGATGGTACCCTCCGGCCCTGTATCGATTATCGTGGCCTGAACAAAATAACTGTCAAGAATCGGTACCCCTTGCCTTTGATCTCCGAGCTTTTTGATCGTCTACGTGGCGCAAAGATTTTTTCTAAACTGGATCTCCGTGGAGCCTACAATTTAATTCGCATTCGAAAGGGTGACGAGTGGAAAACGGCCTTTAACACCCGAGATGGCCATTTTGAATACCTGGTCATGCCTTTTGGTCTCTGTAACGCTCCGGCTGTTTTCCAACATTTCGTGAATGAGATTTTCCGGGACCTTCTATACGTTTGTGTTATAGTTTATCTGGACGACATTCTCATCTATTCTCCAGACCTGGAGACCCACCGTCACCACGTCTGCCAGGTGCTCAGACGTCTCCGGAGTCACCTACTTTATGCAATGCTGGACTTGTGCCTGTTCGCACTCACCTGCCTGCCCTTTTGTTGGTACATCGTTTCATATCAAGTGATTCAGATGGAACCCGCCATGCTCTCAGCAGTCCTGCAATGGCTTCGTCCAGTGGGCCTTCGGGCCATTCAGCGCTTTGTAGGATTTGCCAACTATTATAGGCAATTTATTCCTCAGTTCTCATCTCTGGTGGCTCCCTTGGTAGGCCTCACCAAGAAGGGTGCCGACCCCAAATCCTGGCCTCCCGAGGCTCAAGAGGCGTTCAAACGTCTAAAAGCCGCATTTGCTTCTGCTCCTATTCTCTCGTCTAGACCCTCAGTGCCCGTTTGTCTTAGAAGTCGATGCCTCCTCAGTTGGTGCCGGCGCCGTTATTCTTCAGAAGTCCTCCGCGGGGAAATTGCGAACTTGTGGATTCTTCTCCAAGACCTTCACCCCAGCCGAGCGCAACTACACTATTGGTGACCGGGAACTTCTTGCTATTAAATTGGCCCTAGAAGAATGGCGTCATTTGCTGGAAGGGGCTCTCCACCCCATCGAGATCCACACTGATCACAAGAACCTTCTCTACCTGCAATCTGCCCAGCGTTTGAATCCGCGACAAGCCAGGTGGTCACTTTTCTTCGCCCGTTTTAATTTCCTTCTACACTTCCGACCAGCTGAAAAAAACATCAGGGCTGACGCTCTCTCCAGATCCTCCGATACTGTGGGCTTGGAGCCACCCCTACAGCATATTATTCCTCCGGAACGACTTCTTTCGGCTGCTCCTGTAGATCTTCAACAGATACCTCCAGGGAAGACCTACATCCGTCCTGCTTTGCAGCTCCGAATCCTTAAATGGGGACATTCTTCTCAAACTGCGGGTCATCCTGGGATTCACAAGTCCGCACAACTCATCTCCAGATACTACTGGTGGCCCACTCTCATGCAAGACGTTCGGGACTTTGTCTCTGCCTGTGCCTCTTGTGCCCGTAACAAGGTTCCTCGCCTCAGACCCGCGGGTCTGCTTCAGCCTCTCTCTGTGCCTGAGAAACCGTGGACCCATATTGCTATGGATTTTGTCACTGACCTGCCGGCCTCATCCGGAAACACGGTCATTTGGGTGGTGGTTGACAGGTTTTCCAAAATGGCTCATTTTGTGCCCCTGCCCGGCTTACCCTCGGCACCTCAGCTAGCCCAGCTCTTCTTCCACCACATCTTCCGGGTGCACGGGCTCCCGTGCACATCATCTCTGATAGGGGAGTCCAGTTCATATCCAAGTTCTGGCGAGCTCTCTGTGCGCAGTTACGGGTGCAGTTGGACTTCTCATCTGCATACCACCCTCAGACCAACGGGCAGGTGGAGAGGGTCAACCAAGTGTTGGGCTCGTATCTGCAACATTTTGTGTCTGCCCGTCAGGACAACTGGTCTGGCCTCCTCCCCTGGGCGGAATTCTCCTATAATCCCTGACTCAGAATCTGCTGGAGCCGCCCCTTTTTTATTGTGTTTGGCTTACATCCCCGCCCACCTCTCCCCCTAGCCACCTCATGTCAGGTTCCTGCTGTGGATGCCCAAGTTCGGGACATCAAGTCACTCTGGCAAGTTACTCGTCAAGCCCTTCTTCGTGCCTCCTCCCGCGCTAAAGTTCAGGCCGATAGGTATCGGAGGCCTCCTCCCATATTTAAGCCGGGTGATAGGTGTGGTTATCTGCCAAGTACATCCGCTTCAAGGTGCCCAGTTACAAGTTGGGTCCTAAATATCTGGGTCCTTTTGTGGTACTTCGGCAACTTAACCCGGTCTCCTACAAGCTCCGCTTGCCACCCACTCTGCGGGTCCCGAATGCCTTCCATGTCTCTCTCCTCAAGCCGGTGGTACTGAATCGCTTCTCCCGGGGGGCTGTCTCGCCTTTTCCTGTGGCCAACTCGGATAACATCTTTGAGGTCAAGGAGGTGCTGGCACAGAAGACAGTAAGGGGGAAGCGGTTCTTTTTTATTGACTGGAAAGGATTCGGGCCAGAGGAGCGTTCGTGGGAACCTAAGGCCAACTTGTCCCCTGACCTTCTTGCCAGGTTAAAAAAAAAGAGGGGGAGACCTAAGGGGGGGTACTGTCACGGAGGTCGCGGGCGCCGCTGCCTCCGCAGGCGGTCCCCTCCCACCAGGGGGCTCGGCGCGGGCATCGCGGCCGCCAGCAACCACCCCCGTGCCCGCGGTCCCGGCGTCTGCTCCCTTACCTGGCCCCGCTCCTGCGAACGCCGCTCCCATCCGTGCTGGCCGTCGGGCTCGTGCCCTTTCCTTAGTGCGCGTGCGACACTTGGTTTAGATTTAAAGGGCCAGTGTCCCTTTAATTGGTTTATTGCCGGACGTTGGTTCTATTTAAGGGGTTACGCCCCCAGCACTCACTGCCAGATTGTTGGTGTGCGTTTAGTGAGCTTAGAGTGTCTCTATTGTCCGTATTGATTACCCGTGTACCAGTCCATTCCGCTACGTTTCCTGACCTTGCCTGTTTGCCGCCTGCCCTGACCGTCTGCCTGTATCTGACTACGAACCTCTGCCGCCTGCCCTGACCTCCTGCCTGTCCGACTACGCCTCTGGATTCCGATTCTGTACCTCGCAGTACCCCGGCCGCCACCGCAAGCCAGTCACGTCAGGGGTAGCGACCAGGGAGCCTCACGCCGCAGAAAGTTCATCCCGCTTTGCGGCGGGCTCTGGTGAATACCGGGGGCTACTTAGACTCTGTTCCCTGGCGTGGCTTAACTACCATCGCTTGCGGTGGTCCATCGGATCCACCGAATCGTTACAACGCCCTAGGTGAAAATGGACAAATTGTGCCCAAAGTTGTGCCCATTCACAGCTGAGACCTTGTAACACTAACGAGTCACATGACACTGTGGAGTAAAAATGGTAAACTGGGCACAATTTGTCCGTTTTCATGTAGGAGTTTTGTTGCCAGTGGTCTAGACATTGATGGGTATGTTTGTTATTTTGAGGGCACACCAAATTTACACTGTTTTAAAAACTGTATAGACTACTTTATGTTGTATCAAAGTGTCATATCTTCAGTGTTGTCCCATAAAAAGACAGAATATTTACAACAGTGTGAGGGGTGTACACTTTTTCGTGAGATACTGTAGATTATGAAAGAAATGATGTCATATATCATGTACTACATGTTTATAAAAGATGTGTGCCTAAAAGAATAACTCTGTGCGACAAGGCCGACACTTTTGACCATTCATCAGTGGGCATGTCTATGTCAATTCATACGATACGAAACATTTATGTATCTCACATTTCAAAAAGTGTTGCAGTTAATAAGTCATTAGCCATGCCTTAAAAAACTCATTGCTAAGACTATGGGCCTTATTTATGAAAGCTATCTAGCAGTAAGACTGCCTTTGTGGCCCATAGCAATTAATAATAGCTCAGGTTTCATATAGTGCTCTAGATAAAAAAGGGGAGCTCTGATTGGTTGCTATAGGCACCAAAGACAGTCTTATTGCTAACAGTTTTCATAAATAAGGCCCTATATTTGTCACAGCATAGGACACTTTTTGACATACAGACACAAATTTATGAAGTGCCATGCAACACTTACAAAAATAAGTTTGTACTCTAAGCATTTGCAGCATTGCATATGAAAGTTTAGAAAACAACAATTTTCATACCTCTGGGCCATTGTGTGCAGCAGGAGCTCTGGCATAGCCTAATAGGCTTCTGCATATGGCAGGCACTGAGGCCTTTATCTGGCCTCCGACTGTCAAAGCAACTGTTGTAACCCTGTGGTGCTGTTGTGGATTGCCGATGGTTGACAGAGGCGGACCTTTTCTCTGTCAACCACTTAGATGCTGCGGCTGGTATTGACTGCTGCATGTAGAAGGTTAAACGGATGGGGTCAGAGCTAGCTTCCATTCTTGTCATAGCATCAATTTGTACTACAAATGGTGCAGACATAGCATATTAACAAATCCCCTCCCCACACTCTTCACTCCTATTGAATGTCCAGAGACCAGAAAACAATGCAGAATTTTCCGCCTATAGACTTGAAAGAGATTCAGGTTCAGGACATTCCAAATCCCAAATATTAAGCCAAACAGCTGTGGACTCAAATAGAGACCTATTTAAGCAATACTACTTAGAAACTGCACACATTTATGAAAAGGGCTTAGCCATGACCAGAGCATATGTTAGGGCCCACTGAGGTTAAGGACAGTATTGCAATCTGCTTAAACTTGCTCTACAATAGTTATTTTAAGATTGAAATAGACAGTGTGCCCAGCCCATAGCCAACGCACACCTGTTACTGGCCCTGTTGATGATAATAGTTTGTATTATCCTCCATGATATCGTGTATAAGTTGAATGTATATAATACCGATCTGAAAATACTGTAAATACTTTCACAATTAACACAAATCAATGTATTCTTTTCTTACTTTCAGTCACACTGTGTCCATTCTCAGTTGTAAAGTGTACTTTGATAAAATAAAACCGCACATTACCTATATGTTTATATATGCACTCTGTGACCCTACAATCCTATGAAGAACACACTTGAAGGTTAAGTAACTCTAGATCTCAGTTAATCTCATGTAATCTCCTATTGCTAAATGAGTGTATACCGTTCCAGCATCCTTTCTCAGGCTGCCACTTGCATGCCTTGGACCATGAAGTCTCAACACTGGTTGACTTGTTCCTAATTGCACAGAAGTCATGATTTCCTACATTTTCTTTTATATTGCATTACAGGTTTTTGCAAAACTTGAAGCATTCTGTCCATCACAGTGCACTTGTATTTTTCATGGGAGAAGTGATGGGACTGGGGCAAGGTAAGTACATTATAGACATATGGACTTTGATAGACAGACAGACGGAAGGATGGACAGATGGGCAGACGGACAGACAGACAGACAGATACATAGATAGATGGATGGATGGATAGATAGATAGATAAATAGTCCAAAAGATTGATAGAGAGATAGATAGATCGATAGAGAAATGAATAGGGAGATAGAGAGGTAAGTAGGTATGTAATGTTAAAGATTAACAGAGAGATTGCTGTATATATAGTTATATATAAAGACCAATAGACCGATAGATACATAAAAATTTAACTTATCGATCAAAAGATATATTGATAGATTACATATATAGATATATAAATAAATAGGCTGATAGGTAGATAGATACATTAATAGAGATGTAGATAATTTGTATAATGGTGACTATTTCACTGATTTCTGTTAAATCTAACAATATCTACACGCAGCTATACACATCTTCCTGTGCGTGTATATATAAATATAAATATATATATATAAATATATATATATATATTATTATATATATATATTATATATATTATATTTTATATATATATATATATATATATATAAATATACACAACAAGTCCCCAGGTTATGAACAGGATAGGGACTATAGGTTTGTTAAGGTTTGTTAAGTTGAATTTTTATGTGAGTCGGAACAGGTATATTTATTAAATGTAACTCCAGCACAAAATATTTTTTTTTTAGTTTTTGAGGGTTTTTACATTGTTTTTGCTGTATCTGCCCCTGTTAAGAAGATTTCACCTCATTTTCACCTCATGTGTTGTTGTGGCATGTTGCCACTTGTCATTCCACAGTTACTATCTGCTGTGGAACATGGAACTACAAGTACCAGCATGCCCCATACGTTTTAGTTTGTAACTAGGGGACAGATGACAGATGTAAGTCGGAACGGTGTAAGTCGAGGACTATATATATACACACACAAATTGTATGTACTACCTGTTTCAGTTTTGTCATTGCATATACTCAATAATACATTTAGTGAGGGTAACAAACCAACAGTTGTAATCAATACAGTTAATAAGCTATTCCCTCAAGATAACATATTATACATTCAATACCTTCCTAGCAATAAGATATAGAACCAACACTGTCTATGGAAGAATAGATATTACTATAAGTATGTTAATGTGCCTAGTGGAAATTGCAATGTAATCACCCAGTGATAGCCTTATAAAAATGTTGGCTGTAATTTATCTAAAAGCTGTATAAAAATCAAGTATGAATGCAGAAAACATTAGTTTTTTTTCTCAGATAAGTATGGTAAATTCGGAGAGATCCACCAACAACTTAAATTGTATAATCCTGAAGGAATTGCGACTTACAGCTGCCATCTGGAAAAACAGTAATTCATTTATCCTATGACCACCTTCAGGCCATACTAATTTAATAATGGCTGTCATTGAGGGAGCAGTCATTTGACCAACAGTTATTTTATGTGTTGCCACCTTAAGACCAACATGTGTTAAGTATTGCCTGCATTATATTCTTACCAGGGTCTCAGAATTTTAATGCAGATATGGTTACCCATGTGCCACTTATATATGCTTAAATGATGGTAAAACATTTGCGTCATGTGGTTGTATGGTGTTAGACAGCTATGTATGCTTTCTTTTTCCAGAAACAGTATGAGATCTGTCAATGGGTTGTACTAGATCCAACCTGTGGACAGATGTAGCGCTGTGTCTGGCAGGAAGAAGCCATGTTTTTCTAATCCTTAAAACCCACTTATAGCATACATTAGGGGCGACATGTATGATTTTTATTATATTTACTATTTTACCAAAGGCAAACTTAAACTCTATCAGTTCTCAATCTATAAAACACTAAAACGTAACTTTTATTATGTATTATACATAATAAAAGTTACGTTTTAGTGTTTTATAGATTGAGAACTGATAGAGTTTAAGTTTGCCTATGGAAAAATAGTAAATATAGTGATCAATAGTCACTCTCTGTTCTCTTGCGAGATTCCCATTTTTTTGGAGACTATTTGACATGTATGATTTTTGGCACCCAGGCCCCAATTTTATTGCATGCATTTGTAACGTAGAATGCGCCTGAATCTATGAACCTGTTCTAATGTGAGTCATAGATTTGGCGCTTTCTAGCTACAAAGTGACAATTCTGGTTCAGGTAAACCCCTTTTGAAGTGCTCTACCTGTACCATTAGAAATGCGCCTGGATTTGCTGTACTAAACACATAAATGTGTAGCTTCGAACGGTTGTAGTGCGACACACCTCCGTCACTCCCCCAATCTCAGGCGCATTACAGAGTGCCGCGGGCGCTTTATAATGGGCCTAATTTTGTAGTGCGCCTGCTCATACATCGAGCACACAGGGCTGCGCCAGTAGTGTGGTGTCCATTCAGCCCAAAACTGGTGCAGGTTTTGGGCTGAAAGGATGCCACACTACTGGCGCAGCCCCGTTCATACATGTCGCCCTAGGTTTCTAGTTAAGGGATTGAATTCTATACAAGCCTGTATCTTAAAATATTGGTGGAGATTTATGAATGGGGTTTTCCAAGTCAATATTCTAAAACAAAATGGTGGTGGTGCTGCTGCAAGAGAATAAAAAAAAATCAAAATTTTATAACACTGTTAAGGAGGTTTTCCAGGTCGATATTTTAAAATAAAAAGTTGGTGCTGTAAAATGATAAAAAAGTCATATTTACCTCCCCATTCACCTCTGTTCCAGTCTGGTCTTCTGTATACTGCTGATCGGAGTGTTGCTGGTGCAGCTGCTGATTGGCCTCTCAGTAGTCACATGACATTTCCTGACATCAATGTTGGGATGTAAATGCTCTGAATAGTGATGTGGGGAAATGTCACATGACCACTGCAACAAATTAGTGACTACAGCTGTGACACTTTAACCAGAAGTAAACAGAAGATCCAGCCCATAACAGAGGTGAGTACGGAGATAAAGATGACTTTTTTATTGTCTTTCAGAAACAGCACCACCATTTTATTTTAAAATACCTGGAAAACCCTTCAACAGAGTTTTAAAATGCATCATTTTATGAGACAATGAAAATGGTACAAATTGAACCATTACTTTCAAAACGGTGAATGGAATAATACATTTGGAAGGACTTGGTAGACATGGTCAACAGTTTCCTATTCCTTACTCCAGTTTTCTGGAGCCCTTGCAAGGTATCCTTGCGAATTCCGCCAATGGAGGCCAAAAACATGATGTAAATGGAGGCTTTTACTATTATTGTCCATCAAAAATATTTTCTGTGCAACATTAAAAAATTTGTGCCATTTTATGACTCCTCTTCCTATTTTCCAGATACTTTTCAAGCTAGGAAAGTACAAAAAGTGCCAAAAACAAAAATTTTTTTTTTTATTGTGCGGGTAATATTTATATTTTTATATTTGTATTATTTAGTATATACTCTTTGTGTTCTATTCAACAAAGTTTGAAACACTAATGACTTTGGAATGTTAATAGACATGGCCGTCACCCCCTCCCCCAATAATTAGAAACATATGGCCTGGAGGTATAGCCCAGGCCTTGAATCAACAAGGTTTCTTTGTTTGAACAACTCCCAGTAAGAGGTGGGTCTATATTTAAATGTAAACTTTAAAACAACGTATAGGAAAGTAGGAGGAACATTATAAAAAATTAGGAAATACTGGGATTGGGGGGCAGACATCCTGTATATGCAATGTTATATGCTGTGTGTGTCTCCAATGTTTGCATTGAATAAATCATGGATATTTTTACCTTCAACTGATTTTTAATTTGAAAACCTGATCAACATCTAAAAAGCTTTATTAAGCTATGACATTATTACATCATATACTGCTTTGGCACAATGTGAAAATATGCTTAGAAATCGCCTCCATTGTATCTGGTCAAACTTTTAAAACATACATTAAAGGGGTTGTCTCACTACAAGGATTGCTTTTTATGTTAAAGATCTTGCAAAAACAAGTCACTTTGCAATATGTGTCAATTAACAGTGTCCTACGTATTCCTAGATATGCCCTCTTGTCTGGGCTGCATCAGCTTCTCAGGTCGCTATAGCTACAGACCGGTTTGATCTATCCTGACAGGCTGACAGCACTGGTTGCTATAGCTAAAGACCTGGCTTCTACTGCAGCCTAGTGGAAGCCAGTAAACACGCCCCTGAATTCAAAGTGAAACCAAGAAAACAGGACTGAGGTAAAATTAATCAATGTAGTGAGACAACCACTTTAATCTTCTAATGCAATAAGTTCTAAAATGCAATAATAAAGAATTGCACAATCATTTAATAGAATAAGAAACCAGAAATTCAGGGTAGGGGGTTCCCGTGTAGCCTCATTCCCCACCAAATAGATGGTGGGAATCTCTATACGTTAGCAAGCAGAGACTATGGTCTAGCATAACATGTTCATTTATGTATTACTAAAGTTTAAGATTAGTAAAACGTTATCTACCTCACATACCATTCTTTTTTGCCATACCAGGTCTGTATTGTGCAATGACCCCGACATGTTTGACATCCCAGTCAATGTCCCAGTTGACACTGTTAAACTCCGGGTTGAAAAGACTGTTATCCGTAGAATTCCCACTGAAGCCTTCTATTACCTGGTTGATCTGAAATATCTCTGGATCACCTACAACAGTATAACTACCATTGACTCAAGCAGCTTCTACAATCTAAAGCAGCTGCATGAATTACGTCTGGATGGAAATTTGATATCGATATTTCCATGGGAATCTTTATTAGAGATGCCTCGACTGCGAACCCTGGACCTACATAACAATAAGATAGCAACTATCCCAGCTGAGGCAGCACGTTACCTGAGGAACATTACATACCTTGACATATCCAGCAACAAGCTCACCACTCTGCCTTCTGACCTCTTGGAAACCTGGCCTCCTTTCTCTGATCCAGCATTGAGGGGTACCGAGCAACTTCACCAAAGAATCGTACTAGGTAAAATCTGAAAATATACTTCATGGATTACATGTTGTTGTTATAATTGACACATAGGTTTAACACATAAACCTTTATGTGACCTTAAAGGGGTGTTCTTACCATGCTGTTTTACAGAGCCTGCTCTTTACAGCACGCTTCAGAGTCTGTTAGAGGGATATTGGTGATGGAGGATGTTAAACAGCAGGGCAGAAGGCTACATAGCTCTAAAGCAGACCCGGGCATTGTACGGCCCGCGGGCCGCATCCGGCCCCCTAGTTAGCCGGATGCGGCCCAAAGCGTACAATGGCCAGGTCTAATAATAGTAGCGCTAATGGCCCGCCGCGGCCGGGTAGCACTGAGAGGCCGCGGTGGGCCTTCAGCACTACTATTGTATTGGTGAATTGGGCAGTGATGCGATGCTCATTGCTGCTGGTTGGAGCGTCCCTGTGATGGCGGCGTGATGACATCATGCCGCTAGCCTCAGGCAGAAGAGTAACGCGCCTGTCCGGGAAGCAGGGAAGGTGAGTATTAGTGTTGTTATTTTTAATTTCGGTCATAAATCTATTATTATTATTCATTTATATACCTGCCTCTGGGGACTATATCTATCTATATACCTGCCTGTGAGGACCCATATCTATCTATATACCTGCCTGAGGGGACCTATATCTATATACCCCTGCCTGAGGGGACCTATATCTATATACCTGCCTGACTGAGGGGAGTTGTATATACCTGCCTCACTGAGGGGACATATCTATATACCTACCTTACTGAGGGGAGCTGTATAAACCTTCCTTACTGAGGGTAGAGAGTAAGTTTCCACAAAAATAAACCCCAAAAATGAATTTTTCCCCTTCCACCCTTTTTTTTATTTTTTATTATTCCGGCATTCTAAAACCATCCCAATTTAGCATGCAGCCCCATGGGAAAATTAATTGCCCAGCCCTGCTCTAAAGGGTTAAAGCTTGTCAGTACAAAACATGAACAAGCTCCTCTGCTGCTGATAAGACACAGTAAGGAGTGATGCCACCATCAGGGCCAGAGCTGTTAGAGCAGAGAGAGGTAATCTAGGGAAGCTTGTGTACACAAGCATCAGATATGAACTGCTCTAGTTTTGAAGGAAAGTGAATTTAGAACAGCAATATTTAATAATTGTCTTTATTTATCTTTGCCTACATGTTTAAAGCTAATCAATGGAAGTACCTCCATAAATGTTGTCACCATGCTGTAAATTGTCACCATACTGTTTCACTGAGTCACAAGCAGTTTTACACTCACTCTGTCTCCTCTGTGGGTAGTTCTATAGCAGTGATTAGCATATCTGTAAGTAGCTGAATTGTTCAGGGATGTTCACACGACTTTTTTTTAGATACCTGTTTGGGTACGTTTTTCAGACCAAAAAATGGACCCAAATACTTATCTAACTTTGCTCAGTGAGATTTATATTGAATTCAATGTAAAACACATATCGTCATTCAGACGATACATGTTTTACATACGTCTTTTGGATGCATTTAACGGATCCGATCAAAGGATTGACATGTCAATTCTTTATCTGTTTTAAGCATCAAACACCCTATTTAAAACTATAGGGTATGTTTTTGCTGCACAGAAAACGTATCCAAACACGTATCTCACTTTGGGTACATGTTTGGAAATGTTTTATGCGGAGTTTTTCAATACATTTTTCAGATTAAAAAATCTATTGAAAAATGCTGTGTGACCATACCCTTAATTTTCACAGCAGTATTGGAATCGATTGGCAAAGGGTTGACTCCAATGTGTTACATTTTCTGATTCATTAAACTGAAACCCCTTTAAGCCATTTTGTAATCAGTTTGGCAGTATGCTTTGGGTCATTGTCCATTTGGAAGGCCCATTTCCACTCAAGCTTTAACTTCCTGGCTGATGTCTAGAGATGTTGCTTCAGTGCACCAGTCCCTCCTGCAGCAAAATGTTTCTGGTGTGCATAAAAAAAACAAAACATCTACAGGTGTGTCTCTAATTAACTCAGATGTTGCCAATAGTGCCAGATAGTAAGAAAAATATGCATATGTGTCGTTTTTACACAGTGCATGTAAACTTCTGGTTTCAACTGTATATACATACACTGTGTGTATATATATATATATATATATATATATATATATATATATATATATATATATATACAAATAAAAAAAGAGAAGCACATAACACATAATTTATAGCACCACATCTGTAAAAGTCAGATCAATTAATACAGTACAGTATCTCACAAAAGTGAGTGCACTCCTCACATTTCTGTAAATATTGTATTAAATCTTTTCGTGGGACAGCACTGAAGATATGACACTTTGATACAATGTCAAGTAGACAATGTACAGCTTGTGTAAATTTGGTGTGCCCTCAAAATAACACACAACCAAAAGTGAGTACACCCTGAAGTGAAAATGAACAAATTGTGCCCAAAATGTCAATATTTTGTGCAGCCAACATTATTTTCCATCACTGCCTTGACTCTCTCGGGCATGGAGTTCACTAGAGCTTCATAGGTTGCCACTAGAATCCTCTTCCACTCCTCCATGACAACATCACAGAGCTGGTGGATGTTAGAGACCTCGTGCTCCTTCTCCTTCCGTTTGAGGATGCTCCTCAGATGCTCAATAGGGTTTAGGTCTGGAGACTTGTTTGGCCAGTCTAGCACCATTACCCTCATATTCTTTAGTAAGGCAATGGTCGTCTTGGAGGTGTGTTTAGGGTCATTATCATGCTGGAATACTGCCCTGTGGCCCAGTTTCCGAAGGAAGTGGATCATGCTCTGCTTCAGTATGTCATAAGTACATTTTGGCTTTCATGGTTCCCTCAATGAATTGTAGCTCTCCACAACCGGCAGCACTCATGCAACCCAAAACCATGACACTCCCACCAACATGCTTGACTGTAGGCAAGACACACTTGTCTTTGTACTCTTCATCTTATTAACCAAATAAGTTTATCTTGGTCTCATTAGATCACAGGACATGGTTCCAGCAATCCATGTCCTTAGTCTGCTTGTCAACAGCAAACTGCTTTCAGGCTCTTTTGTGCATCATCTTTAGAAGAGGCTTCCTTCTGGGATGACAGCCATGCAGACCAATTTGATGTAGTGTGCGGCATATGGTCTGAGCACTAACGTGCTAACCCCCCACCCCTTTAACCTTTGCAACAATGCTGGTAGCACGCATACATCTATTCTGAAAAGACAATCTCTGAGTATGACGCTGAGGACGTGCACTCAACCCCTCTGGCTGACCATGCCAAGGCCTGTTCTGAGTGGAGCCTGTCTTGTTAAACTGCTTTATGGTCTTAGCCACTGTGCCACAGCTCAGTTTCAAACAATCTAATTATAGCCTAGGCCTTCTTTATGCAGGGCAACAATTAAATTTTTACAGATCCTTGGACAGTTCTTTGCCATGAAGTGCCATGTTGAACTTCCAGTGTGACCAGTATGAGAGAGTATAAGAGTGATAACACCAAATTTAACATCTGCTCCCCATTCACACCTGAGACCTTGTAACACTAACGACTCACTCGGCATCATGGACCTTTGCAGCAGGTTGTAATAGACAATAGTCTGCAGTAACAGTCTGGACTTTTAAACTTTTTGTGATGATTGCTACAGAAGCAAAATGGGCCTTATGTATGAAAACTGTCAGTAAGACTGTCTTTGTTGCTCATAGCAACCAGTTATAGCTCTGCTTTTATATTTCCAGAACACTATATGAAATGAAAGCAGAGCTCTGATTGATTGCTAGGAGCAACAAAGGAAGGGAAGATCTCTCCTTAAGGAGAGCACCGAACGAACGGCTTGTAGAGTTTTTGTTTTGCCTTTTCGCCCTCTACTTAGCATCTGCATATCACAAGGCATTATGGGAATGGGGCTGAGAAGCCCACAGCACCCTCTTTTGGTTGTAACAAATCCTTTTTGCTTTCTCAAGACTCGGTGGGTCAAAAGCAAATTGAGGATTTGTTACAACCAACAGAGGGCGCTGTGGGCTTCTCAGCCCCTTTCCCATAATGCCTTGTGATATGCAGATGCTAAGTAGAGGGCGAAAAGGCAAAACAAAAACTCTACAAGCTGTTCGTTCGGTGCTCTCCTTAAGGAGAGATCTTCCCTTCCTGAGCTACCCGATGCCTCCCACACAGCCAGCCAGTATCTTCTCTACTCTGCACTGAAGAGGGACAAAAATCCCGAAACAGCGTTGTCTGTAGATGAGAGATACTGGCTTGGCTAAAAAATCCTTTTTGCTTTCTCAAGACTCGGTGGGTCAAAAGCAAATTGAGGATTTGTTACAACTAACATAGGGCGCTGTGGGCTTCTCAGCCCCTTTCCCATAATGCCTTGTGATAGGAGCAACAAAGACAGTCTTACTGCTGGACAGTTTTCATACATAAGGCCCAGTGCTTATTATTTATTGCCTTGTACTACCAAAATAAAGCATTCAGCCAAAACTTCGAAAGAAAATAGTTTTCCATGAATATTTAGCTTAAAAAATTCCCTTCTTTTAATCTGAGTGTCCCCTTAGTGACACGTTGTGGTAAGGCACAGGATCATTCAACTCTCTAGAGAGCTATGGGGAGGGGTTGGCGATCGCTACCACTTATAGAACAAGTCGGCTTGTAATGGAGGAAATCCCTCCAAGGAAATCCCTCTTTCCTTGTTTATGATACTTCTGGAAATCTTTTTGCCAACAGCAGAAAAATCGTCAGGAATGCCCTCGCTTTATCTCCAATTGGCTGACCTATATATTGGGAAGAATTATGCATTGTGGCATATTTGGTGCATAAATTACTTGTATTTCCCATAATGAGGTCTCCATTCTGATCACTGTCTGCACATTATTGTTGTAATTCTAAAACTGATTGGACAGAGGGAATATTTATGCAAGTTTGATGATAACTTCATGATGGAACTGTGTGCACATAGTGATATTAACTGATTTTGTTGGGATTCTAGCACAGCTTGTAATTGGAAAAATCTAAAGTATATTTTGGGTACTTTGGGTGACATGTATGTACGGGGCTGTGTCAGAAGTCTGTTGTCTTTTCAGCCCGAAAACTGGCGCAGTCCTGTTTGCTATATTTTTTTTTATCAGGTACACTCCAATATCAGGCACATTACAAAGTGCACATGACACTTTGTAATGCGCCTGAAATCGGGGGCGTGCTGGAGGCGTGTCGCACTATAACCGTATGATTCTACACATTTTTAGCTTCATTACGGCAAATCCAGGTGCTTTAACTGATGAACGGGTAGAGCACTTTAAAAGTGGTTTACCTGACCAGAATTGCCCTTTTTTATAGCTAAAAGCACTAAATCATGATCTGCAGTAAATAGTTCATACATTCAAAATGCATTCTACGCTACTAATTCGGGCAAAAAAAATGGTGCCTGGGCACCAAAAATCATACATGTCGCCCTTTGTCTATTTTACAAATACATAGTTCAACTTGTCATTATCTTATTAAGATTGTCAATCCACACTAAATATGTCCAGGTTTTTTTTTCAATAATTACTCAACAAGCAACTACAGAGGATAATATCTGTGCCTATGGATTTCTTATTATTGGATTCAGTATTCATGGCTGATTAGGTTATATAATGACTTCAATGATACAGACAGTATGTGATGTAAGTCCTTTAAGTACTATAGCTCCTGTCTAAGTATTGGATACAGCTTTTCTTAAGGCGTAACTCCAATTATAAAGCAACTTTTCCGAAACCAACAGCACAAGCAAAAATGAAAAAAAAAAACACGTTAATATTTGTTACTAGAGAGAAATGCTTTTTACTCTATTTAATCAGCCTCCTTTTCCCCCCTTCTGCTTTATTATCTGTGCACTAAGAAAATCCATCTTCTAAGACCTCAGTTTCACTGACAGTTCATATTACAGCTATATATAGGGTGACATGTCCCAATATGAATGTGCCATAATTTTGGTGTATTTAGTGCCAAAAAAACTTTTCCGCCATATTCTCGATATAAGTGGACTGTAATAAATTAAAACTAGGCGCATTATACGCCAGGCACGACACATTGTAATAACACAATGCACCTATCGATTGTAATAACGCAATGCACCTATCGATTGTAATAACTAGAGATGGGCGAATTGATTCTAACGAAGTGGAATTCGTTTAGAATTTCAGGAAAACTTCGGTTTGGAACGAAGTCGAAGTTTGGGGTACTTCGGAAAGAACGAAGTGTGCTTTTGATTGATAAAAATGGCTGCGAGCACATGGCGCTACATGGCAAAGCACTCTGGGAGGAAGAAGGGGATAGCCTGCATGACATGTGCAGAGATGAAGCCAATCAGAGACCGGCGGGATTCTGTAACGTCACCGCACTATATAAGTCCGGGCGCGACGCTGGGAGCTCATACTCCTCTCACTGAGCTCAAACAGGGAAGGTGCTGCTGCGGCTGATAGCTCTTACTGAAAATTGATTTTTATATAGCGATTTCTATGGGGTGTCTCACTTTTCTCAGAGACTGTTCTCTTAATGTTCTATTTCCCAATTTTTTGGGGTATTGGGTCTGAAATCCAGTGTGCGTCCACTGCAGCTGCATAATACATTCAATATCCAAGTGGGGTCTAAGCCAGTTCCTGTTGTAATTCATTTAAAGAAACAGCGTTTTTACAATACAAATACCCCCTTCATTTTTGGCTGCTCAATTCTTTTGCGCAATTTACATCCAGGGGTTAATTAAGCGTTGTTTTGCTGGTGTGCTGACCCCAAGAAACCGCTTTTAAACCCAAATATTATACATTTTTCCTGTACCTAATTCAACAAAGGTTAATTACAATGTATCTTTTGTTGTGGGGCTAGAAAACAGAAAATTGTAACACGCTACAAAGCTACTAATTTTTGTGCAGCTAAATTTCTTTGGCACAATTTACACCCGGGGGTTAATTAAGAGTTGTTTTGGCTGGTGGCTGACAAAAAAAAACCTTCTTTTTTTTAACGCCCAAAAAAAAACTTTTTCCTGTAGCCAAATTCCAGAAAAGGTTAATTACAACGTATCCTTGTTGTGTGCGTAGAAAACAGCAATTGTAACACCTACAAAGCTACTATTTTTTGGGGCTCAATTCTTTGGCGAAATTTACATCTAGGGGTTAATTAAGCTTTGTTTTGCTGTGTGCTGACAAAAAAAAACCCGTCTTTTTTAACGGCAAAATAAAAACATTTTCCTGTAGCCTAATTCACAAGAAAAGGGTTTAATTAAAACTGTTCCTTTGTTGTGTGCGTAGTATACACGAAATTGTAACACGCTACAAAGCTACTAGTTTGGGGGCTCAATTTCTTTGGCGCAATTTACATCCGGGGGTTTAAATTAAACTTGTTTTTGCTGGTGTGCTGACCCCAAGAAACCGTCTTTTTCAACCCCAAAAATATAAAACATTTTCCCTGAGCCAAATTCATGTCCAAAGGGTTAAATTACAACGATCTTTTGTTTTTGGGCTAAAAAACAGCAATTGTAACACGCTACAAAGCTACTAGTTTGTGCGGCTCAATTTTTTGGCGCAATTTACATCCAGGGGTTAATTAAGCGTTGTTTTGCTGGGTGCTGACAAAAAAAACCCTTTTTTTAAACCCAAAATATATACATTTTTCCTGTAGCCTAATTAAACCGAAGTTAAATTTAACCCTTTTTGTGCTTTTACATTTAGTAAAACACACAGTTTTTTTAAACACACATACAAAAATTTTTCCTGGCCATTTATGGAGCGCAATTTTATCCAAGGGTTACCCAAACTTTTTAATAGTTCTTTGGGGTCAAAAAAAGGGTGATATTTACATATACAGATATCATCATCAAACAGTGTCTTTCATTTTTGAACAAACGTATGTCAGACAGAGAGGGGGCAGGGGTCTTCGCCTCGATGGCAGTGGCACAAACATTCCTGGAACAGGCCCAGGTCGCACACAGAAGGGGGCCCCGCAGCAGGGTCACCGGTAGGCCACAACTGCCCTGTCATCAAACTCCGGGGTTTTTTTCCAACCCCAAATGTTCTTTATTGGTTGACTAGGTCATCCCTTCCCCCCAGAGAATCTGACAACCCCAGCCAAGAGTCGGGGGGAAATCAGACCAAACCCTTTGTTGGCATGGCCCGGGAGCGGGGAAGGGCCCCCCCTGTCCCAAATCCGCCTCTGCCCACCGGTTCCCTCACCCGGGGACTACAGTGGTCTGGGCTCACGCCACTATATAGCGAGATGAACAATTTGAGGAGGGCAGCCAGCACTTGGCAGCAAAAAATGGGCCAATATCCCCTTTTCTTGCAGTAGGCGCAAAGTAAGATGTGGAAGTGGCAGGGAGGTCATGTTGTAAAGGGTCAGCCCGCATCCCAAAGACCTGATGGGGACACATGACATGAAACACAAATAGAGTTGATGTAGCCGACCGCACTTGGGACCCGGGGTGAGGCAAGGCTTCCATCGTCAGAAAGGGGGCGTCACTTGGGGCTCAGGCAGCAGCGCAGCCACAAGTGGGTCGTGTGGCCTGATCAGAAGGAAGCAGCAGTGTGAGGTCGGGAGCCAAGCGGCCACGGGGAAAAAAAACCCCTTCGCAGGCCAAACAAAGTAGGGGCACAGGGCTCAGCGGGGCAGGGCTGCAGTAGTCCACTCTTTGCGGAGCGTTGGCGGAAAAATCCATACTCGCGGTGGCAGTTCCTTGCAAAGGGACACCGGGAGGAGCCAAATGGGTATAGTAGAATCTGTGGGCAAAATGAAGCGTGGCCGGGGAGCTAACATTGTACCACGCCCTGCGTCACCACAGCATCCCCATCCGGTGGCCTGGGAGAAACGTGGCTCGATGGGGTGGGTCCACCGCCGCCGCAGCAACAGCAGCAAAAGCCCCAGTGGCCCCATGTCATTGCACCAGTCAAGGCCCACCACCTCTGCAAAAGGGGAGCTGTTTCTCTTTGACTCTCTCCCCCGGGCCAGATGCTCCTGCCCTCGCTACTCATGGGGCCACAGTCGTTTAGCGAGGGGATTGAAAGAGACAACAGATGTCGTCCAACCATCCTAAGGTGCAGCAGCTGACCGTGCTCCGTCCAATTTTTTTGGTATTGCATCCCCTCCTTTCCAAAAGGTGGACTCTGCACCATTTAGAAAACTAAGGCTTTTTCCGAGCCGAGATGGAAGTTCCAAGCGGAGGAGGTGGATGGGGATGAGGAAAACAAGGCAGATGACCCCCAACACCGGGCAGTATACAGTGGAAATGGGGCAGGGGCCCCTCGGAGTCACTTTTTGCAGATGGCCCCCCAGCATGCTTATTTGCCTGGGAGTGACAGCCAAATCAGCATCCGCAGAGGGGATGACTTCTGGCTCTCCACCCCATTGGGCCCTCGCTACCTCCAAAAAGGAGCCTTTTTTCCCCAGCATTGAGAGGGGAAACAAACTCAAATACTATAGAGAAATCCTCCGAATCAGTTGGCCCGGCCTATTGCGGGGATCGTCCCCCTCTGAAGGTCTACCGGGGGGTTCCCCAGCCTCACGTACTACTCCGCGGGTGCTGGGGGAAAGGGGGGGGGGTAGGGCAGTACCAGCTCCATCAGTAGTAACCTAAGTCTGATACTGATGACAGCCCTTTCCCTTTACCCCCTAGTGAGGGGGGCAGTCGCCACGCAGACCTGGAGCAGGGCCCGAACCAACAGGTTTTGGGGGCCCACTTTGGAAAAGCACTCTTCCACCTCAGTTTGAAGAACTGCTGGAAAATACTGGGGCACCAAACTGGGGGAAAGTTGGGCCGGCAAATTTTTCCGAATTTTGCAATGGGAAAAAGCTTTTCCCGCCCGGCCAGTATTTTGGAATCAGAAACGGGTGTTCAGTGCGGCGGGGGCCATCTTACCCCAAGGAGAACCCCTTGTCCACGGGGAAAAGGGAAAAGACTGAAACCCTTTTTCAAAGGGGGTGAATCACAAAGGGGTCGGCCAGGATTTTCCACACACCAATTACTTAGGGCGTCAGTCCCGGGGGTTTAAACTAAAATGCCTCAGCCACAATTCTTATGGGGCCCCCCCGCCTGATGCCACACATCGCTGCCCGTTTCTCCATCTGCCTACCACCATTTTTTTACCAGGGACTGGTATTTTCCACCCCAAAAACCCCCAAAACTCTGTTTATTTTGGGCCCCTTAAAGACCCCAACTTTCTGCTGGGGTTGCCGTGACATCCCAACTCTGTCATTTGGGGCCACTCTCTTTACCTCATTCTGTTTCCCTGCCTCCGTCACCTCAAATTTTCTTTTCCCTTGTTTCCACCTGTGGCCCCACTCCTTTTTTTTTCCACCACCAAAATTGTCCATTGTCCACCCGTCGAAACCCCATGCTGCTAGTTGGTTGGGTGCCTGCCAAGTCCCCCCACCCCTGTGTCATTGTGCCCCTGCCTGACCTCATGCTGGGTGCCCCCCCGTGTTTCCCCCGGGTCCTCAGCATTGGCCACTCGGGCTTCCCCTTTTTGCCCCCTCCAGAATGTCATTTTGCCACTCTCTGACCTCATGCTGCTGCGTGACTCCTCCGGGTGCCCTCCACAAATTTTTCATTTTTGCCACACTGTGGCCCAATACTGTTTTTTCCCCCTCCAAAATGTCATTGTGCCACTGGGCCCGACCTCGTACTGCTGCCCGTTGTGACCCCTACACCCGTGTTTATTGTGCCCCTCTGTGGCCTAATACATGTTTTGGGCACCACCAAAATTTTCAATTTTTGCCACTGGGCCCTTCCTCATGCGCTGCTGTTGCTGCTGGGCCCTGGTCCCCACCCCTGTGTCAATTTTGGGCCCCTTTTTTGACCTCATGCTGCTGGGGGCTGCTGCCGTGTCCCCCCCCCACTGTGTCATTTTGCCAAATGCTGACCTCATGCTGCTGGGCCGGGGCCGGGGACCTCCGCCTCAGTCATTTTTGCCATTCTGTGGGGTTTCCTCCTGTTTTTGCCACCTTTCCCGAAAAGGGCATTTTGCCACGCCTGACCTCATGCTGCCCGCCCGGCCCCTTGACCTCCCTCTCAGTCATTTTGCCATTCTGTTTGGGTTCCTCCGTTTTGCCCCCTTTTCCCAAAAGTCCATTTTGGCACCCCGGGCCCGACCTCCCGCTGCGCCACCGGGAAACCCCCGCTCTCAGTCATTGTGCCATTCTGTGGCTTCCTCCTGTTTTGCCACCCCCCAGAATGTCCCTTGTGCCCACGCCTTTACCCCCCATACTGCGCCACCATACCCCCCAAACGGTGAAATTTTTGCCACTCCCGTGGCCTTTAAAAACTTTTTTGCCACCTCCCAAAAATCATTGGGGCCACTTGCCCCGATCCATGGGGTGCCGCCCGGTTTACCTCCACTTCTCAGTCATTGTGGCCCTTTTGTGGCTTTTCCCCCTGTTTTCCAATCCAGAATTTTCCCTTTTTTGGGCCCCTGGGCCCGACCCCCATTCGCTGCCCGCCCCGACCCCGCCTCTGCTGCCCCGCCCGGGCCTCCGCTCTCAGTCATTTGTGCCAAATCTGTGGCCCCCTGTTTTGCCACCTCCAGAAAGTCATTGTGCCCCCTGTTTTGAAACCCCAGCGCCCGTGGGTGCCGCCGGGGCACCCTCCACACCCCAAACACTAATGGTTTCCACCTGAGCCTCACTTGTTTTTTTTTTCCAAAAAAAAAAAATTCGCTGGCATGACTTTAAACAGGCCAAAATTTCCTTTCTTCAGTTTTTTGGGCAGTTTTTCCCCCTTAAAATGCCCAGGGAATTTTTTAGTGAAGCGATTCTAAGAGCGGCGGCAGTCCCCTGCGTGTCATACTAAAACACAACATTGTATGAAGACCAAACCAACCTAACTCTGCATATTTAAGCATGGCACAACATTCTACAGCACCCTGCAGGCTCTGTGCAGCCAGGAAATAGCTGCTTTTTAACGTGATTCGTCCGAAGTAATTCGGACCGAATTTATTTTTGTCGGAAAATTCGGTGAAGTGACCGAATCGAAATTTTGAGAAATTCGCCCATCTCTAGTAATAATGCAATGCACCTATCGAGGTGCATGACATACACTAGCAATGATACGCTATGCACCTCGATTACACAATGCGCCTTTTTAAGCGTATTAAGTTTACTATGCAAGGTATACCTTATGAAAGTTTTTTTAAATGATCGTACTTTCAAGCAGGGCTGTGGAGTCAGAGTCTGTCAGTGCCTATTTTGCAGGAGTCGGAGTCGTCATAAAATGGACCAACTCCGACTCCCAAAATATATAATAAGTTGGTCCAGTTGGTTCGATGCAGTGCAAAGAGCAAGATGAATTGGATCTTGCCAGTGCTACTGCTCCCATATCTTCAGCCTCATCCCATGAGGAGTGGACTTGATGACATGGAGCAGGCAAAGCGCTGCCCCAGGAGAAAAGATTCTGCTCCCATGGCAAAGAGATTTCAGCCAAATTTTTCATCTTATTTCAAAGAAGTAGAAGAGTTCAACTATTCATCAGAACTGACTGTGGCTGAGGCAATTCCTTTATATCCTGACACTGTTAGGATGTTGCCCCCTGTTGGTCACCGCTTCCCCCAACCCAAGTTAGTATAGAGAGGCCGTTCTCTAGCCTGGAAAATAATGAGATCAATGTGAGGTCATGTATGCAGGATCTGATGGAGGCAATACTATTTCTCAGAACAAATTCAGAGACTCCACAAATGTTCCTGCAGTGTTTTGCATATTTTCAAATTTTCGTGTTCTAAGGTCATATCCAATAAATATATTTTGCACTGACAAGAAAAATGGTAATGATGTTTTGAACTTGTGACTTTCAGGCTCCATATCTCACCCTCCACTACAGCTTTGTACATGAGGCTACTGTAATTTTATAGACAGTCATCTTACCTATCTGTTACATAGTTCTGCAGATTCTTTCCTGTAACTGCATTGTTACTGTTTTGTTCCTAAAAATCAAAATGTTAATTTTTATTATTGTGTTAGTATTTGGGAAATCCACCTTTGGTTTTCAGCACTGCCTGAATCCTTCTGGGCTCTGAATCAGATTAAGCTATCTTGACCAAAATCTGATCCCAGGTCTCTTCTACACATTCCCGATGTTGGTGCAGACTGGATTTGGATACGAATACAGCTTTTTCTTCAACTCTACCCACAAGTGATCAAAATACATTGTTTAACCCTTTGCTTAATCTTGTATTTCTACCCAAATAGCTTATTGTATCATAAGGTGATAAAAAACCGATGTTACCATTTTAAACTACAGTAAAGTTATCATTTTAAACATGCGCCAGTATGAGGGAGTCAGGAGTCGGAGTCGGAGGTTTGGGAAATTGAGGAGTCGGAGTCGGTGCTTTGGCTTGCCAACTCCACAGCCCTGCTGTCAAGCGCACTTTACACTGATTAAATGCACCAAAAATAGATTTCTATAAGCAGCTGAAGCTGAGGTCCCGGAAGATTCTTGTAGGCCCCAATCTCGTTTCGTCCACTCTGTTGTATGCATTTGGATACATTAAAAAACGTATCTAGGTGGATGCTGCCAGACGTGTTGGGGCCCTGGAGATCTCTAGGGCAAGCATAATCTGAATTGGACTACGTGTGTCCTATTTACTCAACGTATGTGCTGTCTGTATTGGAAACAAAAGTATGGTAGTCTAAATTGGGGCAAAGCACCAGACCTGTGAACAATTCAGCATACTTGTCAACTGCTATGGCTGTAACAGATAAAAAAGTGCTGCATGCATCATTTCTTGCCCAGACACAACCATGAGGGATGGCAACTATGCTGCGTCATCAGACATCTGTGAATCCAGCTGTCATGATCATGCCAGAAAGTACCCCAGCTTTGAGTTCTGGTCGCCGGCCACGGCCGTTGCGACGTAAGCCGTGGTTTTTGACAAAAGTGTTTACATTTGTGTTTTACTATGTGAAAATGGGTTTTCTTCCCTGCTATCCTGATTGATTCCTGGCCGACGCCTAGGCCAGGAATCTTCCAGCACTCCACGGGTTTAACCTGGCTCCTTGAATCCTGGTGATTGACAGCTCTACCTTCCTATTCTGGTCTTCTGTTTCTTCCTCCCATTGCCTTTGTTCCCCTTTGGTTTCTTCTGGAAGGTATTTAAGGGCCTCTTCTGGCTCCTCTCTTTGCTGGTTACACTGGTCCTTTTCTGTCTGTTACTTACCTACTCCCCATTCTGTGACCCCCCTGGGTAACCCTTTCTCTGCCCTTGGATCACCCTTTTTTTTTCCCGCCTTCTGACCTTTTTTTCGGGGTTTTCCCGATAGTTTCCCCGACTTTTGGGTTGCTTGCCATCCCCTTTTTGTGTTTTTAAATTTTTTGTTGCGTCTTGTGGTTTTTACGCTTAAATTTTAGTATAGTGCTCAGTCTTTTGGTTGGGGGCCGGGCCTATTAAGGAGGGCCCGGGGACCCCAAAAAGGCAGGGACAGGGGTTGGGGTCGTGTCAGGGCCTCCCCGGGTGTTTTGTCTGTTCGTGCGGCCCCTTTATGGATTTCCCTTACACCAACTTTTTAATTTTGTGCCACGGTGGGAAAAAAAAGGTTAGTTTTTTTTTTTTTTATCTTTTAAATTTAGCTGAGGTTTGGGGTTTTCACAAAAAGGGTTAAAAAGGGGGGTTTTTCAAGACTCCCTACCCCAAAATGTCCCCCATGAAAGTTTTTTTTTCATGGAATTTTTAAAGATGCTTTCAGCCAAAACTTTTGGCCCAAAAAGTTCCCCATGCCCAGATTGGGTTCAGCTTTTGGGCCCGGGTCGTGAGGTCCATTAACCAAGGCATCCCTTCAATGGGGACTAAAAAAGGGAAGGGGGGGGAACAATGGAGCTTTGGCAATGCTGAAACGGTGGTGATGGCAGAGGAAAGTATGGGTTCCCAAATTTTTTTTAAACAATTTAAAAGGAAAGGGGACTTTTTTTGAAAAACCCCCCTTTAAATGCCCTCTTTTTTTGCTTTAGTTTGGGGATAAAGGGGTTTTTCCCATCTTCCCCCAAATTTTAGGGTTTTACTTTAATTTTCTGGGTTAAGGTTTTGGGCCCCCTCTGCTGCCTGCACCTATCTAGGCAAAAAGGGCCCCCCAAAAAATCCTGGAATTTTAATGGAGAAATTGCGTGCTTTTTTATTTTTCCCCTATTTTTTAAATTTAATAGGAGGGTCTGAATGGGGGAGCGCACCTAGCAAATTTTTTGCCTTTTTCATTGGATGCCAGAAATATTTGGGGATAGGGAACCCATTTTAAAAGGGGGGGTCAAACTTCAGAAAAATCCTAATTTTATTGGCCCCGATAAATGAAAATAAAATTTAAATCGCCCCTTTACTTTAAGCACGGACCGAAGGGGTTTGGGTTTTTTATTTTATTAGGTGTAGGTTTGCATTTAAACCAAAACCGTAAAAGTGTGAATGTTTTTCCCCAAATTTGGTTTTCAAAAAAACCCAAAAGGTAAAGACCCTTTTAATAAAACGTTCCCCTATAACTGTCACTGGAAAAAAAAGAAGGGGGAAAAGGGAAAATTTTGGTAAAAGAAAAAGGCAGGGTGCTGGGAAAAACCAAAAGAAAGGGGAAAAAAGACGTGGGGACAGGGGGGGGAAAAAATTGAAAAACCCCAAACTTCCATTCTTTACTTTTTTTATGGTGGCCAAAAGGGAAAAAGAGTGTTTCCCCCTTTCGTGTTAATTTTTGGAAACATGCAAGCTGAAACCAAAACCCCTTTTTGGCCACCTCTTGGTTTTGTTAGTATTGGGTTGCATTGACGGGGTAAAAGGGTCTCCATCGAATTTCCCAAACAAAAGGCTTCATGTTTAAAAAGATCTTTTTTTTAATTTGTTACAGGGGAAAAATCTCTCCCTTAGGGGTGTAGAGATTGAAATTGCCTTTTTGGGTCTCCCAGGCATCGCTTTTAAAAAGGCTTTTTGGGAAAGGAGGGTAAGCTCCCAAACGCTCCTAATTGGATGTTTAAAAAATCCCAGTTTTCTTTTTACCCACCCGGGTCTTTGGGAAAGCAAAAGGGCTGGCTTGGCTTAACCCCTTTTAAATAACCGGGTTTCCAAAGACCCCAAAGGGGGGGATCTTCCCTTTTAATTTTGCCACTCAATTTCCTCCCACTCAGGCAAGCACTTCCCCTTGCTCTGTTTCGAAGAGTGGGAAAAAACCCCGAAAACGGCCTTTTTTTCCCCTTGGGGTTTCTGTTGGGTTTTTGACTTCTTCCCCTTTCCCTTTTGCTTCCAAAGACCCAGTGGGGCAAAGCAAATGAGGGGTTTTTTTACTTTAAAAAGAGGGCGCTTGAGCTTTCTAGTTCCTTTTCCCCCCCTAATTTCCTTGGGGATAATTTTATTTTTTAAAAGAGTTTAAATTTTACTTAAACCAAAACACTTTTTTTGGCTTTTTGCCTCATGAAATTGGGCACAGAAAGAACAAAAATAGAAACTGAATTAAAAAGGGAAACAAATTTGGGTATTTTTTCAAAAATTTTTTTTTCATATTTTAAACTGTATGCACGCCGGGTTTTCCCGAAAGAAAAATGTTTGGGTTTTTTAATTTGGAAAAAGGTTTGGGGGCTTTGGGATTTAATTTTAGCCACAACTTTCTAAAAGGCCCAGGGTTTTAAATTTTCAAGGGAAAAGTTTACCTCATTAACAAAAAATAAACTAACAGTTTTAAACCAAAAATTCCCCCCACCGGGATTTAATTGCCCGGGGCGTAATTTTCGGCCCCCAAAATAACGCCCCCTTTTGGAAGGAGGGGCGGGGCCCGGGGGGGCGGAACCTTTTCCCCGGGCCCCTAGACATTCCAATTCACTAGTGGGGGGCGTAATCCATTGTTTTTTTGAGAACTGTGGAAATTTCCGTAATGACTGGGGACGGTTTCAGCCCGTTAAATTGGGTAAATTTAAAGGGCCGGGGAATTATGGGCTGGGGCTTTCGTGACCCCCAAATTTAAAAAGTGTGAGCCCTGGCCCCAAGAGTGGTTTTGCCCCCCATTGCAAAACGAAACTCCGAAATTTGGGTTTTTATGCAAAAACAAGACAGTCCCCACGTTGGAAAATTTTTGATAAATGAGGGGGCCCCCTTTTATATCCTTTTGTAGGGAAAAAACAAAGCCCCGGGGCATTTCCCCGCTTCCTTTACTTTGGTGGGTTCCCGCGATATTTCCCGGCGCTAAAATTTTCCAAATTGCCTTTTATTTAATTTTGTTTTTTAGTTTATTGTCATTTGGGAGGTGGGGGCTAAATACCCAATTTTTTCCTTTTTTTGCCTTAAAATTTTTCAAAACCCCAATGGGTTTTTTCCCTTAAAACTCTAGGAAAAAAGGGGAAACCCGGAAAAGAGAAAGCAAAACGGAGGAAATCTTTTGGGAAAAACCCTGCCCCCTTGGGTTTGGGTGTTCTGATAAAAGATCCCGAGGTCCTTTTCTGGGAGAAATTTTCCCCGAATCGGGGGTTCCTAAGGTTTTAAAAATATAGGTTTTCCCACCTGGGAGAAAAGGAATAAGTCTGCCCCAGACAAATTCTCCTGTGGATCCTTATCTCACTTAAGCCCACACTTTTTATCTATATGGTTCCCCTAGACATGGTTCCGATTTTTTATTTTTTTTTTGGGGCTCTACGACTTTTTAGCAAACTTATATTAAAATTTTTTTTTGGTGTTGACAATTCGCTGGGTTTTAAAGGTTTTGGGAAAAATTTTTTTCCCCCCCCTGAAGATTACTGTCAACAAAAAACGGGGGGAAAAACCCTCGGGGGGTTTTTGTCCAGACGATGCATTTTTTTACCTTTCCCCAAAAAAATTTTTAATATCGTGGGTCGAGTCGAGGGTTTTGGCCCCCCCGAAAATTTTGGGTGGGGGCCATCCTTTTTAGGGAAAGGGGGCCCCCCCCTTGTTGGTAGGGTGTGATAAGGGGAAAAATTTTTTGGGGCATTTAGAGGAAAAAATTTTTGGGGGTTTTTCCTTTTTTAAATTGTTTTTGTTTTTTCACATCTATCAAACTGTTTTGGGGATTTCCCCCCCTTGGTTCCCTGGTGGATATGCTGGTTTCATAAAATTTTAAATTTTTAATTCCCATAAAAAAAGAAAAGGAAACCTACCTTTGCCTTTCGGGTTAAATTTTTTTTAACTGGTTGTTTGGGTATTCTAAAGGCCCCAATTTGGATAATTTTTGCATGTGGCTTCTATAAAATCATATTTTTATTGGGTTTAAAATATTATAATTAAAAAGTTTTCGGGTTTTAGCCGTTTCGTTCAATTGGTTTTGGGATAATTAAAGGCCTTTTTTGGGTTTTTTTTTTATTTGTTTTTTTTTGTTTGGTTTATTATCTCACTTAGGAAAAAAAAATTTTTCCATTTTTTTTAAAATTTTAACTTTCTGAAATCCTTCTTTTTCCCCCAACCTATTTTTAAAATAGTTTGGAAAAACCCCTTTTCACACAAATAAAAATCTCCAAAACCTGCCCCAAAAAGTTTTTGGTTTTTGGTTTCCCGCCCAAATTTGGGTTTTAATGGTTTTCATTTTTTTTTTTTTTAAATTTTTTCCCTTTTTTAACTCCCTTTTCTCCCAAATTTCTCCCCAGGGAGAAACATTAAAGGGGCCCCCCAAACCCCTTAAATTTTATGGGGGTGTTTTTTGTGCTTTTATTTTTTCATCCAAGGGCATTATTCATGGATATCCCTGACCCAAATTTTTCAGTTTCTGGACAGTTTTGTAAGTTTAGTTACATGAAATGTCACCCAATGGCAGAAACAAAACCCCTTCTGCTCTTTCCCGGGGTTTTTCAAGGGGTTTTAAGCGGGGGGGGCGCTATGTGGGGCCCGGAAAATTTTTAAAGGGTTTTTCCCAAATTTGCAGTCTTGTAACTCCAAAAACATTTTAATCCTTTAGGTAAAGTTGTTTAAGGGCGAAAAAAGGGCAAATTCAAAAAACCCCTTCTAAAAACTCCATCCCCTTTTTTTCCCCTTTTTTAAAACCTTTTTTAATTAATGGAATTTGGGCCCAAAAAAAACCCCTTTTAACAACCCTTTTACATGGGGATTTAAAACAGAAGCAATCCATTACAGGGAAAAAAAGGACTGAAGAAAATGACATGCTTAATTTAAGGGCTCGAACATGACCAATTCAGGGGTGCTAAGCCCCCCTAAAAAATAAAATAAAAATGCTTTCTCCCGGGCCCTTTTTTATTTTTTAATTTTGTATTATTGGGTTTTTAAAAAATTAAGTGCCGTAGATTTGAAGGATTAAAAAGAAAAATTTTACAAGGGGATCAAATACTTTTAACAATGGAAATCGAAAATTAAAAACCCTTTTATTGTATTCCCTGAAAAATAAAACTTAATTTGGCCCTTTGTTATTTATGTAAAAAAAATTTATATTGTGTGATTTTACCAAATTTTTTAAAAAATTTTAAATTTTCCGAATCCCTTAAAATGGAAAAAAAGGGGGAAAAGGGAAAGGGTTTTTTTGTAATATAAAAAAAAAAAGGTTTTATCCCTTAAAACCCCCATGGAAAATTCCAAAAAAAAAGGAAAAACTCCCCTTTTTTTATTTTTAAAAATGTTCTTTCTATTAACCCCCTTTAGGGCCCCCAAACCCGTTTTGGAAACCCCCCTGGGCCCCAGGCCCCCAAAATTTTTAAAATTGACATGTGTCAATTTTTTTGGGGAAGGAACAAAAATTTTTTTTTACACTTTTAACCAAATTTTTGTGATTCAGAGATTGTTTTTCGTTAAAAAATTGTCTTTAAAATTAGTAAGAAAAATTTTTATCCCATACCAATTCCCTTTTTTGGGTTTTTTTGAAAAAATATTCCCAAAAAATTTTCATACAAAATTTTGGGAAAAAATTTTTGCCCCGGAATTTTTGTTTTAAAATTTGGCCCCAAAAATTTTTTGCTTTCAAGACAGATAATTATTCACCACAAAATAGTTTAAAATGCATCTACCAAAATGTTCCCCCTATTTGGTTGGGCATCATTTTTTTAAAAATTTCTTTTTTTTTTTTTAAAAAACCCCTTTGAGGGCCTTAGAAATTTTTGTAGTAATTTTCCCCATTTTCCCAAAAAAATTTTCCCAATTTTACATTTTTTTTTAGGGACCAAACCCCCGTTCTGGAAACCCTGGCTTTTGGAAAGGGGCCCTGCATGTTAGGGAACCCCCCTAAAGGGGACATCCATTTGAGAAAATAACCCCCCAAAACCCCTTAAAATTTTTCAACACTTTATAGGAAAATTTTGAAACCCCTTTAGATATTTCCAGGGAAATTTTAAACAAAGTGGAGGTTTTTTAAATTTCAAAAAAATTTTAATTTTTTTGGAAAATTTTTTAAAAAATTTTTCCAATTTTCATGGAATAGGGAAAACGTGAAATAGGTTAAAAAAAGCAACTTAATATCAATTCCCCCAGGTTTTTTGAAAAGGGTTTTTTAGAGATATCCCCCTATGTGGCCCTAGACAATTTTTTTGGGTCCAAACCCCCAAGCCCCCGAATTTTGGGGGAAACAATACTATTCTGGGGTCTCATTTTTTAAATTTTATTGAAGGGGCCCCATTTAAAGGTTTTTGGGGGGCCCCCTAAAGGGGCTAAAAATTAAAAAAAAAACCCCCAAAAAAAGGGCCGCTATATTTGGGGGAAAAAACACCACCCTTTAAAGAATAATTTTCCGGGGTGCATTGGGTTTTTAGCCCAAAAGGTGTTTCACAAATTTTTTTAACATAAAAGGGTGTGAAAAAATTTAAAAAAAAAAATTTTTTTTTAAATAAAAAGCAAAATTTTTGCCCTTAAAATTTTTTTCAATAATTAAAAAGGAATCCTGGAAAAAAAAAAAACCCAAAAACTTTGGGTTTAAAACCCAAATTTTTTCCCCCAAATACGGCAATTCCCCCCAATGTGGGTGTAAACTGCTGTTTGGGGGCGCATGGGCCGGGGGGAAAAGGGGGGGGGAAACCTTTTTTGGCTTTAGGGAACGCAGATTTTTTGGTTGGGGCCCATGTTGCATTTGGGAAAAGGGCCCCCCAAAGGGAGCAAACAGGCCCAAAAATTCCCCGGAAAAATCGCCCCCCTTTTGGGGTTCCAAAAAGCCTTTTAGGGATTAAACTAGGGGTGGTTTTCTGTGCAAAATTTTTTTGCACAGGGGTTTTTTTTAGTTTTTTTTTAGCAAAATTTTTGGGGTTTGGGGAAAAAGGGGGGGAAAAACGCAAAATTTGGTTCCCTTTTTTTTTGAGTTTCAATTTTTTCAGCATTGCCAGTGCCCGTGTTAAATGGAAAGTGATTAAATTTTTCTATGGGGGTCCCGGGAAAAATTTTTTTTGAAAATAAAATTTTTAAAATGTTTTTTTCTGTTTTTTTTAAATTTTTTTTAACCAGTAAAAAATACCGTTTTTTTAAAAAAAAAATTTTCGTTTTTTATGTTGTTTTCCCTTTTTTGGGGCCCCCATAAAATTTTTTTATTTTGCTTTTTGTGCAGAGCTGTGTAAAGGGGGTTTTTTTTTGCGGGTGAGTTTTTAAAATTTTTTTTTTTGGTTCCTTAAAGGGGTGCATTTTATGCTAATTTCAAAGTTTTATTTAAAGGTTTTTTTCGGAAAATGTTTTAACAAAAAAAAAGCAATCTTGGTAGTGTTTTTTTATTTTTTTTTTTATATCGGTCATGTACGGGGATATTTGACATTTGGGGAGCTTTTACTCAGCCCGGGCAAAAAACAATTACACCCGGTTTCCCCAAATTTGCACTAATTTTTTTTTGTTTTTACTGCTTTTTTACAAATTTTTAAAAAAACTTTTATTTTAACCAAAGGAAAAAACGTTTTTTGGCCCCCTGCCATAGTCTGAAAAGCCATTAAATTTTAAAAATTTTTTTGGGGCTTGGGGCGTGTAAGGGAATTTTTTTTTGGGGAAGAGGAAAAATTATATTATTAGACAAAAATTTTTGGGGGGGCCCAAAGGGTTTTTTGGAAACCGGGTTTTTAAAAACCCAAATTTTTTCGGGGCCGGGGTGAAGAAAAATTAAATGCCAAAACCTTGTACTTTTTTTATTTTTAAATTTTTAAAAAGGGTCACCGTGCATACCGGGTAAAAAAGCTTTATCTTTGGGTTTGCTAAAGATTAAGGCGATACCCTATTTATAAAATTTTTTTTTTTTTTTGAAGCCCCTTGTATATTTTTCCGTTTTTCAGAGCCCCGTTTAAGGACTTTTTTTTTGCAGGGTGAAATGAACCCTTTTTATTTGGTAAAAAATTTGGGGGTTTAAGGAGTTTTTTAAAAACGCCTTTTTTTTCCATTTTAAATTTCTGGGGGGATGAACAAAAAATCTTAATTCTTGTGAAAAAGTTTTTTTTTTTTTTTTTTTTTACGGAGTTTCCCCATTCGGTTTTAAATTAAAATGACAGATTTAAAAGGGAGGGGCGTTACGGGACGCGGGTGTTTCCCAAAAATTTTGGGTTTCTTTTTTTTTTTTTTTGATCCTTTTTTTTTGGGGGGATTGGTGTTTGTAAAGGGGAAAATGGGCGGTGTACGTATTTTTTTTTTTAATTTTTTCGTGTTTGTGTTTTACCTTTTTTTTTAAATTTTTTTTAAATTTTTTTTTCAATTTTTTAAAAAAATTTTAATTTTACTTTATTTTCCCCCTAGGGGCTTTGGGTTTGGAAATGGAAAACTTTTAAAGATGCACTCCGTCTTAGGAAGAATTTAAAAATAGACAAATCCCCCAGGGTTTCCCCCGGGGTGGCCCCCCCAAACCCCCAGTCCCCAAGGGGTTTAAATGAAGTCAAAAGATAGGCCCCTATTTTTAATAATTTATGGACTCCCTTTTAAAAACCGGGGGAAAGGCCCCCCAAGGGTTGGCGCAAGCAAAAAGTGGTGCCAAATTCAAAAAAGCCGGGGGGGCAAAAAGGGGGAATTTAGGAAACTATAGGCCAAATTTAAACTTAACCTTGTTGGGGGAAAAAGGGGAAAAAATGTTTAATTTGGGGTTTTTCAGGAACCCTGCTATCCTGGGAGTTAATTTTCCACTGAAAAAATAATATTGTAAAAAAAAGAAATTTCCGCCCCATGCGGTTCATTTAAAAAGGAATCGGTCCTTCCCCAAATAATTTCATCAGCTTTTTATGAGGAAGCCCGTCAAGACTGGTCGGGGTTTAGGCAAAATTGGATGTCAAAATAATCTTTTGTTTTTTCCCAAAACATTGGGTACGGTGCCAAAATAAAAAGGGTTGGTTAAAAAAAAAAAAGGAGAAAAGGGGTTTTGGGGGGGTTTTGGGGGGGGAAAAAGTGTGCAAGTGGGTTAAATAAAAAAGGGTCACTGATAGAAAAAAAAAAGGGGAGTAATTAACGGTTAAAAATACTCCAACCCGGATCGTGTTACTAAGGGGGGTTTCCAAAAAGGGGATTTTTTTTTTTTTTTCCCCCCCCACCCCCCCCCCCCCCCCCCCCCCCTTTTTGGGCCCTATCCTTTTAACCATTTTTTATTAATGATCTTACAAAAGGGGAAAACACGGTAGAATATCGAAACTTTGCAGGGCGATACCAAAGGGGCCCTTTAAAATAATCAAAAAACAATAGAAAGGTTTAAAATTGGGTTTTTACAAAAAGGGATTTGGATAAGTTGGAGGGGCCCGGGGAGGGGAAAAAGGAAGATGAGGTTTTAACACTGATAAATGCCAAAAAGGGTTTTGCACAAAAAGGGAAGAGAAATCCATTACATGATTAAATTTTTAAAGGAAAAAAAAATGGGTAAAAGTGACATTTGGGAAGGACTTGGGGAAAAACCCGGTGGGCAGTAAAAATTAATTTTACAGCCCGTGTAAGGGGCAGCCAAACCAAAGCAAAAAGGTCATGGGGTTTCATTAAAAAAGGGGGAAAGATGCCCCATGGATGGAAAAATTATTCTTTCCCCTTATACAAGTCACTGGTTTTGAAACCACACATGGAAAAAATTGTTTACATTTTTGGGGAAACCCGTGCAAAGGAAAACATTGTTAGGCCCTTTAAAAAGGTACCCAAAGGGGGGGGCAAACAAAAAAAAATTTAAAAGGGGAAAAGGGGGGGAAAAAAAAATTTCCAGAAAGATTGGGAAAAATTAAGGGGTTTTTTAGTTTAGAGAAAAGAAGGCTTCCGGGGGGGCTAATAAATATGTTTTAAAAATTTCATCAAAAAGGGCCCAAAATAGAATCTTTTCCCAAGATTTATTTATAAAAAGGGCTTGTATCTAGAACAAGGGGGGATTCTTAACCCTCTTTAAAGGGAAAGAAAGTTTCCCACATTAAAAAATAGAAAGGGTTTTTTTTACTGTTTAAGGGGCAGGGGAGAAATGGAAATTCTTTTGCCAGAGTGGGGCTGGTCCCTGGTTTAATTCAATAACCGGTTTCCCCCAAAAAGGGTTTGGATGGCCCTTTTGGAGCGTAAAAATATAAAAAAGTTATAGTGACTAGGTTTTAGGAGAGGGATCATTGATCCCCGGGATTTTTTGTTTTCCAAAATTGGAAGTCCGGGAAGGAATTTTTTTCCCCAAAAATGAGAAAAATTTTTTGGGTTCTACCCTTCTTTTTGGGTTTTTTGCCTTCCTCTGGGGTCCCAAAAACCTTAGAAAACCCGGGTTTAACAGATGGACGAATTGTCTTTTTTTACCTTTAAAAAATATGAATCAGTTTCATTTGCCCTTGGGGCTATTTAAATGGTTTTCCTATGACAAAAGTCAAATCAAAAAGCCGGGCCATGCCCACCCGGGCACGGCCGGGGGATCGTGAATTTTCAGGGGAACCCCGGGAAAGGAATTTTTCCTGCCTTCCGTTTCTGTCTGCAAGAGGGAAAGCCCCCAGGATTGCCCAAACCGTGCGCTTTTTGCCGCCCGACGAGAGCAGGGGAGCAATCTCCTCCCGCATCTTCTTATTTTTGCAACCCCATCGTTTGGATAATTAAGGGGGGTTTAAACACCCCCCCCCCCCCGGGCATCCCCGGGGCTGGGGCCGACGCTGCGGGATGTAAGCCCGTAAAAAAAACAAGGGTGACACCCCGCGCCGTGCGCGGGAAAAATTTTCATACCGTCCGGTGGGGTTGGAAAACCCCCAAAGCCTGGGACCATAAAAGGATTCGTTTTTAAGGGGCGTTAAGGGGTTTAAAAGTAAAGGTTAAAAACAGCTATGGTTTAATTGATAAAGCAAAAGCGGTGTTAACCCTAACCTTTAAATGCCCCCGTTATAAGATTATGTTTTCTTGGAGGCCCCGTATGGTTTTTTTAAGCTAAGATGAGCTAACTGCATGGGAACCCATTTCTACTTAGGAAAAAAAAAAACCCGGGGCAGTATTTTGCCAGCAGTAGGCCCAAAAACCCCCAAAAAACTAGGGGGAACAACCCGACTGGGACATTTAAAAATTTACACCTATTCACAAACAAAGAAAAAAGCCCCAATACAATGCATTGGGGAGGGCTGCAAAAAATGCAAAAAATACCCTTAAGAAAAACCAACTCAAAACACCTTCAAAATTGAGTGAGGTGGTTTTCTGGTATTCTAATTTTTCAAATAGATAAAACGATAAAAAGGGTGCCAGTAAATTTTTAAAAACGTGTGGTTTCCCAATTTTTGGGGCCCCAACCCCCTACTATTCGATTGGGGGGGGTGCCCAGCACTTTATGGGTGTTTCCCCAAAACAAAATTTCAGACCCCTCCCGCTCCCCAGTACTGTTGGGGGAAGAAAATTCCCATACTGGAAAAAAAAATCAAATATTTAGGTATTATTAAAACAGTGGCCCCCTTTATGCAAAAATTGCAAGGGCCCCCTCCCAAAGGTCCTCATTTCTTGAAAAATCTCTACATTAAAAAAAAATTTACAAATTTTCTGAAAAAATGGGACATTTAAAATTTTTCAAAGGGAAAAAAAAAAAAACTGGGAAAAACGGGCCATTTCCAAAGTGTGGTATGGCCGGGGTTTTTAGTTTTTTTTTAAATGCATAGGCACCTTAAAATAAATACAAAAAGTGTATGACCTAGATCCCGGGGGTGGGAAAAAAGCGCATAAGGCCCCAAAAAAAACTTTTGGTCTGGTCATTTTCACTTTAATGTCCCTAAAATTCAACCCAAAAAGTGGCCAGGAGTTTGGGGGACCAGCGCATGCGCACTAAACGATCCCAAATTTGAAATATTCTAATACGCCCTGCAATGGTCCCCCAAAAAGGGGTTTTGGGCCACTTTTTTTTGTGACTGTTTGGGGCAAATTGTGCAAAATTAGTAAATTTTTAAATTTTCCCGTTTCCATTTCTGCCTAAATATGCTCTGCAAATTTAGGGGAGGAAGGGTATAACATAAAAGCATTAGGAGAACAGAGATTCAGGTTTCATTTTTCATCTAAATTCGAAGGGGGAAACCCTCCTGGAAATTTTCTGGGTCAAGTCTAATCCCTTTTTATTTATACCTTGCTATGCTACCCCACATCAGAGGAGAAAAAACATGGTCTTCCCTTTGCATGATAAAAATAAAAATCATCGGTTTTAAAGGGGGATTGTCTTTTAATATAAAATTTTTAATATTATAATAAAAACTTTTTACCCAAAGAAAACAAAAAAAAAACCCCATAAATGTTCGATAGCATACAGATATTTTTTAAAACTATTTTAAAAATCCCTTTTCCCCCAAAATTGGAAATAAGAACGCAGTTTATAGGTTTTCATTTTCTTTGGGTTCTTTTATCAGATTTTTTGTATTACAAGGGGGGCCAAAAAATTGGGGGAAACCCCCAAAAATTTATTGTCATCTTTGGGCAATGTTTTCGGGGGGTTAGTTTTTTATAATCCCCAAATTTTTAAAATTTTAAAAAATCCAAAAGGACGCGGAGTTGGGTCCCGGGACGGAAACAAATAATTTTTTAAAATTTTACCCGTAGACCCCACCAAAAAATAAAAAAAAAATTGATAATTAAATTGTTGCATCCCAGTAAATTTGTCCCCCCCCCCCCCCCCCAAAAAAAAAAATGTTTTTTTTTTTTCCCGAAACGACAAAAATTTTTAAGGATTTCTCTTTGTAGAAAAGGTTCCCCATAAATTTTTTATGCCGCCTTAAAAAAAAAAAAATCCCGTTGCATCGAATTTTTTTTAATTTAGCGTTTTTTTTCCCTTTTAGGGTATAATGTTTTTATTTTGAGAAATTAAAAGTTTTTTTTTTAAAAAGGAAACCCCCTTTTTAATGGTGACTACCCGTGATTATTGAATTTTGGGTCGTTTTGGGGCCTTTGGCGATTCCCAAAAAAATTTTTCTGGGGAGTCCCTTTTACTTATGGTAGTAATTGAGGGCCCTCCAAACCCTGTTTTTTTCCCACCTCGCTAGCCCATTTACAAGTCAAAAAGGGGAAAAATCGGGGCTTCAAAGAACGGGGGAAATTGAGATAACTGGTAATTGAGGTGGCATTGATATAAAATTCCAGCAGTCCCTTTTTAATTTTTGTTTGTGCCTTTTCTTCCCCCCCAAAGTGGGTAGCGCGAAAAGGAAAGGATGAAAATTTACTGTGGGTGTAAGTTTACAATGTGCATCTGCTCCCTTTTGCCCCATCAGGGAGGGGGACACATAATCTCCAAAAAAAATTTTAAACACGTTTTTTGGGGTTAGGGTTTGGGCTAAAAAGTTTGGGCCAAATGCAACAAGCATTATGGGGAAAAAGGGCCCCCCCCCGAGGGAAACTCAAAGGGGCCCCCCGTTGGATGTAACAAAAACCTCAATTTTCTTTTGACCCCCTGGGTCTTTGGAAAACAAATGGGATATTTTAAACCAAACCAGCATCACCCCTCTGTAGGGGCAGCCGTTTCGGTGTGTTTTTTCCCCCCCCTCAGTACAGAGCAGAGGGTGCTGGCTTGGCTGAGTGGGGGGGCAATGAGTGGCTCTGAAAGGGAAGATCTCATATTTGGGGAGATCTCCCATTTAAAAGCAACAGGGCCATTTTTTTTAAATTTATAATATTGCATGGCCCGGGGTTTAAAGTTTAAATATCCAAATTGCTTTGGCAGAAAAAGGGTTTCCCCCCCTCTAAACTAAAAAAAGTCCAAAAATTGTAATTTTCGTCCCCCCCTTTCTGCTTAAATAATTCCAAATTTAATGAAGGGTACAGCACTTTGAGATAAAAGTAAGTGGAAAAAAAGGGGAAAGGGGGAAAGGCCTAAACTGTCTTAAAAAGATCCCTCTGCTATCTACTTTTTATTCCAAAAACTAAAGATGCAGTAGCACACGCCCAGAATTCTTTTCAATTTTTGAACACAGGGAACTGTTTAAATAAAGAGCCTTCTTTCCCTATGTTTTGTTTGTTTTTAATTTAAACCTTTGTCCTTTTTAAAACCCTTTTTTAAAACAATAAAAACTTTTCCCAAAGGGTTTAAAAAAAAAGAGATAATGTACAAAAATAGATTAAATTTTTTTTTTCCCAAAAAAAAATTTAAATTTAATCTCTTATTTAAAAGGAAGCCCCTTCTTTGCCCCAAAAGGCAAACGTGGGCTTGTGTTTTTGAATATTGTAACCCCCGTTTTTGGTCCCCCAAGGGGGCCAATAAGGCAAAGGGGAGGGAAATTTTCTGGGCAAGTTTTTGGGGGAGAATCCAGCCTGTAGATGAAAAAAGCACAGCAAAAAAAAGCCCAAACCAGAGATCAAGGCACAAATTTTGCTAGAGTAAAATTTTTAGCCATGGGTCACAATTTAAAAAATTGGAATTTCTGTATATAAACCCAGTTCACAGAATGGGGTTTTTCCCGCTTTTGGCTTGCTGCTATGCGAAAACCTCCCAAAAGTTAACTGCCCCCACAAATTTTGGGGAATTTTTGGGGGTTTAAATTTCCACAGCTTCTTTTATTTTGGGGGGATTGGGTTTAAAACCCTTCCCCTGCCATCTAATACAAACTACCAAAAACTTTAAAAGGTGAAAAAAATGCACAAAAACCCTTTTTTTGTTATCAAAATGGCCACGGGTTTATTTTAAAAAAACAGGAAAACAAAAATTACAAAATGGAGTCGGGTGAAGTGGGAAGGCCATTATTTGAGATTTTCCCCCTGTCTGATTAAAAATTTCCAGGCCCGACAAACCAAAAAAGCGGCATGCTCTGGGGTTTTCCATTCCAGGGAGAGGGCTGTACACTTTAGGGGCACCAATAACCCTAAATGAAGATCTTCAATCCTTTCTTAACCACTGTGGGCCCCCCCCCGGGTGGGCATTTTCCATTTTTGGTGCCTCTATACTTTTCAGGGAAAGTTCATGGGTGCTTTTGGGGGTTTTCGTGATCGGGCGTACTCCCACGACGTTTTAGGGGGGGGGGGTTGGAAGCCCCCCGGCCCCCTGGGGCCCGTCATTTCTCGCGGCGCGTATTCGCCAAAAATAATTGACATGTCACTTATCTCCCCGCACATTTCAATTTTCAATCATATGGTACGACGGGGAGAGGAGGCGTAACCAAAATTTTTTTATAAAACCCCCCCCCCCGGGAATTACCCTGTGTGAACATAGCCTTACAGACTGCACAGGTCCCCTTTATTGTTAGTAATTTTTCTTTCTGTGGTTAAAGGGGCCCTTTTTACACGGGTTAAATTGCAGGGACGGATTTCAGCCATATTGCGCGCCGTGCTGCACTGCAATACTGCTGGAATCCGTCCCAGCCATTACGGTAATCCACAGTTCTCATAGAGAACTATGGATTCCGTCTCTCCTCCCCGCTCGGCGAATACGCCGGGCGGGGAGAAAGTGACATGTACATTATCCTGGCAGGATTCACGCCGTGGATAATGCATGTCTATGGGGCCGGGGAGCTGCACCCTAGTCCCTTATTCAAGCCGTAGTTGAGGGCGAAATCCGTCCCGCAATTACGGCTTAAATAAGCCGTGTGAACCGGCCCTTGCTTGGTTTATGCAACATGGCGGCAAGGTATTTTTCCCCTGGGTGCCAGTAAGGAACAGGGGCTAGCATGTGAAACCCACTGCTGGCCAAAGACAGAAGTGTTTGTTAGACTTTATTACCGTCCTGTGGGTAAGTGTCCATGCCTGCATGAAATGGGTGTGTTTCCTGTGAAGTGGGGAGAGTGTGTAGCATGCGGTAAAGTGAAGTGACAAGTTAGTGTTCCTGACCTGTGTCACGAGCTTCTGGCTACTGGCAGCTGAAAATGAGACTGGGCCAGCAACGACTGAGAGAAAGAATCGCTGCGGAAGAGTTGGAACTGCGAGACTACTGACTGGGCCATGGAGAGAGGGAGCCCAGCAATTTCCTGAAGAGATGTCCAGGGCAGCAGTAGAGACCAATAAAGGGATTCTCTCACTACAATGATTAGCTTTCAACATGTAAGGAGAGGTAAATTACCAAATACAATGTTCTTTTGATTTAGCTTTGGTCAGAAGATAAAGAAGATTTTTATCTCCTCTTAGCGTACACATTTTTCTCTGGTTACCATCTTTTTCCACCTCTCTCTGCTCTTTGTTATCTCTCATTGCTCCAAGTTGCCATCATTCAGTCAGTGAGTCCATGATGAGTCACTCCCTGCAGAGTCTTATCTCTAGCAACAGTTTGTTTACTTAACTAAAGGAAAAGCTTTCACTCTTTAGAGCTCTGTAGCCTTGTATATTACACTTTATAAATCTTCTTCAGTCATGTTAGTGTAACCGGAATAGCTAGGAATAGCAGAGCTGATATGCCAATCACTACTATAGACACACCCACAGCCTGAACAGGAAGTTTGAGTCTAAAACTGGCTGTTGCTCAGTGTAAAAGCAAGGTGAAAAACCCTTTAACAACAGTAATGAGCAGCCAGAGAGAAAGCTAGGCCAGAAGACTCCTAATGCAACAGAGGCTCAATTATTAGAGCGCTACTTCAGAACAACCAGATTGCAACTGCAATATTAAAGACTGATAACGGCCAAATCTGTTCACGTCACCATAACCATCAAGCTGTTAGTGCCTCATTTGAGTAAAGTCTGCTTAAAGGGGTATTGCTGTTTAATTTATTAGCTTTAAAAATGTAGGAAAATTTAAATAAAGACTATTACCAAATTCATTGCTCTTCTGATTTTGCTTCTCTTCACAGTGAAGAGCAGATCTTATCTCCTGCTTTTTCACACAAACTTCCCTAGTTATAGATTCTCTTGAAAAAGCCAGAAAAATAGTTCAACTTACAGCACATTTTTTTTTACTTTTAAATGACAGACCATGATGGAAACTCAATGGACCCTGTTATATTCAAAGGGGTCTGTGGAGCCCTACCCAAAAATTTAAATAACAGTACAGATGTAAATTGGGCCTTATACATTTTTGTCATGCAACTTTTCGGGCATAATATAGACCAGAACTGCAATTAGGTGTTATCTTGCTAGTTAGAAAGCACATGGTAGGCATAGCAATATTTTGTTTATGATCTGGCTGGACGAGATGATAGTTCATGAATAATAACATGTACATTGCTGAAAGAAATCAGTTTTTTTCATGTGACGAAAAGGTATGACATCTGTAACCAGGATATATCTAGTTCACATATGCCAATGAGCGTTATGATAGCAATATATAGCATAGTATGTCGGATCTGTGTCAGCTTTTCAGCTTAGCAAAGTGTCCATAATGTAATGGGTTCATTTTCCCTACTTTAGATTAGTGTTCAGTGCCTGGTGTAAAGGCTATACTTCCCAGAATGCAAATCACTACAGCAAGCTCTATTCATTCTCAGAGCCTGCAAGCAATTAGGAGAAATGTGATTGCAGCTGTGAGCTACAACGCAGGCTCTAGATCAGGATCAGCACACGATAGGTAGAACAACGTACAAAGTTACTCAAAATAATCTTTAGATTAATTTATGTGAACTATAAAATTGTGTTTACAGGAGTATGTAAGCTTTACATTTTCATACCTCCCAAGTGTCCCTATTTTGGAGGGACAGTCCCTATTTTTAACCTTTGTCCCTCTGTCCCTCTTATCTGTATAAATGTCCCTCTTTTCATTTGGGAAATAGATTTGTGTCAATAAACTGACTCTCTTGCTGTAGAAAGCATCTGATTGCTTCCTCGCTGTATATTACATAACAACTTACTTAAAGGGGTTGTCTCACTACAAAGAATAGCTTTCAAAATGTAGGGACCATTAAATGAAGACGTTTTCCAAATATATTGCGTTATTCATCTTTTTTTGTTAAGGAGCTACAAATGATTTTATCAACTTCTGTGCTCTCTCTGGTTCCCCAAGTGACCAACCTATGTACTCCTTATCCCCTGCTGTTTGCTCGATCTGATAACAGGGAGTGATGTCATCACACAGGTCGGGTGGCCAGCAGTGAGAGCCTGTGTGTTATCTGAGCTTTCTGACAAAAGACTACTCTACTGTTTACATTAGCTCAGAAGCTTCTCCGGACCTCAGAGAAGGTAATTTAGCTAATCTAGACTGGTAAACAGAGAAGTCTGAATACACGGAGCTCATTTGCTAATTACAGACAGCTTGACCAGGAAGTGACAGAGCCAAGCAGCATTATTTCATTCATGCATCCTATGAAATTATGAGATGAGACAACCCCTTTAATATTTCACCATTGGACACAATACAATCCTGAAAATATGTCCCTTTTTAGCTGTCTAAAAAGTTGGCATGTATGTGTTTAACCGTGGTTAGAGGCGTGTCTTGGTGTGATGTCATATGTTTGGGTGTGGTTAGAGGTGTGGCCTGATGTGTCCCTCGTTGCAATCTCTAAAAGTTGAGAGGTATGCATTTTATGTCACACAGCCTAAACACCCCCATTGGGTGTGATATATATTATAGGCAAGGTATTATATATTGATGTTGCTGAACATTTTATGTCACACAGCCTAAGCACCCCCATTGAATGTGATATCTATTATAGGCAAGGTATTATATATTGATGTTGCTGAACATTTTATATCACACAGCCTAAGCACCCCCCTTGAATGTGATATCTCTTATAGGCAAGGTATCATATATTGATGTTGCTGAGTGCATCCATGGTTGCAGGCATTAGCTGCGGTTCAACCCAAGACAGCAGCCAGAAATAACGGAATGCCAGTCGTGGTGAGAAAGTACCACAGACGGACACAGACAGGCGTAATAGTTACTATCTGGATATCTGGTGGTCTATGGCAATAAAGATGTAATTATCAGAATCTTTGGTGATCTAGGACAGTGAATGGAGTTTTCTCACTACAAAGATTAGCTTTCAACATGAAGGGACTGTTAATTGAAGACTTTTTCTAAATATATTGCTTTGTTGATTTTACTTTAGTCATGATATAAAACCTGAGTGCGCACAGGTTGCTATGGTACCCTACATACCAGACGGACATCTGTTATCTGAGTAGCCGATCAGAGAGCAGGGAGTGTCGTGACTCCCAAGGACAGATTGACAGAACTGAGCTCTGGAGAAAAAACTAATTAACTCTAACAAGATTAGCATCTTTTTAAGATAAGAACACTGTATTCAGTGCTCACAGCACCTGTAACTTTTGTTTGATGACAATTAGCTCTCCCATACTTGTCAGGGAAGAACTTGAATATGCTAATCACTTCTATAGCACCACCCACAGCCTGAGGCAGCAAAGCGAGTGGAAACTGCTTGTGAGTCAGGCAGAGTGGTGACCAAACCCCCTTAATGTCAATATTTATGATGGTCTAGCGTACTTAAGAGATTAATGTCAGTATACCTGGTGGCCTAGGACCATAATGGGGATAATGTAAGGATCTTTTGTCGTCTAAGGCAGCATACAGGGTTCATGTCAGAATACCTGGTGATCTAGGGTAGGAAGGAGTTGTTAGAAGGATCTCTGGTGTTAGGGTTCAAATATTTATATGTTTACCTGTATCATACATTGCTACGTGTAACAAGATACAGGGAAATGTTATTAATATCTAAAATACAGTTTTTTGTAGCTTTCATTTGGTTCTATTTAATAAATAGGAGCTACATAAGATGAAAAATGTTTCATCTACACATCGCTCTGCTTTTCCTGCTTTCTTCCTTGAGATCAGGACAGTTCTGTGTACTGTATAGTGGTATCTGTCATTGCAGCCTCCATTATTTTCAGTTTATATAGTTTGCTGTGATTTAAACAACCATGAGAAGGTGTGCATGTTTATTCATTGTTTTAATAAAATTTTTATGGTGTTACCCTTTAGTTTTTTGTGTTTTTTTTTACTACAGTTACTGAAGACTCACTTAGGAAAGGCACTTTGAATTACAAAATGAGACAGATTAAAATTTATTTTTCTTACTTATACGACTGGTATGACCATCAACATAGGCATGACGAAGGGGTCAAAACTTCTGACAAACTATCTTTATAACTGCTATTCATGAATCCAGGACCACTTGACAAAAAGCGCTAAAGGAAAATCCAATTCTTTATTTTGCTGTTTTGCACCATTAGCAACCAATATTTTTATTCATTATATTTGCATTAAAAAAATATGATAATAAAATCTGGATTTAAAGAAGTTTTCCAGGATTAAGAAACAAATGACATGAAAATTAATTTTTTCTTTACTTTATAGATACAATGCAAGGGTAAAAACAAAATTCAAAGGTGTACATAGTTTTTAACATACTCTATTATTTCATCATTTGCAATGTTTGACATATGGAAAAAAAAATGAAAAAAAGAAGTATGTTCATAGTAAGAGTCCCAACAATTATATTCATGTCTCCTGAATATTACAGAGGTTCTCCGGAAAATTAAGAAAACTAAATACATAAACTACATGTCATTAAAAAAAAAATGCCTCAATACCTTAAATTAGAAGAGTCTGCTCATTTTGTCTAGGGGATAATCATTATAGAAGAAGAAAGTGGCCATTGGGCTACTTCCTGTGCAGAAACCTGTCCTGGAATGCACAGTACCGCAGAAGGACAGACTCCAAGTTACTTCCTAGTTAGGCTGAGGGATGTCTCTGCAGATTGCAAAGGAGACTGTTTCAAATTCTATCTATCTATCTATCTATCTATCTATCTATCTATCTATCTATCTATCTATCTATCTATCTATCTATCTAGTTTCTCGGATTTTTCTCTTCAATGATACATTTCTGGAGAAAAATGTACATTGTTATTTTATTATATAAACTACGACAACAAAGTCTCCGAAATTCAAAGCAAAAAATTTTGTATTATTTGTAGTAAATGAGAAATCTTCAAAATAATAAAAAAGAAGCAGTGCTGTCAGACCTCAAATAATACAAAGGAAACAAGTTCATATTTCTTTAGAAACAATAAGACTAATGTTTTAGGTCATGAAGAGTTCAGAAATAAAAATTTGGTGGGAAAAACCATGATTTTTCATTCAAATTCCTTTTGGCCTATTCCTAGCACTTGTTTTGCCATCAAACTTGTCCTTTGCAAGAGGATTGTGAAGACCACAGCAGTGTTTTTTTTATACTTTCCTCCATTAAATAAGATTTGGGTCAGAATGAGGTGGACTTTGGTTGGAATTCAACTGACACTGGAATGGCTTTCAGACATGTAGAGATGCTGATTTTTAGAAAACTGTGCAGTGGTCTCTTAATTTTTTCCAGAGCTGTATATTTGTGAATACATTGCTATATATAATGAATTTGGTGTTTATATAGAATCTATAGCTCAGTTGGGAGGATGCAGCTGTTGTGGGAAATGTATTTTTCACACAGCACGCCTAGCAACTGTACCTCTGCCCACTAGCCCAGTGAGGAGAAAGATCTAAAATGGCAATATTATGTTATATTACAGCGTTTAGAAGTCGTTCACACAATGGATTGTGACAGATAGTTACTGTTTATCTTTACTAATCCTACATTATATGTCCTTATTTTTTTTGGTTTCTCACACAACCCCTTTAAGGTTCACTGCGCATCATGTACAATATACTGTAAAGTTTGCATTATAGTAGTATGATACATGTAAATAAAGTTTATCCTATTAAGTATATAAGAAAGCGGTGACATCTAGTGGTAACGTAACCATTGTTTCTGAGGATTTTACAGTTGCAAATTTAGAGAAACTATTTTATTTCATTAAGTTAAATACTTTCTATTTGTTTCACCACTCTCTACAGGTTTACAAGACAACCCTTGGTTTTGTGATTGCCGCATTTCAAAGCTGATTGAACTTTCAAAGATAGTGGATCCACAAGTTATATTCCTGGATACGCTGGTGGTCTGTAGCGGGCCTGAATCTCTTACTGGCATCCTATTCCAAAAAGCTGAACTAGAACAATGTCTCAAACCCTCTGTGATGACATCGGCCACTAAAATTACCTCTCCACTGGGTAGTAATGTTCTACTGCGATGTGATGCCACTGGTTATCCCACCCCACAATTAATCTGGAGTAGGACTAACAACTCTGCTGCTAATTATACAGGTGATGTTTAGTACATGCTTTATTATTAATAGAACATGTGGGTATAATATTCAGATCTCAAGAAAAAATATTAATTGCTGTTTTCTATACAGCTTTTATTAGAATGTAGAGAATAATACAGCCTATTGAAAAGTATCCCAATTTTCTTGTGCAAGGCTTTCTACATACCCTTCAATATTCAATGCATGTTGTCCCAAGTGTGGCACTATGGATTCCGGTCAAAGTCAACTTTGAGCAGAATTCAAGGGCTTCCATTTGGGCTATCCCAATTTGAATGTTGGCCTAAACTGTTTCTAACCGTAGCTATAACCCTAACCCTAAATTGAGGTTAGGGTTTTTAGGCCTTTTCAGGATTAAAGAACTTCCGGGTCTGGCAGCACTGTCGCTTCGATGACACTTCCAATCCCATGTCCCTTTTAGCTGGTCTAATGTGACGAGGGGCTGGAAGTAACATCAAAAGCAAGTGACATAGAAGCCACAGCATCGGCAGACCCAGAAGTGCTGCGACGAGGTAAGTTAAACCTAACCCTATTCCTAAACTTAACATAGCGTAAGGGTTACAGTTATCATTGAGTTAGGGATACAGTAAAACAATTGTCCCAAGCTATGAACTTTTTACAAGTTTGGTCAAAGTGAACTAGGACCAATTCGCCCAACGCTATATGTCATCATCTCTCACATACTTCTGACAGCTACCTGTTTAAGAAATTCTTAGGTTTTTAAAAGTCAAGAAATGTTATTTTCATCTTCTTTTCTTCCTCCAACTCCCATAAAAAGATGTTTGGTGGAGTGAGCATATAGCACAGAGGTGTCAAACTCAGGCTCGGGCCAAATCTGGTCCACAGTGTAACTGTATTTGGCCCACGGGTAACAGCCAGGCAGTGTACAAAGGAGAAGAGGAAGAAGCCAGAAGCTGTAATGATACTGACATCACTCCCACTCCCCACCCATAGAACAGAAAAGGGCCACATAGCAGAACAGATAACTTAAACAGCAGGATGACTGATAAGATTAAAGGAGCTCACAGTGAGAGACAAGGACCTGAAGCCTCAACACTTAACAGTTATTGTGTTTATAATATTAATCTTTGCTTGTTCTAGATTCAATGTTAAAAAATGTATGCTTGTTTCTCGTTATATATGACAAGAAGAAAAAACTTCATCAATTGTAGACATTTTTCAGCAAATATTAAGGTTGGCCCATGACTTTGTCAATGCTTTCAACACTGTAGCAGAGATAAATTCGTTTGCCCGCCAATCAACTGACTTTGCCCATGACTTTGTCCACATTTTTAAGTTTGTCAAATAGTCTTGAAAAAAAGGGAATCTCACAAGAGAACAGAGAGTGACTTCTGATCACTATATTTACTATTTTGCCATAGGCAAACTTAAACTCTATTAGTTCTCTATCTATAAAACACTAAAACGTAACTTTTATTATGTATAACCCTTTAACCTCTATACACAAAAACCCTTTAAAAACCTGATTTCTAAAACCCCACCAGTTAACCCTTTCTACTTCTGAAGGAAGGAATAGCTCTTTTTCCATTATAAAGTCTGGTGGAACCCCACCTACCAACAGGATTAGATTAGATTAGGGACGATTGCCCAAGTAGGAGGCTTGGGATCCCTTACTGGAGTTAATAATTTGCTGTATATATAAGGCTTTCCTGTTGGTAGGTGGGGTTCCACCAGATTTGATAATGGAAAAGGAGCTATTCCTTCTTTCAGAAGTAGAAAGGGATAAATTGAGAGGTTAGAAATCAGGTTTTTAAATAGTGTGTATGAGGGTTTAAAAGTTATACATAAAAAAAGTTACGTTTTAGTGTTTAGTTTAGTTTAGTGATAGAGAACTGATAGAGTTTAAGTTTGCCTATGGCAAAATAGTAAATATAATTTTTAAGTTTGGCACACTGTGTTTGATACCCCTGGTATAGAAGTAACAAAAAATGAGTAAATACACAAAATACTTTGGAAACACAAGGAACCCAGTGCAGCAATCTTATTCTAAAATACAGAGGACAATGTTAGAATTCTGAGATCCCACCAGTACATGTTACCCAAATTCAATTTCTCCAACATGAATTCCCGTAATAATGTTTTCTGGTACTATTCAGTTATTCTAAAGATATTGCTGATTACTTTCAATTAGCTCTCAAACATTTATACTCACAAAGTATACATCTGAGACATGCCACACTATATACTCTGAGACCAGAGGCAATGAGGTACTGTATTCTGGAATAGAGTGCACGAACAGTAATTTGCCTTACATCCTTGTCAAAAGCTCTAAATAAATAAATAAATAAATAAATATATTTATTATATATATATATTATATATATTATATATATAATATATAGCAAATTGAAAACCAGCAGCACTCAAAAAATATATAACAAAATTGATGGGTGCCAGCATATGTATGACTCGTGTCCCAAGTCCACATAAATAGATCCAAAAAGAGATGGCAGTACTCCAATATGCAGTGAAAAAGATGAAAAAACTAGGTCTTTATTCCAACATTCCATTATTCCATTATTCTGTGGACACGTTGGAATAAAGACCTAGTTTTTTCATCTTTTTCACTGCATATTGGAGTGCTGCAATTTTTTTGGGTTGTATATATATATATATATATATATATATATATATATATTTATATATATATATATTATACTGTACATACAGGCGTGTGTCCTAACATGTCAACTTTAGTAAATATGATTGTTCCCTGAGAATTAACAATTCTGAGGCATCTTTTCTTATAACTGTGTTGTGCTGTTCCTCTGTTATTTCTTCCTGAGATGTATTTCTGAATCTGTTAAATGGGTAGCAGCGATTGGGGGTTGTATCTCTGCACAGTATGGCATTGCCCAATCAGTGCTGACAGAGTCAGTGTGTGTAAGGACACAGCCTCAATAAGTAACACCCAATTGACAGATTGATTATCAATTTCTATGTAAAATAACAGGGGAACTGCTCAATATAATGATTTAAGGAAGGATGTTCCACAATTGCTGCAATCCATGGGAAACACAGGTATTTATGTTAACAGACATATCGGGAACAATCACAGATTTTCTTAAAATATATTGCATATCAGAACAGAGACCTATCAGTGCAAGTAAAATTATTTCTTTTTAAATATGATTTATTTTCTTTATCTAACAGTTATCCAGGAGTCTCCAGCAGATGGTGTGAGATGGTCAATTCTAAGCATGAATGGTATTTCCTACAAAGATGCAGGAGAATATCGATGCAAAGCTAAAAATTTGGCAGGCATATCAGAAGCATCAATAACTGTCTTAGTAGTCGGTGTGGTCACTACAACAGGATCCCCATCCCGGCTAGGATGGAGACCAGGGGCAGATCAGACATTCAGTCTCCTATCAGAGGCAAAGGAAGAGTTGACCATAACAAGCACAGTTTCATTTCCGATACCGACAGTAATATTTACATCACCGATAGCGCAAACAACAGTAGAACCAACTGTAATGCCTACTACTACCACATCAACTCCAATCCGAGTCCTAGAGAAGAGGCCACAAAAAACCTCCAAAAGCCAAACACAGGTTGCTGGTGGCAAGAAAACACAACTTTCTCCAAGCAATAAGGAAGGAGATGCACTTAAAAATGTGGTTGTCAATACAGAAACAAATTCTGTTGTCCGTAACCTGAAAGTTATTATTGAAACTGAAGATCGGGTCACACTAACATGGAAGACGCTAAACACTACTAACAGCTCAGCTCTGACGGTGCTCTATTCAAAGTATGGTGAGGAAGAGATGCTACGGCTGAGCACAGATCCAAGTAAAAATAAAGTAACAATTGACGGCTTGCAGCCAAGCACAAAATACATGGCCTGTGTCTGCCCCAAATCAGCTCAACCAAAGAAAGACCAATGCATTGTATTCTCTACAGACATTCTTTTTAAAAATATGGAGAGCGACTCCCAGGTGTCCATCCTAGTAATAGCCAGCAGTATCGCTTGTGTTGTTGTTTTGCCCATCATCATCTTCTTGATTTATAAAGTTATAAAATTGCAACGTAAACCCCAGTATCCTGGTGAAGAAGACCTCTTGAAAGAGACTTATGTCAAATTTGAGACACTGTCCCTTAGACCACGATCAATAAACACTGGAGGCGAGCTATGGACACGTAGAGACACAACTGAATCCGAGAGACTTCTTTTGTGCTCAAGGTCAAGTATGGACTCACAAGGAACCTATAAAAGTGAAGGCTCCAGGCCTGAATACTACTGTTAATATTTATGTTGTTTTAACAGAATTTTCTTTTGTTTTACATTTGTTCTATTTTTATTTTTAATACCAATAAATAAAATAAATAAATCTTTTAATATATTTATTCACGTAACTTTTTTTAGACAGCACTAAATAGACATCTTCATTTTCTTTCAAAAGTTACTTGCATGAGCAAATGGTAGGTAGAAAGCTGTGGGTTCTAAAGCCTTCTATCCACAATGATAAATAGATCCAAAAATTGTTTCATCCAACAAAAATATGTTCAGATCTTTTTGAAGTATACAAATATTATAGCAGTATAATATAATAGACCACATGTATGAAAACTGTCTAGGTCTAAAACCCACTTTGCTGCCCATAGAAACCAATCAGAGGGCTCCTCTCATTTTTTCAGAGCATTATATGAAATTAAAGGGGTGTTATGGGCCGCAAAGTGAGTTTTAGACAGTTTTCATACATGTGGCCCAATGTGTGAACTAGGGCAGATTGATAATGCATTTTGGGCCACTATGGGTGTTAGGGATTGTACTGGGCCTTTTTTGGGAGAGATGGAGGGAGAACATCTTTGTTCAGTATCTGGTCACAGAGGACACCAGTGCTGAAAAGGCCTCACTTAATAATGGGGAAACGTGGGTTTAGAGTAATTTTCATACACATTTTATGCTGAAAAAGCATGTCCTGGTCTTCCTAGTTGGTAATTAGCTCTGAATATTGTTATTGTAAGAATTTTACAATTGTCTGGAACTTTTCAGAAAAACTAGCTATAACTGCTTGAAGCTGGGTTCTTTTGTCAGAATCTTTGGAAGGTTTAATGGGGTTTTGCCAGGACATGCCTTATCTGCTAAGAAGTAAATGTAAACAAGCCACACTGAGCTAAGAGAGAGAGAGAGAGAGAGAGACAGCCAGAGCACAGAGCCATGCATAAGGGATCGTGTGAATTGTTCACTCAAATTATCACACTACAACTAGTGGATTCTGTATACAAAAGACAACACCTTTCTCCACAGCAGCTTGAAAGTTTCTTCAGCCTCTTGAAAGCTCCTTCATGTTCCCTGTCATCAGATAAAGCAGGGATCTACTCAGATAATCACACTACAACTAGTGGATTCTGTATACAAAAGACAACATATTTCTACCCGGTGCCTTGAAAGCTTCTTCAGCTCCCTCTCATCAGATAAGAAGTGTTCTCTGCGCAAGCCCCGGCCAGCAGCTCTTGTCAGGTCGTATCTAGTGCAAACTTTTAAGTAACTAAGGGCAGGTAAGGAAGCCTGTAGCTCTCTCAGGCTGCAATTTTTGTAATCACATATATTTAGAAAAGTGATTAAATACCCATTTTGGAGGATCCCACGTCAACATTACATCATGGCAAAACCCCTTTAATATGAGGGAAATGGGTCTTAATGCAACCTAAGTAGCTATTTTGTTGTAAAAATATAGGTGTGGACAGTTGATAGGGTGGAAATAGAATATGATAATGGATCCCACTAACATAGTGCATGACAAATGTCAGAGCTATTCTGTAAATGTGGGACAAACATTAGTCAGAGGTAGGGTTTAATTTCTCTGGTTACTGTGTTAATCGTAGTCTAGCTAGCCATCATCAAAACAGCTAACAATCAAATATGTTCTGTAGGTACAGAGGAGGACAGAGAGACATTAGAAAGCAACCACATATGAAGACTCTAGTATTGTTCTTTGCTGGATGAAAAGGGATTCTGAATTTAATTTAGCGGGTCACTATACAATATTTGGAAATTTCAGTGACAAAACAAGCAATGAAGGTAAGTCAGCATATTTATTTCATGCAATAATTCATGTGATGCTATTATAATGCTGGTTGGTTAATCGGTATAAACAGAAGTCTCTTCAGTTTTGTATTGTATGAATGATCTTCAATATTTTCTTATTGACTTGATATAAAAAGATTTTCCTGAAGTTTGATTTGATAGAATATTATTAGCTTAGGCCATTAATATTTGAGTGGCAGGGTCCTATTAAAAACCTATTCTAAGAGTATCAATATTAGGGTAAGTTCACACAGTGAGGAATAACAGAACTGATATGTCAATCACTGCTGTAGACCCCCCCACATCCTGAACAGGAAGTGGGAGCCTGAAACTGGATCTGAAGAGTAGTTAAGGCTAAAATAAAGAATTAACCATCAACAATTTATTAGCAACATCAACTTTACTTAGCCAATAACAGTAGGAACAAATTATCTGACACCAGCCAAAACTCTAAAGGTAAGTTCATACGGGGTGTGCAGGGTGTACCTCTGGGAGCAATACCCACGAAGTACGCCCCACAAATCCGGTAAAATCGTAGTACTCGTTGAGGGCTATGATTTTCAAACGGGGAAAGCAAAAGTGGATGGGGGTCAGGCCAGTGTGTACTTCAAAAACAGCAGGCACATAGCGGCGCGCACAGTACATGCCGCTATACACCTTGTATGTGCCATGTGAACATATCCTAAGACTGTGTCCACCCAAGTCAAAACTGGGTGACTATACCTCAAAGAATGTACTGTGACTGGGGAAGTAGAGTAAATTTCTTCTTTACCCTGATGATTAACACTGCCAGTCAACAGCTGCAGCTATATACCATATTTTTTGGACTATAAGACGCACCCCTGTTTTCCCCCAGATTTGGGGGGAAAACAGTGGTGCGTCTTATTAGTCCAAATATAGTTTAGCCAGAGGCTGGAGAAGAGCGATGTTGCGGGGGGAGGGGAGGCTGCCACAGCATCGCTCTTCTCTAGCCTCCTGTTGCCTAGAGAGAGCTCGATGCGGCAGGTGGCTGTGGGCTCCATGCGGCGGGCAGCAGCCGCGGATAGCAGCAGATAAGGAGCCGGATCCATCCCTGCTCTAGACGCTGCAGTGCACCACTCCTCTGTCTGATCACCCCCCTGCCATGGCAGCAGGAAGCCTCATGCAGGCTGTGCCAGGGTGTAATAGGTAATGAATGAAAAATCCTATGTACAGCAGTACTGCTGTATATAGGACAAGGAATATGCCCTAGGTCAAGTGCCCTAGGGGACTAAGTATTAAAGAGAACCTGTCACATAGATTATGCCCCCCTTGCTGAGGGCAGAACAAGCTAGTGTCAGACCTGCTGTTTCCAGCGCTGTCTCCCTTATTCTGTAAGATGCTGTAGTTTTAGAGTATTTAATGCTCAAGTTCTGCAGTTTTCAGCCAGAAAAGAGTCATGAAGAGAGTCTGTTTTTTCATACCCTGCCCACCTGAAGCTAGACCCGCTCACCTCAACTGATAAACCTATTACTTTGAATAGGTAGAAACATGTGAATAACTACCAGGTGGGCGTGGGTAACCTTTGGTGGGCGGGGCTAACACCTGCCCATGAATAAGATTTAAGCATTGAATGCTCTAAAACGACATCATCTTACAGAATAAGGGACACAGCACTGGAAACAGCATGTCTGACACTAGCTTGTGCTGTCCTCAGCAAGGAGGGCACAACCTATGTGACAGGTTCCTTTTAAAGTAAAAAAAGAGTTTAAATCACTCCCCTTCTGCCCTTTACAAATAGAAAAATAAAATAGTCACACATATTTGATATCACCGCGTCTGTAAAAGTCCAATCAATTCAAATATAACCTCATTTTTCCTGTACGCTGAACACCATAGAAGAAAAAAATTCCAAACGCCAAAATTGTGGTTTTTTGGTCATTTAATATCCCCAACAAAATTGGAATAAAAAGTGATCAAAAAGTTGTATCTATCCCAAAATGGTACCAATAAAAACTACAGTCTGCATTTTTTGCTTAATTTTTTTCCCCATTTTTTTCCCCCTCTAAAACCTAGGTGCGGCTTATAGTTCGGTGCGTCTTATAGTTCGAAAAATACGGTAAGCTATGTAAGGGCCCATCCACCCTTTTAAATTCCACCATCCAATCACTGTAGAGAGCTTGGACCTTGAGCCAGTGCCAGAAACTTCTGCTGTCCACCAGCAGTTGAGCAAGCTGGCAGCAGAAAAGGAAGGAGTAGTTTGCATCCAAGCCAAGGAAAATGGGGCATCTGGCTCTATCTGCTCTTCCCCCTTTTTTAGGGGGCTATTACATTCTGTCTATTCTTTGCTTCCTCTATTCTACTGTTTACCATAATCTATTCCTATTTCCCTGTGTGTTTGTAGTCCCACTATCGGTTCGTAGTTCTTACTCTATGCATGATAAGGTCTACACAAAACGTGCATGACAGTGTTTGAAATTGTTGCACTGCACAGAATGTTCTTTATTCTTACTTTCCATCACTTGTCATCTCATGTCAAGTAAACAGTAATCGGTTTTATCTCAGATTTCATAAGGTGGCAATATAACATTGGCAATCTAGAGACATAGCAGAGATTAACTTGACAGGTGATGCACCATGATATCATTACACAGAACGTCAAGCAGTCAAGCTAAAGTCTGCTACATCTGTAAATTTAAGTTTTTCTTCTTTTTAGTAACTATTAGCATAATTCAAATTAACTACCATAAAAATTCTATCTATACACTATCAAGTCACATTATTATGACCACCGCCTACTTTCAATGTCGGCAGTGTGTAGCTCATGGAGGAAGTCATGTTTGGTGAGCTGGCTTGGTGGGTATATAAGGTGTGTAATAGGCTGTCTGCACACATATCTCGTCGATGCCATAGGTAAAAGGGACAATTTATTAAAGTTGGAAAAAGATGATTATTGGCTCTCTGATCAAGGCTAGAAATGTGAACTATTCGTGTGCTGAAAGTATATCATGAGAGGACAAATGGTGCCATTTTGAATAAGTAACATGGAAACTGCAGAGCACCAAGTACTATTAATGTGAGAGGTAAATGCTGGTTAGGAAGGTGTGAGAGGACAGGTCGATGTGCAATGGATCAGCTCAATGAACCAGGTATCTACCAGACATGTATCTACTGTGTAACAGAGATCTAAGTAGAGGGAAGGTCACTGCACCTCTAGTAAGTAGAGGGAAGGTCACTGCGCTAAATTGCATCAACAGAAGCGTCTTAAATTTTTACGGCAGTATCAGATATTGACCTCCACCTAGGCTTGCTCTACTGATAAGTCACATTTTCTGCTTTACTGAATGGATGGATGTTGGTGTGTCAGGTGAGAATCATCAGTTAACCAACACCCTGCAACCATTACTGGAACAACACAAACTGGTATTGGCAGTGTTATGGTCTGAAGAATGTTTTTGTGTCTTTTTATGGGTCACTTATCCATGTAGAAGTTACTCTCAAACAATTTGGACATGAATCCAAACTTGCATAAAACATAAAATAATAAATAAAGAAAAATATACTTGGGACGGATGGGATCTTCCATCAAGATAAGGCAGCCTGTCACACAGTTAGAAATGTTCAACACTGGTTCGAAAAGCCTGACCAAGACTTCCAAGTACTCTGGTCTCCTAATTCCCCAGACTTAAAGGGGTTTTGCCAGGATCTCCTTTCATACCTCCTGCATCCAGCTCTTCAGCCCTGTGTACTCAGAAGGGGGCGTGTGTGATTTTTTAAAATTGCTTATCATGTGACCCAGCAGCATGACATCACCAGGCCTTTTCTCTCTCTAGTGAAAGAAAGGTCTGTCTATGTATAGAATTGTAAATAGCTACACTGTAGCTCAGAGATAACATTTTTACTTTACAGCACAACGGTCCTTGGTTCAAATCCCTGCAGGAACTTAACCTGTGGATTTTTTTTTTTTCCTCTTTACCAATGCACAGACCTGATTGAGGTTTCTTTTTTTATTTGCACTATTTGACTTATTACTAACTAGTCCAAAGGACAGAAGTAGAATGACAGCACCCGGGGTTTGAACACTCAGTAGCTACCTGAGAAGAGAGTTGACATCTGAGCATGTGCGACCAGGACTGAGGATTTTACAGCCCTGGTCGTATCCCTGGAGATGAGCTGTAAATAATGGATCACTAAAGGAGCAGCTAAAACAAAAACGGTGCAGAATTTTTAATAATAATGATGTCACGTCAAGGGAGGTGCAGTTGAGCCTCCCCTAAACTGGAAAACCATGCCCAATGTCCCATGCACTCTTGACGTGCTGCCCTAGGGCGACAGGACGGCAAATGGAGCGACAGTCCCTGCGCTGCTATAAAGTGAAAAATGGGGCCGTAGAAGGAAGTATAGCAGACAGTCTGGGGTAAATATTCAATAGGAACGCCAAAGCCACCATATCAGAACCCAGCAGAGGATAAATGTAACAAGCGAAGCCATGAGTCAAGAGGCCAACACGGGGCGGGTGAGACTCATGGAATTCCCTTACCAGGCGATCAGCATGGATAGCTTTCGCCGGAAACCCATGATCTCTCCTCAGACCATACCCCTTCCAATGGACCAGGTACTGCAGTGACCTTTGGGCCTTACGCGAATTTAAAATACAGGTGACTTCATTTTCTAACTTCCACTCTATGCAAACTGGAGAAGGAGGCCTAGAGGGCGGAGTCACAGGCTGAATATACCTCTTACGAAGTGCACGACGGGACACGTTATGTATACAGAGAGAAGAGGGTAATTTCAGCTGATAAGCCACCGGGTTAAGCCATCTCCTGAACCACATATGGACGTTCAGGTAGAGTGGAGTGGCATAGTTCACCAGGAGGACAGGTTCTGGGACCTTAGCCACGCGCGCAAACTTCACAAGATGCCGCATAGGCCTCAACGCTGGCACGGCTGCTTCCAGATAGAACATCAGCCAGCACATCAGTATTGCTCAGCATGGTAAGGAGACATCTGTCAACACACCGCTGTCCCCACCTGACTAATTTCCCTGAATTCCAGTCAAACACTGGATTATGTTTCTGAAGCCAGGGCAGCCCCAAAACCACATCAGCGGGCAGCCCCTCCATGACGAATAGTATACACTTTTCAATATGTATGGATCCGACCACCATCTCCAGCTCAGGGGTACAATATTGGATTGCGCCCCGAGCTAGTGGGGTGGAGTCAATAGCCACAGCCTGCAGCGAATCAGATAGAGGTCTACAAGGTAGGCCCAGACGTTTGGCGAAAGACGCATCAACAATATTAGAAGCTGATCCAGAATCCACAAACACACTCCCAGAACCGGACAGCGACAAGTATGAAAGCTTAACTGGTAGCAGCAACTTATTAGATACAATAGGAAATACCTGCTCGCCTAGGTGATCCTCCTGCTGACCACCTAGGCATTGGAGTTTTTCCGTCCTGATCTTCCGTTTGGAGCATTCCCGAAGTCTGTGTCCATCTTCTCCACAGTCGAAGCACAACCCCTGGATGCGACGAGTAGTCCTACGGTCACCAGCCGCAATGACAGAAAAAGCCCCCACTTGCATGGGCTCCTCTGGGTTTAAATCGGAAACACCGGGTTTAGGGGTGATCATGGTGTGAACCACCGGAGGGGGAACCTTTCCTGCCGTCTCTCCCTAAAACATCTGTCCAGACGAACGGCTAGTGCCATGGCCTCATCTAAAGTACCAGGAGGTAGGGTAAGCCACCAATAAATCCTTCACATGGTCAGCTAACCCTAATCTAAACTGGCATCTGAGGGCTGCGTAGTTCCACCCAGATGGAACGCATCAGCGTCGAAATTCGGAGCAAAACTCCTCCACAGACTTCTCACCCTGCCTCAAGGTGGTCAGCTGAGCCTCAGCCACAGCTTCCCTATCTGGGTCATTAAAGAGTACCCCTAAAGCGGCAACGAACCTGTCCACAGAAGACAGTTCAGGTGAGTCATGCGGTAACGAAAATGCCCACTCCTGGGGGGGACCCTGTAGTAAGGACATAACAATTCCCACCCTTTGTACCTCATTCCCTGAGGTAAGTGGGCGGAGCCTAAAATACAGACGACAACCCTCTCTAAATGCCACAAAGGCCTTCATGTTACCTGCGAACCTGTCAGGCAACTGGATAGGGGGTTCCACAGGAGGGGAAGGTAATGCAGGGACCCTCTTACTTGGGGTAGCCTCCTGTTGTTCTACCCTCAGCGCCAGATCCTGGACTAGCTGGGTAAGCCCCTGCATCTGCTCTACCAGAGCTGTCATGGGGTCCATAGTGATGGTAGAGCAGTAACGGTTTCTGCCTGTGATAATGTCACGTCAAGGGAGGTGCAGTGAGCCCTAACTGGAACCCAGCCAACTGTCCCTGCCTACTTGACGTGCTGCCCTAGGCGGCAGACGGCAACTGGGCGACAGTCCCTGCGCTGCTAAAGTGCTGGGGACATGAGGTAGTAGAATAGTCAGACAATCCGGGTAAATATCAAATAGGAACGCCAAAGCCACAAATCAGAACCAGAGGGATAAACGTAAACAAGCCGAGGTCAAAAGCCAAACGGAAGCGAAGCACAAAATCAGGAGACAAGCCGGGGTCAGGAGAACAAGCCGAGGTCAGGTACACAGATAAGCAAAACACAATATACAGAACAAGTACACAAGGTAGCCAGGAATATCACAGCCTTCAGGGAGTTTAAATGGGATTCCTGGATACCGCCCCTGCAGCTGATTGGAGCAGCCTCCGGGTCCTCCCATTGGCTGGTGCAACTCGCCCCCTGTCAGGAGTGGCTGGGCCCCTGTCACTCACAGAGTTGTCAGCAGCATGTGTATCAGGGTGGGATCGTGCATCAGCTGCTGCAGCCTGCAGATCCCTAGAGCCTGAGCACAGCCCAGCCCAGACAAATAAATGGTGAAAATGTTTGTTAATTCATTTACAAGCTTCCCCCGTCAATTTTACTTTGTGGCAAAACCCTTTTAAGCCCAACTGATCATCTGTGGGACCACCTTGATTGTTGTGTTTGCCCTGTTTATCCTCCCAATGCACCCTCCAGCAGTTGTGGGATGTAGTCAGCATGGCTCCATATACCTGTGACAATCTGCCTGGGCCTTTCTGAGTCACTTTTAGCTGCTGTCTGTGCTGCACATGGTGGTTACTCAGGAAATAAAAAAGTGAGGTCACCAATCAATGTTCCCAGTTTTATATTATGGGGAAACCCAAACAAACACACTGTTATTGGTCACATTGGAGTCCAAGACCCCATTGCTGACATGCAACAGTTCCAACCACGATTCTGCCCCTCTTGTTCATGTGCAGCAACGGTAAAATTTGCAAGCATGATATAACTTTTCGATATAACAATTAGTCATTTTTATGTGCGTCATTAGAAATAGTCAGGGATTATTTCTGAGATCAAAATGCGATGAATCAGTGAAGAACATACATGCTTGCATTGTTCCGCTGTACAATGTCCCTGCTGTGACACAATGTGCCAGAGTCAGGGACATTTTAGCTCTTTTTATGTGCTCTCAAGAATGTGTGTGACAGTGTCCACATGATCAAATGCATTCTTGATACTTCATAGCTGTTCATTGAGCACAGTTGCAGAGGAGAGAAGTGAAGTTCACATTGTACATAACCTTCTCTTGTCCTTTCTTTCCTTTTCGAGCAGCAGAATCTGCAGCTGTGCCCCCTCAGAAGGGTGTGTTTGGTAGCTAAGCCTGAATGCCAAGCTCTAGGATGTCTGTTACTTCCCACACTGGCCGCTTCCTTGGCTATCTCTCCAAGCAGCTGGTCATGTGTGCTCTATGCTACTTAGTCAGGCAATGCGATCCATCTTGAAAGAGTCATTCTTGAAAATCATGTCTTGCTTTCATGCCTGTGCACCTTTCATTAGAAAAAAACGTTGAAGTCTGAATGAAGCTAAGAATTTTCCAGCACATATGCAGTTGGTAAACCTCACCATTTAGATGTTGGTGATAGGGATGTATTCTCTCTCTGGTGTCATAATTTAAGCATGTCAACTAGCTGAGAACTGCAAACACGCCCTTGAGTGTGATCCTCTGCCCAGATGGCGCACTATGCCTTTCATGCAGGACTAGTGCTTTATGTCTTCATACAGCATAGGTAAGCTAAATATTATAGCACTGTTAAATGTTAGTAGTCATTTAATACAGGAGTTTAAAAAGGGCTCAATTACACTCACATATCCTTTTTATTGCATTCCACTTTTAGGAAAAATGTCATTGCCTTCTTTTAAACCCCAATAGGATACATTCATGAGGGTCACTCCTAAGCAATGCCTCCTATCTTACTATGTTGGCTCACAATGCCAGAAGTGGATGTTGGTGGGCCCGAAAAATCAACTCCACTGGTGATCCCCAAGAAAAAATCCACTGGTGATCCCAAAATCAATCCCTTATGGGCCAAAGAATTAACTCCATTGTGGGGTACCAAATATCTAATCCCGGTGGGGTTCCAAGAATTATCTTAAATTGGTAACCCCAGGAGTCATCTCCACTGGTGATCCCCAAAAATCAACTCCACTGGTGATCCCCAAGAATCAACTCCACTGGTGATCTCCAAGAATCAACTCCATTAGTGGTCCCAAAGAATTAACTCCATTGGTTAGTTCCAAATATCTAATCCACTGGTGGGTTCCAAAAGGAATTTTCTCCATGGTTTGGGCCCAAAAATCAACTCCACTGGTGGGCCCCAAATTAAAATTCACTGGTGATCTCCAAGAATCAACTCCATTAGTGGTCCCAAAGAATTAACTCCATTGGTTAGTACCAAAAATCTAATCCACTGGTGGGTTCCAAGAATTATCTCCATTGGTGGACCCCAGGAATCAACTCCACTGGTGGGCCCCAAGAATCAACTCCACTGGTGATCTCCAAGAATCAACTCCATTAGTGGTCCCAAATAAATAACTCCATTGGTTAGTACCAAAAATCTAATCCACAGGTGGGTTCCAAGAATTATCTCCATTGGTGGACCCCAGGAATCAACTCCACTGATGGACCCCAGGAACCAACTCCACTGGTGGGCCCCAAGAATCAACTCCACTGGTAATCTCCAAGAATCAACTCCATTTGTGGTCCCAAAGAATTAACTAAATTGCTGAGTACCAAAAATCGAATCCACTGGTGGGTTCCAAGAATTATCTCCATTGGTGGACCCCAGGAATCAACTGCACTGGTGGGCCCCAATCATCAACACCACTGGTGGGCCCTCAAGAATTAACTTCACTAGTGGGCCCCAATTACTCCAGTTTGACACTGAATCAAGTTGGCAGTATAATCATAGAGTTTGATCCTTTCCCATAATATCTGTTACATTTTGCTGCCATGTGAAAGATGGAAGCATAGGGCCAGTAACTGACATGACAGTGAGTTTGAAGCAAAGTTGTGTAATTGAATTCCTATGTATTAAAGGGGTTTTGTCACGAAGTGAGTTCCTTACCTCCTTATCAGCTCAGGGGGGAATATGAATAAATCATGCTGAGCCATGAACGCTGCAGGGGTGAGAGGGAGGGGGTGAGCATAGAGTGAGGCAGAAGGGAGCATCTCAAAAGTTTACTCAAATAATAACATTACAACAGTGGATTCTCTATACAGAAGACTCATACACTGCACTTCTCCCCAGCCCCTTGAAAGCTCCTTCATGTTCCCTGTCATCAGATAAGAAGTGCAAACATGCAAGCGAGGCCAGATCAGCTCCTGTCAGCTCTCCTGGTCATGTCCAATTGTAAACTTTCAGGTAACTAAGGAGGACTGAGCAATGCTGTAGCTCTCACAGGCTTCACTTTTTGCAATCACATATATTTAGAAAAGTGATTTTGGAGGATCCCACGTCAACATTACATCGTGGCAAAACACTTTTAAAAAATTGCACCCATAGACATTCATCAACACTTGCTAAGTATTTATGGAGACCACACAGTGCATGTAAGTACAGTGAGGTGGTGGGTGGCACGCTCAATAGAGCTGTGACAGCGACATGAAAAACAAGACACGTTCTAGACCACAATTCACAGATTGGTGCAGATTTTTGCAAGTGTGCCATACAAGCTGTTTTTAAAAAAATGAATTGCCAAGGGTAGAGACTATTTTTTTTCTCATAATAAATTTTTATTAAAACAATTTTTTAACAATTAACAACATAAAGTCAAAGAAAAACAACAGTAGTTATATGCAAGGGAAGGTCGGGATGGGAACCAAAACATAAACCCAGAAAGGGAGAACGCCAGGACCTAGACCTTCCCAAAAATTTGACCCTTGCCCAAAACAAAATGAGGACCCGAAAGGATGGAGCGGGTTCTGTAAGAAGAGGGGCACCAAGGTACCTTGGACCTAATGGGCCAGTGGCCTTACTGACACAAATATGAAAAACAAAAATAAAACACCAAAACAAAAAAATAAAACAACTAGGAAAAGGGTAAATTAAGCGAAAGGGATAAGAGGGTGCGAAAAATTAAGGAAACAGGGAAAGGAAAATAGGGTATCCCGCCGGGCAGGGAGAGGCACCAAAAAGAGAAATGTATTCAAACCTCAAAAAGAGAAGTAAACTTCAAATCCCAAGGTACAAAGGGAATAGCTTTTACTAGCTGCCCCCAAAGCCCGAAATTCTGGGCTAGATTGGTATCTGATCCAAGAACCCCCATGTACGAGAGACCCTAACAGCGTCCTCGTGGGTGTGCGAAATAGTTCCTCCATTCGGTGGATAAATGCGATTTCGCTTACCCATTCCGATATGGAAGGAGGAGTAGTCTGACGCCAATGACGTGGAATCACTGTTTTTTTCCGTTTTGAAGGAGATGCCTTGTCAAGGATTTCTTATACGAAGATTGTGAGCACTGCAGCATAAACAAAAGTGTGGCTTCTGGAGAATCAGGGACAGAGACCCCAGTGCAATCTTTAATGGCCTGGAGGACCTTTTCCCAAAAGTTCCTCAGGGATCGACAACCCCACCAGATATGACTCATGGTTCCCACCTCTTGACAACACCTCCAGCATCTGTCAGGGACAGTAGGATACCATTTATGCAGCAAAACCGGCACCCTGTACCATCTCGAAAGGACCTTGAAGCAGGTTTCTTGAGCCTTGCAGGCTATGACCGCCTTATGAGTAAGGAAAAAACGGGTAGAGACTATTTTGAAAAACAGTATTTTTGTAGCTTATAACGTGCTATGTGGAATAGTATCCCTAGTGAGAAACATTGCCCACTTTTGAGCTACCCGTAGTGCAGGCCTGCACAACTTAGAAAGATGTGGGGGTTAAAACCGCCAAGGACTGACCCAGCCTGCCCAGGAGAAGCCCCCCCAAAGAATGGCATCTTACATTTTGGGATGGGGTTAACACAAACTACACCCAGTTGGGTGTCTTTTCAGGCCGCTTGAAATCCTTTGGCTGGCCACAAGTGACCCATGGGCATTCTGTTGTGCAGGCCTGCCCTGAAGCCTCTAACATAGCCACCCAGAATTCTACTCTGCACTGATGAGGGGCAAACACTCTGAAACAACTGTCTGCAGATGAATGTCTGGTTGGCTCTAATCCAACTTCCCTTGCAAAACTCAGTGAGTCGGATGGGAATTGAGAAAAGGCTACTTCCAGTCGGTGACACTGCAGAGTCCTAGTTCATTTCCCATGAGTCTTTTAGAATATAATTTCAGTGACGTGACTAATAGTGTATAATTCTCCACACACCTACATGGTGCCTCTCCCTAGTGAGGAATGTTACCCCTTCTGAGCTATGTCAAGAATTGGTAATATGTCATTTGTATCTGTTGTAACTTTCATGTACATAAATAGGAGGGATTAGTTACAAAGCAATACTAAACTTCCTTAAATCTTAAAACAATTTGACCCAATTGGTAATGTACAGCCTAGATTGTTGGATATTCAATCATATAAAGAAACTTTCACATAAAAGCCTATAGTGCATAAATATGTTATACATTCAGTGGAATTTCCGAATGGGTTCTCTCTGCTTGGTCTTCTGGTCTTGTGAAATTCAACATTTTATTGCAAATCTGTGTTAGAAACAATACTTCAACAAGCTGTCAAAATTAGAAATGGGGGGTCAGAGGCTGGTCAGAGAGGTGTACTCCCTCTAGATACACTCTTTCCTTTCTGTAGTTAGTCATAGGTATACAATTTTGTCAGGATATGCCAAAAATCTTTTGTCTATGGAGATGACCTGACTGTCCTTTCATGTCTCACAGTGAGGCAACTGATGATGGGAGTAATTTTCCACAGATATGTGACCACAGGGGTGTTTCTTGGCCTCTTCTCCCCTTTTATATAAAAACCCTTCCCATTTGACCAAGCTGCTTGGCCATGTTTATCTAGGATTCTGGAAGCTTAGCCTATTGATTGCCTACAACTTTAACTAATTACTAGAACAGAGAAGATTTGTTCATTTGTTTTACATTCAGTGGACTTTCCTAAATGGTTCTCTCATCCCAGTCTTCTGAAGTCCACCATTTATTTGCAAATACATGTTGAAAACAATTAACTTACCCTAACAAAATTTATGGTAAAAAATAACTTTCAGCAAATAATGCATAAAGACAGTTAATAGTAATAACTTATCAACTAAAACAGGCTCGGACAGGCCCACAGGAGAGCATGGGAAACCCCTCCTGAGCCCCTGGGCATGGTGGACCCCTGGGTACGGCGGGCCCCTGGATATGGCTCGCCACTGAGATTATGCAGTTACGTACAGGTCCAGCATATCCAGGGGCTTGCCATGCCCAGGGGCCCATTGGGACTTTTCCCTGCTCCCCTTTGGACCAGTCCAAGAATGATCCAATTGCTTATGACTTTTTCCTAAGACTGGGATTTTTCATTTATTTGTCCGTATAGGAGCAGCATAGATGTCCTGTGCACATTGAGGATAATGGATATAAAGCTGATCATAAACATAAGGGTAAGTTCACACGGCTGATTTGGACTCAAATCACTGTCTGAAAACGCTTAATATGCATCAGTTTTCTGATGAGGTTTTGAGGAGGTTTTGATGGGGTTTTTTCTACGTAGTTTTCAACGTGGATTTCAGTGCTGTTTTCTTTCTCAAAACCGCAACAAAAATGTGTCAAAAATGCGCCAAACTTGTGGATAATGTTGTGGACAAGGTTTTGAAGCTCTCCATTGATTCCTATGGATATTTTACATGTGTAAAACGCTTCAAGAATTGACAGGTTACTTCTTTTTCAGCTCTAGAAACAGCGCTGGAAAACGCGTGTAAAAACCGTGTCGTGTGTGAACTACGATGCGGTTTTCCATAGGAAACAATGAAAATTAACTGGGGGCATTTTGGAGGCTTTTTGGACTCTGTTTTGGGCGCCGAAACACTCCAAAAACAGCGTCAAAATCAGCCGTGAGAACATACCCTAAGGATCGTTGTAGATGGATGCTTGTACATCGTGTGATTGTGCTTTTTACATGGCTTAGACAGCAGAGCAGTTGCCAGTTGCAGCAGATCCTGATGTAATTGCTTGGGTGACTTAGCATACAGCTGTGTGAACATCTATGTGCCAGCTGCTCAGCTGCTCATTGACTCTGCTTTTACAAATTGGGCAAACTAAGCATTTTAGCTTATAACATATTAATAAAGACAAAATTTTCCCTTAAGGGAACACTTACATAACAGTTAGGCTACGCCTACACAGCAATGGATTCTCGTTGGATTCAGTATTTTAAATCCACCGAAAATCCGACTATACCAATCACTGTGTAGACTTGAAGAGAAAATCTGTGTTTCAGTCTACACCGCATGGGTTTTCTACCAAAGCTGTCCAGTGGACGATAGAACATTTACCCGTCAGATTCCTGTTCAGCCCATGTACTGGGCCACTGGGAATCCGAAATCCGACCCCATTCTTTTCAGCAAAAAAAAAAAAACACACACAAAAAACGGTGGTGCGGCTCAGTGCGGCAAAGTTAAAATACCATCGGATTTCAATGAGGCGTTAAGACATCCCATTGACATCCATAGTAAATTTCCATGCGTTTTCCCTGTGAAATACGACCAAAGAATGAAAACGTCCAATGTTTTTTGACCCTGTGTCGGTTTTGAACACCAGGCAGCAAAAATATGCTTCGTATAAACTACATTGAATATTTTCTATTGAGTTCAATAAGATGTTTTCTTTTAGTTTTCAATGAGGATTTCTCGGCAGTTTTTGCATGAAATCTGCATAGAAATCCGCATCTTGTGGACAGAGCCTAATAAGCAGTACTTCAGTCATTCATTACATATGGCTATAATATGCCGTCATTTATTGACCTGTGGGGACAAGGCTGCTGGGACATTCAGACACAAAAAGCAGAGACATTGGGCCTCATTTCTGAAAACTATTGGCCTCATGTATGAAAACTGTTTAGGTCTACGGGCGACATGTATGAACTGGGCTGCTTTGCGGGCAAAAACCTTTTGTAGCCCTGTTCTACAGATGAGTGAACAGTCATACACCCAAACTTGGCGCATTCTGCACCAGACACAACACTTTTGAATGCAGGGGACGTGTTGTGCCAGAATCATATGGTTGCACCAAACTTTGCCGCAGAACTGTCGTAGAAACCCTTACCAATTTCAAAGTGGCATGGCTGAGACAGATATTGCCATAAAACAGGACACGTGTATAAAAGGCTGTGAGACGCTTTCATACTGGCGTCTTTTATTTAAAACTGGCATGTTGGTGCCAGGTTTCAAACATGTCACTCTAAGGGTATGTTCACACAGCTTATTTTGGCGCATATTTTGCCACGTATTGCACGTTATATATGGCGAAATGCGCGCCACAATTACGGTAATCCATAGCATAGTGCCCCCGCGCATACAATATGATTGTATTGTACACGCGGGGAGACATGTCAATTGTTAGCGCCGAATAACCGCGCCACTGACAATGAATGTTTATGGGGCCGGCGCCCGGCTGCCGCCCCGTGCTTTGGAAAGAAGTGGTGATCAGTGTGTCACTCCAAAACAGCCGGCGCATTGCGGCGCGTACTATACGCGCCGCATTAAGCCGTGTGAACATACCCTAAGACTTTCTTTGTTGCCCATAGCAACCAATCAGAGTTCCCCTTTCATTTCATATAGTGCTCTGAAAAAATGAATGGGGAGCTCTGATGATTGTTGATATGGGCAACAGAGAAAGTCTTAGACCTAGACAGTTTTCATATACGAGGCCCTAAATCTAAGCGTAGGACTGTTTTTGTTGCCCATAGCATTGTGGCATTGTGCAAGGAGATTGGGGCTCATATATGAAAACTGTCTAAGCGTAAAACTGTCCTTGTTGCCCATAGCAACCAATCAAAGCTCACATTACTTATTCTGCTTTGGACAAATAAAAGCTGAGCTCTGATTGGTTGCTATGGGCAACAAGGACAGTTTTACGCATACATGCCAACTTTTGAAAGTAAGAAAGCAGGAGATTGTAAGGGGTGGCGCCAAAAATTTGCATGATCACACCCATCTTGTTTGAGAGTCACACCCCTTCAAAAAGCCACACCCCACTCCACCTAGCTGTGTAATGGCTCTGTAAGAAAGAAAGCTAAATTAGGGTTTTGGTGTCACCCAGCTTCCCTGGACTGTTGGATGATCTATTCAGCATCCAGGAGAGCTGGGAGGTACCGCCAAACTGTGCCCCAATAGGTAGGTATCTCGGTGCCCTATTTGAACCCTGTAGCCAGGTAGTAACCCACTGTATCCAGGTAGTAGCCTCCTGTAGCCAGGTTAATGCCCCCTTCTAGCCAGGTAACTGTCCCCAATAACCAGATAGTGCCCCTTACAGACAGGCAGTGCCCCCAATAGCCAGGTAGATGCCCCCAATAGCCAGGCAGAGCCTCCATTAGCCAGGTAGTGCCCCCATTACCCGGTAGTGCTCCATATAGTCAGGTAGTGCCCCCAATAGCCAGGTAGTGCCCCCAATAGCCAGGTAGATGCTCCTTACAGCCAGGTAGTTCCCCCGATAGCCAGGTAGTGCCCCCCTTTGCCAGGTAGATGCCCCCAATTGCCACGGAGATGCTCCGTACAGCCAAATAGTTTCCCCAATTGCCAGGTAGTGCCCCCATTAGCCAGGTAGATGACCTCAATAGCCAAGTAGATGCCCCCAATAGCCAAGTAGTGCCCCCATTAGCCAGGTAGATGCCCCCTTTATCCAGGTAGTGCCCCTATAGCTAATAAAAATAAAATAATAAAATCTACCTACCTCACCTGGTTCCCTGCAGCTCTGGAGATCTCCTGGGCTGGCAGAAGCTGCCGACCGAGGAGACTCACCATCGCAGGGGGAGTGAGTACAGCGCGTGCGTCACACCCCCTGTGACGATGAACTGTATGCACACCGGGCGCTGTACATACAGGGGAGAAGGCAGAAGGGGAACGATCCCTCCTACCTCCTCCCTGTACGAGCAGCAGCTGCACAAAGCGTGCAGCCGTCGACTGACTCCGTGCGGCCGCGGCCGCACAGAGTCAGTGAGCATCGCCAGGCAGACGGCCGCCCCCTCTTGTGAGCGGCGCCTGCCTCTCCCACCTGTAGGAACGGCCCAGGTGGCACCGGAGCAGCGTTTTAACGCTACTCCGGTGCAGTATTTCGCTGCCTGCTAACTCTGCCGGGGCGGAGGGGGGGGGGGGCAGGAGGTGACTCCCATTAGCGGGAACCTCCCGCCCAAAATGGGAGGGTTGGCAATTATGGTTTTACGCTTAGACAGTTTTCATATATGAGCCCCAATCTTTTTGCACAACGCCACAATGCCATACTTGCCAACTTTTGAAAGTGGAAAAGCAGGAGATTGAAGAGGGCGGAATGGACACACCCAACGTGTTCGTGTGTCACGCCCCTTCAAAAAAGCCACACCCCCTCCACCTAACTGCCTAACGGCTTTGGAAGAAAGCCAGGTAGATGCCCCCTCTAGCCAGGTAGTGCCCTAATAGCCAGGTAGTAGCCCCCTATAACCAGGTAGTGCCCATAACAGTCAGGTAGATGCCCCTTGTAGCCAAGTAGATGCCCCCTTGCAGCCAAGTAGATGCCCCTTGCAGCAAAGGGAGATGCCCCTTGTTTGCCAGGGTAGAGACCCTTTGTAGCCATGTAGAGCCCCCATTTAGCCAGGTAGAGCCCCCTTTGTAGCCAGGTAGTGTCCCTTTGTAGCCAGGTAGTGCCCCCTTTGTTTGCCAGGTAGTGCCCTTGTAGCCAGGTAGATGCCCCCTTGTAGCCAGGTTTGTGCCCCTTTGTAGCCAGGTAGAGCCCCTTTGTAGCCAGGTAGATCCCCTTTGTTTGCCAGGTAGTGTCCCCTTTGTAGCCAGGTAGATGCCCCTTTTAGCCAGTTATTGCCCCATTTGTAGCCAGGTTGTTGCTCCCTTTGTAGCCAGGTAGTGCCCCTTTGTAGCCAGGTAGAGCCCCCTTTGTAGCCAGGTAGATGCCCCCTTTGTAGCCAGGTAGAGCCCCCTTTGTAGCCAGGTAGATGCCCCCTTTGTAGCCAGGTAGAGCCCCCTTTGTAGCCAGGTAGTGCCCCCTTGTAGCCAGGAAAGGCCCCTTTGTACCCAGGTAGAGGCCCCTTTTGTAGCCAGGTAGATGCACCCTTTGTAGCCAGGTAGAGCCCCCCTTATAGTAATAAAAATAAAAAAAATTTAAAAGCACACTTACCTCACAGGCTCCTGCAGTCCCAGACATCTCCCGCCCCGGACCAAAACTCAGCGTCGCAGGGGGTGAGTGCAGCCGGGGTCACACCCCCTGTGACGCTGATCTGTATGTATAGCACACACCGGCGCTGTACATACAGGGGGAGAAGGCAGGAGGTGAACGATCCCTCCTGCCTCCTCCCTGCACAGTGAAACTCGCCCAGGCGGGTGAGTGGCGCGGGCGGCGCTTCACCCGTGTAGGAAGGGGCCTGGGCGCCAGAGTAGCGCCTGACAAAACTTGGTTTCCGCGGCCATTGAAAAAAACCCCCGCTGCCTGCTGGCAGCGGGAGCTTCGCCAACTCTGCCAAGGTGGCGGGGGGTTGACCCCATTAGCGGGACCCCCCCCCCCCCCGCCTCATATAGGGCCTCGTATATGAAAACTGTCTAAGCGTAAAACTGTCTTTGTTGCCCACAGCAACCAATCAGAGCTCAGCTTAAAGAGAACCTGTCACATAGTTTTTGCCCCCCTGGCTGAGGACAGAACAAGGTAGTGTCAGACATGCTGTTTCCAGCGCTGTGTCTCTTATTCTGTAAGATGCTGTAGTTTTCATGTATTTAAAAGCTCAAATTTTGCAGTTTTCAGCCAGAAGAGTCATTCTAAGAGTCATTCAGAGTGTCAGTTTTTTCAAAACCCCGCCCATCTGAGGCTAGCCCGCCCACCACAACAGACAACCAGTTACTTTGAATAGGTAGAACATGTGAATAACTGTCAGTGGGCGGGGCTAAACCTTTGGTGGGTGGAGCTAAAACCTGCTCAATGAATAAGATTTGAGGGGCAAATGCTCTAAAACTGCTGCATCTTACAGAATAAGGGGCACAGTGCTGGGAACAGCAGGTCTGACACTAGCTTGTGCTGTCCTCAGCAAGGGGGGCACAACCTATGTGACAGGTTCCCTTTAAAGTACTTATTCTGCTCTGGAAAAATACAAGCTGAGCTCTAATTGGTTGCTATGGGCAACAAGGACAGTTTTCATATATGAGCCCCAATCTCTTTGCACAATGCCAATACCAAGTGCAGAGCAGGAAACAGGAAACGACCACTGAATGCAGCATGTAAAGAAGGTGGTCACCTAGCTTTCATTCTGCAGACTTGGATTCTGCCTCCTGCTCTTCTACTGACTGCCTTGCCAGGCTATGAACACAAATTTTGTACTCCAAGCACTATTTTTCTCTTTTTTCACGATTTCTGCCTTTACCTAGGAAAAACATAGTGCACTTAAAGGGGTTGTTCACAGAGGCGTAACTTCAAGCTCTTGGGCCCTAGTGCAAAAAGTGAAATGGGGCCCCCAGTTACCATGTGTCATTTACAATACTGGTGTTTTCTTATGTGGCAGGAGGGCGTTTGGGCCCCCTACGGCTGCAGGGCCCGGTAGCGACTGCTACCGCTGCACCCCCTGTAGCTACGCCTCTGGTTGTCCACTGTATTTATTATATACATGTTATAGGGAATCAAACAATTTTCTAACACACATGAATTAAAAATTATTTTTCTTTCGCTCTTTCATACCAATGCAGTAGGTTCCTATCTAGTAAAAAAATTACGTAGCCCACATTTCTGTCCATAGTAATGGCTTCTATGGAGTAACTATGGGTACTAAATGGCAGTTAGTAACAGGGTTATATAACATCTATGGGTAACTAAAAGGAATAATAGAGGAAGAATTATTACTCTTTTGTTATTCCAGCAACAACTTGATTGTATGTACTGTAGTTACATATGGTAGTGGTCTGCAAACTGTGGCTCTCCAGCTGTTGGGAAACTACAACTCCCACCATGCATTTATATAACTTATAACAGTGTGCATAATGGGAGTTGTAGTTTCCCGACAGCTGGAGAGTCGCAGTTTGCACACCACTGCTCTAGGGGATGTCATATTGTTAATAAGTTAACTGTAAAAGATATAAAAAATACCAGATGGATGAAAAAAAGAGAAGAATGTGCTTTTCCACAGTGACTGATAGACACGATAAGACACTGCTGGAGGTAGTAATAGTCACATGACTATTTAGTCCACACAGTTACTCAATGGTAGTCATTACTATCTGCAGGAATACGGGCTTTACCCTTTTTTCTAGATATTATAGAAGAGGCATAGGAGCAGAATTTTTAACGCATGTGTATTAGAAAATTGTATGATTCCCTATTATATACATTATAAGTAAAGACATTATAAAATGAATAATCCTTTTAAGAACCTCTGAACTCCAACAGGCTTTTAAAATTAGAGATGGAGGGTGAGAAACTGGTGGGTGAGGTGCACTCCCTCTGCTTCACTCATTTTCCTTTATGTCGTGGAAAATCTGACATCTACAGAGATGACCTGATTGTCCTTAAATGTCTCTTTGTGAAGCAACCAATGATTAATTTCATTTTCCAAAGACGTAACAACAGAGGTATTTGTTGTCCAATTAAAACTAAATTTGTTACTTTAAAGGGAATGTGTCATCAAAATGACTTATTGTTTAACTCACATTTTTATGTTCAACACATTTTTTAAGAATTTTTGTTTATATTTTTAATTTTCCATATCACTTTCAATATTTTTTAATAATTCTTAATTCCTGCAGTTTTCATTTTGGCCACTAAGCCTAATAATATTCTGACACTTCCTGTTCTGTAGAGAAAGATTCTCAGTAGTCTGCTCATTATCAGCACAAAGAGGGTCAAACTGAAAGTAGACACCAGTGTGAATAGATAACACAGGATCTACCAGTCTCAAGAGGAGAAAGTCACAGTTCACCCTTTCACCTCCCTGCACACTGATTTCTTCCCAGGTCACAGAGCATGACTAGAAAACTCTCCTATAGAAATCAATGGGACTGAGTCAGTATTAAAGGGGTTTTGCCACAATCTTATTTCATACCTTCTGCATCCAGTTCTTCAGCTCTGTGTGCTCAAAAGGAGGCGTGTGTGATTTGTTTAAATTGCATATCATGTGACCAAGCAGGATGACATCACCAGGCCTTTTCTCTCTGTAGTCAAAGAAAGGTCTATGTAGGTATAGACTTGTAAGCAGCTACAATGTAGCTCAGAGGTAACGTTTTTGCTTTACAGCACACGGGTCCTTGGTGCAAATCCCGGCAGGAACTTAACCTGTGGATTTTTTTTCCCCTCTTTATCAATGCACATACCTCATTGAGCTTTCTTTTTTTTATTTGCACTGTTTGACTTATTACTAACTAGTCCAAAGGGCAGGAGTAGAATGACAGCACCCGGGGTTTGAACACTCAGTAGCTACCTGCGAAGAACGGTGCTGTCTGCGCCCGTGTGACCCGGACGGAGGAGCTCACGTCCCTTCTGATCAGCGCTGTTCCTAGAGGCGTGCTCCCGAGGAGGGGCGCGCGGCCGCCCGCCTCGCCCGTCCGGAGGTTAGCCCTTGACTCACTCAGCAGCTGCACGCTCGCTGTGCAGCTGCCGGTACAGGGAGGAGGCAGGACGGATCGTTCCCGTCCTACCTTCTCCCCTGTATCAGCGTCGCATGGGGCGCATGGCTTTCACCGCGCCCCCCCTGCGACTCTGGGATCTCCTGGGTCTGCAGCATCTGCGCAGCCCAGGAGATCTCTGGGAGCTGCGTGACAGTGTAAGCGGCGTGATGACTTCACGGCGCTTACACTGCTCTGCAGCTCCCGGACCTGGACGCAAGGACCATGGGATCGTGGCAAGGTGAGTAATGTTTGTTTATTTCATCAATAGCTGCTGCCTGGCTATAGGGGCAATACCTGAGTACATGGGGATAGCTACCTGGCTACATGGGGGCACTGTCTGGTTACATGGGGACAGCTACATGGGGGTAGCTGCCTGGCTACATGGGGGCACTACCTGGATACATGGGGACATTGCTTGGCTACAAGGGGGCACTACCTGGCTACATGGGGGCACTACCTGGCTACAAAGGGGCGTTGTCTGGCTACATGGGGGCACTGTCTGGCTACATGGGGGCACTGCCTGGCTACATGGGGGCACTGCCTGTCTACCAGGGGCACTACCTGTCTATGGTGGCACTATCTGCCTATAGGGGCACTATCTGGCTATAAGGGATTACTAACTGACTATAGGGGCATTTACCTGGCTAAAAGGGACTACTACCGGACTATAGGGGCACTACCTGGCTATAGGGGCACTACCTGGCTATATGGGCATCTACCTGGCTATAAGGGACTACGACCTGGCTATAGGGTAATTTGCCTGGCTATAAGGGGCACTACCTGACTATAGGGGCACTACCTGACTATAGGGGCATCTACCTGGCTATAAGGGACTACTACCTGGCTATAGGGAAATCTGCCTGGCTATAAGGGGCACTACCTGACTATAGGGGCATCTACCTGGGTATAAGGGCTACTACTAACTGGGCTATAGGGGGATATACCTGGCTATAGGGGCACTACCTGACTATAGGGCATCTACCGGGGTACAGGGGCTATAAGGGAAAGGGGACTACATAGCTACCGGATGAGGTGCTATAGATGGGGAGTTTGTATAGAGATAGGAATTGGTAGAGAAGTGATGATAAAGTGAGAAGTCTAAGATGTTTGTTTTGTAATTTTACAGTGAAGAGTTGTGGCTGGGAGAAGTCGTCATGTCGGTCTGGGACAGATGGAGAAGAAGAAGAGAAAGAGAACAACTCTTCAGAGACGTCTCCTGTAAGTGCCTGGATGTAACGTTACTGTAATCGATTATATGTCTGCAGAACCTGTGTACAATTGGTATCCACAACTGTATGGTCACTGTATGCCGGTAATATAAGTTGTAGTATAATGGTTTGTACACAGTAATGGTCAGTTTGTATTATTCGGTCACTATATGGTGGTGATATGTGGTCGTGGTGTGACAGTATTATTCGGTCACTATGTGCTGGTGATATCTGGTCTTAGTAGGATATTGGTGCTATTAGCCTGGGATTCTGGTTTTGTGTAGCGGTGCTATTTGGTAACTGTATGACTATTATTTAGTAGTTGTATACGTAGCACATTGTGGTAAAGCCTTTTGTATATTTTAGATTTGGTTGCTGGTGATGCACTGTGTCGCATTATGTTACGGAGGGAGGGGAGGGGGGCGAAATTTCTTCACCTCGCCCCGAGTGCAATTTAGCCTAGGATCGGCCCTGCTTATGATGAATGGTGAAAATGTTTATTATTTAATTTTCAAACTTCCCACATCAATTTTACTTTGTGGCAAAACCCCTTTAAGTCTCCTATGTGCATGAAGCTACTGTAAAGCATATCTCTGACTGCTGTTAAAACAGTGCAAACAAGATCTAGTGGCCAAAGTGAAAACTGCAAGACTTAAGAATTATTAAAAAATATCGAAAGTGATAAAAAAAAATAAAAAAAACCCCCAAAAATTCCTAAAAAATGTGTTTAACATAAAAATGGGACTTAAACAATGACACATTTTTTTGATGACACATTCTCTTTAAATGTGTTGATGTGCCGGAAAAAAAACTCTGTTGATTGTGGTGATAGGCTTGGTTTACTTCTGCATCCATGGTTCCGTTCAGAACCTCTGGTGCAAACAGACACAAAATTATCAGTTTCATAATGGAATTTTTTAAGGCATTTTAATTACTTTCTGCAAAGTCAAAAGTTTCCATACATTTCATTAGTATTTGGTAGCATTGCCCTTAATCTGTATGACTTGGGTCAAACATTTTAGATATCCTTCCTCAAGCTTCTCACAATAGTTGGTAGGTATTTTGGCCCTTTCCTCCTGACACAACTGGTGTAATTTAGCCATGTTTCTAGGTCGCCTTGCTCGCACCTGACTTTGCAGCTTTAAAGGGGTTTTATCGTTACAAAGATCATGTCTCAGATTATAGGGACAGTAAAAATAAGCACTTTTATAATTGGGTTGCATTACCTCTGTCACTTGGTTTAGCAGATATGAGCTTCTCTGTAAATCTGCATTCTGTTTCTGCTGTTGCTCTGATGCTGGTCAAAATGCCCCATGGTCGATTTTCTAGACACACCCCCTGCACTGTGATTGGCTGGCTGACATTTCATTCAGCCTGTTGGGATACGCCCCTAGACAGGAAATGCCCCGGCCACGCCCCCAGCGCTGCCTGCACACTCTGTGTTTACTCCCCTCTGAGCTGTTAAAAATGATAGTGAAACCAAGGTCTGCTGTCTCTATATATATCTCCCAGCTCTATGGTGATGATCTTGGCAATTGACTGCCTGTTTAAAGGGCTTTTGCCAAGAGGTTGTTTCACCTCCTCACAGGTCCAGTCTTTAAGCTGCTACTTTGAAAAGAGGGCGTTCTATTCCTCAGGGCTAATGCAAGCCTCACCTCCTTATGATGTCATCATCTGTAGTGTATAACATAAGGATTCAACAACTGTCTGCATAAGCTTCTTGTATAGTGCAGTGCTTAGTGATCACTTTGCAAGAGAGAGGTTGGGAGTTCAAGCCCCATCAGTAGTTTTCTCTTTTTTTTTTTTATTTTATAAATTGTACACATGTGTAAAGATATGAAAATATATGTGTAGACATCTATAATTTTATTTATACACACACAAAGCTCCCCTATATAGTGTCCCATTGTGACAATAGTCACACCAAGCACTTCCAACATATGTGATACAATGCATATACTCTGTGGGATGAGACATGATATAGGGGAGCTATGTATGTGTATATATATATATATATATATATCATTATAGAGATTGACATATATATTTTAGGTCTCTATACATATGTGGAGAATTTAGGGGGGAAAAAAAATACCCTGTGAGGGACTAGAACTCCAAACCCCTTCGTTGTAAAGCTAAAACTCTACCGCTGCACCAACAGCCCAAGTTAGTAACAGGCTGAGCAGGGTCTTTTCTAAAAGCTGAGTGCTTTTACCTCCATTGTTTTCACTCTCATGTTACTGACAACAGGCAGAGATCTTTACTTGAAGCTGACATTTGTCCTTGTAGTTGAGTAAAGGTCTCTGCCTGTTGTCAGTACAATTTGGGTGAAGACCACTAGAAGTTAAAGCTGCTGGCTTTCAATGTCATTTGTGTGTAAACTAAGACATATGACAGGTGCTTGCTGGAGTTTGGAGCCTCAAGGCTGCAGAAATAAGCATGCAGGAGGCTATAGAGCTGTTATATCCAGACAACCCTCTGCATCCCCTGCTTCAAACAAAATGATGATGTCACAGTTCTTCAGTGAGGGAAGACACGCCTCCTGGGAGGAGAGACACGCCTGCTGAAAGGAGAGACACGCCCCTGGATTTCAAACTCAATCTGAGAAAATTAGCAGAACAGCACGAACAGCTCAAACGATAACACCCCTTTAAAGCAATCTCTAAACCACCCTATCAGAATCAGTGGCTTCACACAACCGCTAACACAGGATGATGTAAGTTGGCTATTTGACTATGATGAAAGTTGAACAGGCTGTTACTGTCTAGTTTGGTTCTCTAATTTTTGTTACTATTGTGTACTTTCTCTTTTTTAGATTGGGCTGCAGTATTTAATACAACTATCTTTTTCAGTGGCGGTGCCTAAATAATGATCACAATAAGGTACCCTTTTACATCTATATTTATACATCCTGTGTGGTTCGTGTATCCCTGAGTCTCCCAGTCTATATCAGGTAAAACATTTGACTAGAGACAGTACTTTTTCTCTCAGCCTAACCATGCTATCCTTGTGGTGCATTTGCTATTGGATTGCATTCTACCCATGGTCTGTTGTTTACCCCAATATTGTCCCCTGATGTGATCGGTGTTTACTATAAGGGGCCGATCGAAACATGTTGGGACAGGGCTATAGGGATTAGTAGGGTTTTTTGAGGGATAGGTTCCGGACAGAAACACCCTCATCAGGGCGATTTCCCTTTTCAGCGTTACCCATAAATTTTCAATAGGATTGAGTTCAGGGCAAAACATTGACTTGGTTATCCTTACGCCACTTTGTAACCAGTTTGGCAGTATGCTTCGGGACCTTATCCATTTGAAGACCCAAGCTTTAACTTCCTTCCCGGATGTCTTGAGATGTTGCTTCAGTATTGCCACATAATCTTCTTTCCTCATGATTCCATCTATTTTGTGAAGTGCACCAGTCCTCCTTCAGCAAAACAACCCCACAACATGATGCTGCCACCCCCTTGTTTCACAGTTGGGATGGTGTTCTTAGGCTTCCAAGCTTCTCCTTTTTCCTTCAAATGTTACAATGGTCATTATGGCTAAACAGTTGAATTTGAGTTTTTTCAGACCACAGGACATGTTTCCAAAAATGTAGGTCTTTGTTCCTGTGTACATTTGCAAACATTAATCTGGCTTCTGTATGTTTCTTTTGGAGTAATGGCTTCTTCCTTACAGAATGGCCTTCCAGCTCATGTTGAAACAGTACTCGTTTTACTGTGGATAATGACACAATTTTACCAGTTTTCTCCAGCATCTTCACAGGGTCTTTTACTTTTGTTCTTGGGTTGATATGCATATGTCAGACCAAAGCAGGTTCATCTCGGAGACACAGAACTGATCTCCTTCCTGAGCGGTATGATGGCTGGACATTCCGATATTGTTTTTACTTGCGTAGAATTGTTTGTACAGATGAAAGAGGCACCTTCAGGTATCTGGAAATTGCAACCAAGGATGATCCAGGCGATATGAGGAATTTTTATAATTCCATCCAGATGCACATATTTATATTTATTTATTTATTATGTCACTGTGTGTTCACTGTCACTGTAGTTTGTCACTTGGAGTTTGCGATGTGTTGCCCTTCTGGGACTCTTCTTCGGTCTAGAGGGCCATCAGGTTCTTTTTCCTCCTGCAACCCAGCTCTCTTGGATGCTTAGGTGACGCTCAACCTCGTTACCTGGGCTAAGTACACATTTCTCTTCCTGATATCTTAACTGACTTTTTTAGACTTTCCCATGATGTTACACACAGACGCAGAATGTTTCTGGTGTGCATTGAAAAATACATCCACAAGCTTCCAAAGACATGGCATCATCATATGGACTATCGCAAATTGTTGAAAGGCATAGTAATCCTAGTGTATGTAAACTTTTGACTTTGCAGAAAGTAATACAAATGCCCTAAAAAATTCTCTCTCTCATTATTCTGGCATCTGGCAAACATAAGTAATTTTAGTAATCCTAAATTACCTAAAATGGGTAAGGTTTATTCTGATTTCATGTCAGATATGAGAAAAATATGCAAATGTGTCTTTTTATATAGTGTATGTAAACTTCTGGTTTCAACTTTATCTATCGTGAACATACAGAATATTATTGGGACTTCTCTACTTATCTTAAAACATAAATTTCTTATCTACAACTTCAGACTTAGCTACAGCATATTCAAGGCTATAATATGTTGAGAATGGGATATATTTTTTAGCCTCAAAACATCTCTTAAAGAGAACCTGTCACACAAATTATGCCCCCCTTGCTGAGGGCAGAACAAGCTAGTGTCAGGCATGCTGTTTCCAGCGCTGTGTCCCTTATCCTGTAAGATGCTGTAGTTTTAGAGCATTTAGTGCAGTTTTTTTTTTTTTACAAAAGTTTAAAATATCCAATAAATTTCGTTCCACTTCACAATTGTGTCCCACTTGTTGTTGATTCTTCACAAAAAAATTTAAATTTTATATCTTTATGTTTGAAACCTGAAATGTGGCAAAAGGTTGAAAAGTTAATAAATATATAAGAGATCACTACAGTAACTCATTCTATACTGGTGCCTATTATTTAGAGTAAGGATCCAGAAGGCCTTTCCTACTGAGGATCTTCCCTTTCTAGTCTCTTCCTCTTATTTGTCTTTGAACCTGTTCTATGGTATAAAACGTAAAATATTGAATAGTACGTTGGTGATTGATAATAAAATGTTGTGCTGCACCTGATAAGTTATTCTGCTTGTTATTAATATCATATGTTTTCAGCAATCCTCGTTCTGACTTTCCTGGTTGCACATCCCAAAACTCACACTGGGTGCATCATATGGCATAAACCACATACTGTGAATTACAGTTTAAAAAACAATTTATGTTAATTTCAGTGGTGATCAGAATGACAAAAATTTTTATGATTATTTAATGAATACTGGCACTGGCGGGGTTCTCGCACTTTGCCTGTCAGCCTTCTGGCTAAGATCATGTGTAGTATCTATTTTTATGAGTGAACTTGCTACTCCCCTGCTGACCTATGGACAGGTACATTCTCACTGAGGCTTCATACTGGATGTTTACAGTTCTGCATCATTTATGTGATCTATAGTTGACACAGGCCCCAGGATAGAAGCCATAAGGACTTATGGGATTTAAAAGCCCTAGGTGCAAAGAAATTGTGCTAGGGTGCCTGAACTCACTGGGTATGGGACCCTACTTGAGAAGACAGCACATTTGCACTGTACTTCAACCTTTCACTTCTCTTTGAGAACACACCTCTATTGATCGACCTTCTGGCTAGGCGATATGAGGAAGTTTTATAATTCCAGCCAGATGCATATATTTATATTTATTTAATTTATTTATTATGTCACTATGTATTCATTGACACTGTAGTTTGTCACTTGGAGTTTGCGATGTGGTGCCCTTCTGGGACTCCTCTTAGGTCTAGAGCTGGGTTGTCAAACTCATTTTCACCGTGGACCATAACAACCTGGTAGTTGCCCTCGAAGGGTCATTGGAGGGTGGCCAGATACCTTGGTAGGGCTGTCAGAGCTGTGCCACTGCCCGTGAGTTGCACACCAGTTGTGTCTATGCTCTCGGGAGCCACAGAAGAGATTGTGGTGGGCCAGATTTGGCCCTCGGACCTTGAGTTTGACACCTGTGGTCTAGAGGGAAATGCATGGCCATCAGGTTCCTTTCCGTCCTGCAACCCCGCTCTTTTGGACGCTCAGGTGATGCTCAACCTCGTTACCTGGGCTAATGCCAGGAGTAATTATTGGATCTCCCCTATCATCGGTGAAAGGGGATCAGTTGTCCGTACCCATCCCTTGCACATGCCTTCTGGCCTAGAGGTAGAACAGGATAAAAGGTTTGGAGAGGGATTTTCTCTTTTCGGAGAGGGCTTGTAATAGACCATGTCCTTGTACAGTCTTTTGTTTGACACTGTTGCAGTTTTCCAAGTTTCCAAAAAATAAAAGTGGTTCTCGGCTCTATCACAACGGCACTGAAATTACCGTACTCCCTGTATTCCTATCCTCATAGAAATACTATATTTGAGCATTTACAGAATCGAAGTCAACATCTGTTGCAACTCTCATGTCACAGTAAAATCAAGATAATGTAATATGATTAAATTTAACCTAAATTTGCTGTATTACTATATCTCCCTTTTCATACCCTTCTGAAGTTCCAGACGTCTGGGCTGTATGAGTAAAGAAAAGATCTCTTATATTTATTCTCTAAATCATTCCAAAGCAAGACACGTCAGACAATCTTGTTTTGCAATAGGTTACCTGTCCCTTTCATGGTTCTTTATCAATAAAAGTCTAAAGTGGGTCTCAAATATTTTATTGACCAGAAAGGTCCTTCATTTCTAGTATCAGACTCATTAAAGAGTATAAAAACACATAAAACTGTCTGTACACACTATCCACAGTGTATGAAAAGAATTACAAGTGCTTGTGTGTTTGTTCTCAGTCTGCATTCTCTCATTCCTAGCATGGAAAAGACCTAAGCCAGGCTCCACTCCGCTGGCACTAAGGACTGGGGAGGTGTGGCAAGGAAGCATTTTAAAGGAGGCAGTATTTGGGGAGAGAGACCCTGGCATAGTGTTCACCACCAAGAGAAGGTTATCACAAAGCACTTTGCTCTGACACTCTAGAAGAAAATCCCCCCAGAAGCATTTGCTGAAAGTGCTACATTTGTCACCAGGGTGCCTGGCATTTCATACTTTGCTTAGAAAAAAAAATCAAGACACGTAACTAATTAGAAAAGTTGTATACTGAAAGAGGTCACAGCATTGTTGGAGTAAGGAAAAAAGAGGAAAAACAAAGATCTGGGATTGCTGCGAAAAATGATGCTGGATCTGAAAGGCTGTGTCCAGGAGACAGCGTGCCCGTCAGACCCAGAGCTGCACAGGATGAAAGACAAGTGACATGTAGCCTATGGACAGAAACCACTACAAGAGGAGATTATGTTCCTTATATTAACTGTTCTCTGGACATTATTTTTATTCACCGGCTTACTTCGTGCCAAAGGAATAGAGCAATGGGACTGCCAGGAAAGTTATCATTACCTAGGCAATAACCGGTCTGCTTGTAACGGTGAGTACATCATTACCAAATGCACTTCATTGCTATATCTAAATGGCCAAATGGAAAAATATTTTATAATTTATTGGTTATATTATGAGTGTGTGATGTGTTAATATTTGTATAATACTTTTCTTCTACTATGAGTCCAATGAGAAAATATTGATGAAATCAAGGTTTGTATAGCAGGTGCAGGGAAGTAAGAATTAGCGAGACTCCTTTTCTGGAGTAAAATATGCAAAAATGAGTGATGTGCAATGTTGGGTTAATAAATGTACATGTTTGGCGCATTGTTCAACACTTTTTAATGCGCCAAACATGTGGGGGCGTTCTGGGGGCGTGTTGCACCACATTCGAACTATTACACACATTTCTGAATGTGGCTCGGCCAAACCAAGCTCGGCCAAACAAAGCGTATTACTGCTGGAACAGGCAGACCTATTCTAATGTGGTCTGCCTGAGCTTGGAGTCGTGGAGATAGATTTGCTAGCGTGCAAAAAATGTCCCTTTTTTTATCAACCAGTACAATAATAAAAAGTAATTTGTGATAATTGTCAAACTATGTAAAATTGAATAATTTAAATTGAATAAAAAATTGTTTCATATAAAATGAATATAAAAATACAGTAATATCCCAAAAATATAAAAATATATCTTATAAAATATATTTAAAATGAATAGAATCTAAAACTGATTTTACATTAAATATCCTACTGATATTGTTGTTCAGATTTTTTTTATTTTTTACTACATTAAATGAAAGAAATTTTTATCAGTGTTGAAATTTATTTTTGCTGCTCTCACCCTTTATTCTACATACGGCAAGAGCCAGCACAGCACAGGTATTGTTGGGACCTGTGGTTTCACCAAAGCGGGATCACTACCATAGTTTCTATTCACTGACATGCTATTCTAATGATTTTTTTATTTTTATTTCCAGCTTATCTATAGCCTATATACATGTTTGGCGCATTACTTATGCACCTGAGTTCCATAATGCAACAAACACATAGGCGAGGCGCGTCAAACTTTTGACACCATTTATGAGCGCACAAAAACCACTTTCATAGATTCAAGCGCATTATACACTTTGCACAATACAGTTTCACGCGCCTATATGCATACATGTTTCCTTTAGTGCTAAAAGAGGCTGATTGAACAATATACACCATTAAAATATCACTTAAGTAAAACAGCAAACTGTACATTAACTACAAGCACTTTTGTGATGACTGGGGGTACAACACATTTTACGGATGTTAATAGGGACAAAATTAAATATAGTTAGATAAAAATAAATGCAGCATGCCATAACCACATAGTGTGAACAAGATGCGTTAATAATTCTGATTACTTCAATGTAACGTTACACGTCGAGTACAATTTACTCGTCGCATTCCGACGTTAAAAAACCTCATTGTCCGACGCGGTTTTCACATGCTTATTGCATGTTGATTTAGGGTAGTTTTCCACATTTGGTTGATTTGTGGTTTACAGTGAGAAACAAGTCCCATTTATTCCTATGTGGTTTTGGAGGAGGATCTGCGTTGAAAATCACAAGGTTTTACACACATTTTACACAAGGTTTTTAGCCATCCCCATTTACATTAAAAGTAAAGTTTCATGAGTTTTCCGCATGGAGTACAACCAAAGAATGAACATGTAATTTTTTTTACAGCGTGTCAGTTTTGGAAACCGACCACCAAAAATACGTGTTGTATGGACTACGACATGTATTTTTTTATTGAGTTTAAAGGAAATGGTTTACTTTTGATTTAAGCCGAGTATTTCAATTTAGAATCCGTGTGGATTCTAACTTGAAATACTTATTGTGTGGACTGAGCATAAGGATAGAAATACACATTGCAGCTGATAGTCCCATCTCCAATGCGTCCACCAATGGTCACATGAGATGTCAGCGTAGGAACACAGGAAAGGTTCTTTGCGTGATCACAGTTAAGCTGTGACTTACCTCTGCAGGTGCATTCATCTGCTCAGTGGGGGTCAAAAAATGGCAGGACGCTCTGTAGGGTAATAATTTAAGTGTGATATGGTGCAACATAGAAACTGATAATGGGTAAGTGGGTGCCAAGATGCTTTGGCTGTATGGGACCTTGAAATTCCCAATTGAAATTCTCTATGGGAGCTATGAATTACTGTAATTGCAGAGCGCATTTCGGTCATATTGCAGCGCAATTACACGCCAAAATACCCCAACAATTACGCTGTGTGAACATACCTTTAGGTAAATGGCTCCTGTTATGAGTTGTGATATAAAAGGCAGAGGGGAACAGTCAGTTTTTGAAGTAGACATGATGGAGTGAGGAAAAATGGATAGTCATAAGAGTCTGAATGACTTAGATATGGGCCAAATCGTGCTGGCTAGAAGACTGGGCCAGAGCTTTTCCAAATCAGTAGGTCTGGTGTTGTGTTCTTGGTTTGAAGTGCTTGGTACCTACCAAAATTGGCTTTAGGATAGAAAACAGGTGAACCAGCAACAGGGGTCAGGGTCCTCTAACCTCATTGATATATAAGGAGCTTGAAGACAAGCATGCCTAGTCCAATTTCACAGAGATAGCTGAAGCAGTTTATGTTGACTATTATAGAAAGGTGTACAAACACATGCAGTGCATCGCAGCTTGCTGTTTATGAGGCTGCGTCACCACAGATTGTTTGTATACGGTCACATGGCGGATTTGGATGGTGAACCTAGTGGCAAATTTAGCGATAAATCTGCTTCAGAATCAGCATCCAATCCAACTGTAAATTGACTTCCATTCTACCCTATGTAAAGTTAGAGATGTCATTCAGACAAAGATGATTTAACTCGTGTAGTAAGCGATGACAAAGAATTGACATGTCAATCCTTTAGGCATTTTAGGCACTGACCATTATGGGTATAGGAGGCAGAAATTCCACTATTACGGCTCTGACACTTTCAGCGGCGAAAATCTGCCATTTGACCATACCCCATAGAATGCCCATTCTGAAACCTATCAACCACCATAAGCGCCTACAATGAACATATGAGCATCAGACCTGGACCATGGAGCAATGGAAGAAGATGGCTTGGTCTGATAATTTACTTTTTTTTTACATTATGTGGATGGGAAGTTGTGTGTGTTTCATTTTACTGGGAAAGAGATGTCGTGAAAATGCACTATGGAAAAAAGGAAGTTGGGAAAGGCAATATGATGCTGGGACCCTCGCGCCAAATTGTGCCTTTATTATGCAAGACTATCTATTTTGCCATAGGAAAACTTGAACCCTTATCCATTTGCATAGATTCTAAGGTAAGTAAAACACCACATTTATGAACAATATATTAAAATACTATCCAGAAAAACTTCCCTTAACTATATCCCTGATGAAGCCACATTTGTGGTGAAACATGTTGGGGCAGTTGTGTCTTACTCATTTTTAAAAAACTGATACCCTATTACTGGCAAAGTAAAGTTGCCATATTTACCTAGGATTTTTCCTAACAATAGCTCTGATTGCTGATTTTATTATGAGTCCCTTGACTGCTGGAAAAATGTATTACTTTTTTTCATTGAAGTATTATAGACTGTAAGAGAGTATTTAGTCTCATTTTAAATCTAGTTAGGGAAGTTTTTTATAGTATTTTAATGTATTGTTAATAAAAGTTATGCTTTACTTACCGTAGTATCTACACTAATAGATAAGGTTTCAAGGTTGCCTATGGCAAAATGATAGTGGGACGTTATACACACCCTACCATTAGTTTTTGGCCCAGCTGTTTTTGTGGGTTTTTTTTTATGCATGAAGGGCACTCTTTTGGCATACATGGGGTAACCTGAGTCTATGGCTACACTAAGCATTTGTACTAGGAGCAGTGTGAAAACCTTACATCACTGCCTCACGTGTATCAACTCTTCCAGCTTGTTTAGGAGTTCTATGAGTAAGAGACACTTCTTGAAACGCATCAGATGGCAGTCGTATATCTTTAATTATTTGTGACTAAAGTAAATTATTTAAATCTGCTGAGTGCTGGACAACTACATATTAGCTATCCTTTGTTTAGGAGTCACCCTATTTTCAGCTTTAGAGCCTTCTGGCATAGTAGGGGTTTGATAGCATCTATATAGGTGTCACGGGGCGGTGGGGGTCTAAATTAAGTTAGGGGTCTGGTCTATGGTCTAAGTAACTTAAGGAGCTCTGGTCAGGTCTGAATATATGTAGGGGTCTGTAGTCTGAATATATTCAGGTGGTCTGAGGTCTGAAATTCAAAATTTGGTCTGACGTTTAAAGCCATTTCCTTCAAAATGGCTGCTCCTATTTTACCAAAAGCCGCTGCTTGACTACCAGCCTTTCTTAGGTTAATATCTCTGCTGTGAATTAACAATCCTGAAGCATCTTCTCTTATAACTCTGTGTTGTGCTCTTCCTTTGCTATTCCTTCTAGAAATGTATTACTGAATCAGTCAGATGAGTGTTCCCGTACCAGTTTTGAAAGGGGTGAGTTCCTGCACACACTGGCTGTTAGCACTGATTGGATGATGTCAAACTATGCTGGGACACCTCCCACAACTGGTAACACCCATCTGACAAATTGGTAATGAATTTCTAGGAGGAATAACGGGAATCACACCGTATAAAGATTTAAAGAAATGATTATTATTTTACAGGGAACACAAGTATTTACTAAAACAGATGTTAGGAACAGCTACAAGCTTTCTGTAAGTGTTTTTCCTTTCTTTACAAAAATTCCCACTTGTAGAAAACATTCCATATTTGCTTATGGTCCTTACAGGGATGATTTCACATGGGTTGGAAGAAGGCACATTTTTGTAAGGCTATGAGACGGCCAGGACAAGACGTGTCTTGAAATTCTAAACTGAAACAGGGTTATTTCACCAGGGCCAGTTCTTATGCCAGGTATTGCTTTGTAGCTGTCTATGAACTATTGCTTAGACCATCAAAGGCATTGCTCAGGAAATTAAACTAGCATTGTGAAGCATGTCATGTTCAAAACAGAATCAGTGCACAAAAGAGTTAGGTCAGGTTCAATCGGGGCAAATGACCGTGAACAAGGGACAAGTCAATTACTACAGCAAAAAAAAACCCAAAACATCCTGAAATGGCATATTTCTCTGAAGAAATTGTTTCTGACATGAAAAGAGGAAGGGTACCATATCTATGAAAAATTGTGTGGCCATCCATGGGTGGCATAGTTATAAATCACATCCAAGTCCTCATACCATGGCATTTACCCTGTACTGTGGGTCAGTCTGAGTCTGGCTGCTTCATTGTTCTCCACACTCTGGTGAGTAGTATCATGTTTTTGTAGCTTGTTTCATTAAGTATTGATATTGCCATTGTACCTGACCAATAGCATTTCAAATTTTTCCATCACTTGTCAATGATAATCTTTTTTTACTGTATTCATTGCTCAGGTATTTGTTTGTATGTGCAATTTCTAATACATTTGGGGGGTTGGGTGTTTCTGAAACACTTTGGGGTACATGTATTAAAAGTGGCACCACCTTGACAGTCATACTTCTCAGTAAGTTAGTGTAGCATTCATCAGTATTTATGAAAGTGTCTCACAGCACTTTATAGATGTGTCCCATTGCGAGACACATCTATGCACCAAAAAGTAGAGTGTATGCGTCGAAATTTGTCCCAGCCTCGCCACTATGAAATTGGTAGGGATTGGTATGACAGTTTTGAGCCACATTTTGTCATGACACATTCATAAATGTGGCACATCGTACGAATCTGGCATGACACGCCCTTGTAGAATTGGCGCATACAAGAGTGCCGGTTCTGTTGCAGCATGTGCCAAATTTTGGTGTAGGACAGTTCATACATCTGTCGGACAGGACTACAAAAGTTTTTTTGGCTCAAAACACGCCAGAAAATATACGTCGCCCTTTTTTTTAATTGTGTTAAGCCCCTTAAAGGGGTTGTCTCGCTACATTGATTCATCTTACCTCAGTCCTGTTTTCTTGGTTTCATTTTGAATTCAAGGGCGTGTATACTGGCTTCTACTAGGCTGCAGTAGAAGCCAGGTCTATAGCTATAGCAACCAGTGCTGGCAGCCTATCATGAGACAGGTCTGTAGCTATAGCGACCAGAGGAGCTGATGCAGCCCATACAAGAGGGGATATCTAGGAATAGGTAGGACACTGTTAATGGACATATATTGCAAAGTGACTTGTTTTTGCAAGATCTTTAACATAAAAAGCAATCCTTGTAGTGAGACAACCCCTTTAAATTGCACAGGTTTTTTGCCACCTAGGTTTGAGGTTCCCATTTTAAAATCTGTGACCCTTTTTTTGATATTCCACTGATCCAGAAAACATAATGATCCAGTGTTTAAAGGGAAACATGGTGGCTCAGTGGTTAGCACTGTTTCCTTGCATGGATTTTATGCTGTCACAGGTGAAAGCTGCATGGAGTGTGTTTGCTCTCCCGTTACTTGCTTGGGTTTTCTTTGGTTAATGTAATTTCCCCCACCCTTAAAAAATATATGGATAGGTTAGTCTGGATTTTGAAACCCCAGTGGGGACAAGGACCAGTGTAAATAGTGGCGATCTTTGTACAGCGCTGAAGAACATACAGCTATATGAATAAAACTTTTTTATTTTATCACAGTTCAAATGACTTTTATATAATAACCTAGCATCTATTAGTTACCACTAATGTTGGATTAAAGAGACTATGATGCATATAATTAATCTATAATCTATGTGACTTTCGGTATGTATTCACTATATACAGTACCTACCTTGAAAATCAATTTTCTTTAAAAATGATATATATATATATATATATATATATATATATATATATATATATATATATATATATATATATATATATTCGAAACCCTACATTCTCTAGGACGCTATATCACATGCCTTATGCGAGAAAACACTGCCTTTTCATTCACTTTTGCGGGCTATCAGCTTGATGATAAAACTATTCCAGCAAGGACTGCAATAATGTAAACTGAGAATAAGTGACTTACTGCATTTATATGGTATTCTGGTGCCTTAATTTACTTTGAAGCAGCAGCCCATAACAAAGAATCCACCCCCTAAACTTTTACATGTATATTTTTATCAAGTGTAGCTACACATGCAGGTGCCACCAGGTACCTCTGTATGACAGAGATATTGATCATGTGCCCATAATATGGCGTCCAATGGCATGCAACATGATTTTTTATCAAATTTGTTATGAAATCCAATTCATACAGAGAGAGATCCAGCAGGCTTGTGAGGATGTTGTATTACAGCTCCTATATAGAGTTATTATACATCTTGTACATATTTCTAAAGATGATAAACAGTTTAATGCATGACTTTTTTATGCTTACTTAAAGGAGTTCTCCACTATGGACAATCCCAATTTGTTAGAAGGGTCCCTGAAAAACAATCTGATTACAAAGCATGCCCTTGCTGGGATCCCCAGTGATCAACTGTAATCTATGGTGGAATTTGCCTGTTCAACAGTCCAATTTCCCTGCAGTGCCTCCACAGGAGAAATAAAGCATTGCACAGAGCCCAGTCCTATCAACTGGTTGTCTGAGTAATGTAGCACATAACAGGTCCTCCAGAGTAAGGTCATGATATGTGGGCTAGAGAAAAAGGGAACTTGACATTGCAGGTTGACTAATGTCCATAAATGAAGTTTTATTTGCACCTTAATGATCTACATTGGAGTTATGTTGACTTTAAAGTTTATCAATGATTGGATTCCAAGATCTGAGTGTTGAATATATGTGCATATTCTCACCTTGTATAGACCTAATAATTCTCTACAGTTTGCGAAAATTGTATCCAGTCTAAACAATTCTATGGAAGCTAAATGAGCAGAAGTTTTTTTTTCTTGTTTTCTAAAGTGTGTCACTGTAGCGCTCTTTTAATTGTTTGTTTCTTCTTTCTGTTCGAGGTTTATATCGAGATAATTTTTCAGGTGTATACATCCAACAGGATGCAGCAAAGAAGGGTAATGTATTGGTTTATAATGGCATATGCCAGTCTGCGGTATGTTCGGGAGCTCCCATAGAATTGAATAAGGAGGATGGCCACAATCGCCACCCTCCTCATTCTTGTGCATGGTAGGCTTACATAGAGACTCTCAACTTCAGGCTTAACTCACGGCTCAATATTTGTAGTATGTTACACTTCTTAACACAGCACGTTACACAGGACAATACCCTTCTTCTTGACATAGCACAAGAGCTGTTTAAAAAACCTAAGTAGACCCATACTTTCCATCTTTATGTATCCCGATTTAATAATATTTTTTATTCCTCCCCAGGTAGTACCCCAGTATGCCAAACAATGCTCCTGATCAGCCTAGGAACATCTATTTTCAGGGTAGGGCTAATATATACTTTGCATCCTTGTTGCCGGGAGTGTACAGGAGAAAAAGGGAGTGATGGCAAATAGTATATATCCTAGGAATCAATAGCTTGTAAATTAGCCTTAGTAGCAATAACTGTAAGTTATAATTTTCTGTATGACTTAATCAATCTTTCACTGTTCTTTACAATGTTGCTTCTGTTCATTGGAGTTTGTGGGCATTTGTTTATTCACAGTTCTCTTAAGGTCCCGCCACAGCATTTCAAGTAGGTTGAGCATTGGATCTACACTGGGTCAGTGCAACATTTTGATTCTTTTTTTTTCAGCCATTCAATAGTAGATTTTCTGTTGAGCTTGGGATCATTGTTCTGGTTGCATGATCCAGTTTTGACCGTGCTTAAAGCGTTAATAAGGGGCCCCCCTCACTTTCCCTTGGTGGGGCCTTCCTTTTGCTACAAAGAAAACCCAAAATCATCCCCCCTTTTTAAAAACCTTTTACTTTTGACATTTGGTTTAAAAGGGGTTTTTTGTTCTGATTTGATTTGTTTTTTTGGGTTTTTGCCAGATTTTGCAAATGTGTTTAAAGGGCCCAAAAACTTTTTTAAAATTTTTGATCTTGTCTGTCGGAAAGGGAAAACATTTTTTTTCCAAAGAACTCTTAGGGGCTTGCCCCATAAAAACCTTAAAAAAACAAACCCCAAAAACCCAAAAAAAGTTCTTTTCTAGAAAAGAAAGAAATGCTTTTTTTTGGGCAACCCTTTTTTTAAAGAAAAGCCAAAAAATTATTTAAAGTTTTTTTCTCATTAAAAAAGTCATAAGCTTAAAACTTTTAAACTTTCCCAATTGAGGTTTTTTAAAGCCCGGGGGAAGTAGCCCTTTTGGTTTTAATTTGGGGGGTTTACCCCTCTTCTGGGAATTTTTTTTCAACTATTTTAAAATTTTTTTTTTCAATCATAAATTTACCCTTTTCTCACTTAAAAATGAGGGACTTCAAATTCTTGAGAAGGGCCCTTTTATAATGTTTTCAAATTAAAAGGGGCAAAAAAACCCCAATTTGGAAAAAAATTTTTTACAAGGGATCATTGCAATGTCTTTTCCGGTTTTTCCCATCCCAAGCTTAAATTTGTTTTTCAAAACCAGCAAATTTGCCACAAAATTTTGCTTTTATTGAGTTGCTCAGGGGTTTGCTTTTTTATAAATTTTACTAAAACTTTTTGATAGCACCCAACTGACTGTACTTAGTATTTTAAAAATTCATATGGAAGCGGGAAAGGGGTGTTTTTTTTTGTTTTTTTCCCAACCCACATAAATCTTTTCCCCGGGCCAAAAATAAGTCTTTTTTAAGAAAAACATTGAAGTTTTAGTTTTTTCATTAAAAAATTTCCAAAAAATAGATTTTTATTTTTTGTCCCTGATACGTAAAACCCCGAGAATTTAAAAGAAAAAGGTATTACTTTAATTTTTCTCATATTTTAAAAGGGGGTTTTTTTGGCCCCCAAAAGGTAAAATTGATTTTTGGGAAGTTTGCAAATGAAATAAAAAAAATTTTTTCACCATTCTTTTATTTTTAAAAAAACACCTTTTTTAAATTTAGTGCTTTTTTTGTAAATCCATTTTTTAAAAAGGCTCGTCCCAGGGGATAAGGGATCGGGGGGCTGAAAACCCTTATTTCCTTTTCCCAAAAATGCTCAGACACCACCTCCTCTCGGGAGCACTAAAGTTTGTTAAAAACCCCCACTGCTGTCACTTTTTTTTACTCCCTTTCCCCCGTATTTTTCCCAAAAGTCAATTCTCGAACAGTGCAAAATAAATAAAAAAAAACCTCAAATGGGTTTCTGTGTATTAAATTAAAAAAAAAAAAAAAACCGGGTTTGGGTTTTTCCTGCAGGGGTTTTTAAACCCCGGGACCCTGGTGCCTGGGGGCCCAAAAATTTTAAAACCCTCTCGCAAATCACAATCCCTTTAAATAAAACAAAACCTTTTCTTTGACTACAGAGAGAAAAGGCCCACGGTGGGGGAATGTCAGCCTCCCGGGCCCCAAAAAATGAAATCAATTCAAAAAAAACACACACCCCCCTTGACACACGGGAAAGAGGAGCAAGGATGGAGAGTTATGAAATGGGGAAAATCGGGCAAAAACTCCCCTTCAAGAAAAAACCCAATATCAAGACAAAATTGAGGCATTATTTTTTCCTTTTTTAAAAAAACTTTTGCATGATTTTTAAAAAAAGGTTAAAAGAATCAAATTTTTTTAAAAAGAATAAAACCCCTGGGTTTATTTTTTTGCCCCCATGTTTTTATATTACAATATTTGCAATTGGGAAAAATTTTTTTTTTAAGAAATTTTTAAAAACCATTTTGAATTCACACTAAGAAAAGCCCAAAGAGTAAGGTATGCAGTTCCCAAAAAACGCGTTCGGCCTTTGTGTTTAAAAAATATTTGAGGAGGGTTTTGAGCATTTTGGCTATAGTGGGGACCCGAATCGTTTGGGGTTTCCGAAAAAGTGGGATCTACTTCGAAAAGGTTTTTTCCCCGTTTATGAGGGGGTTTTATTATAATGGACCTTTAAAGTCTATGGGGGGGAAGGGGCAACAACACCTTAAATTATAAACCCACAAAACAAGGCTGGAAAAGGGGCATGAAATTAAAAAACCAAAAACAGCCCAAAATTGGATACGGGAAAATTCTTAGGCAACCCCAATTGGGTTTATAAAAGTCAAAGAACCTTTCAATTACCTGTGGGGGGGGAAAATAGAATTGTTTTTTAAAGAATTTCGTAAAGCTCCCCTTCAAGGGGGAAAAACAATGCTGGGTGCCCCAAAAAGCCCCAAAAAACACGTAACTGTTATGTTTTGGTATTTAAAAAGCGATATTTTTTTTCACCCTTTTAATTCACCGGTTTGGGAATTTTAGAAATTTCTGTTTTAAGAATTTTCGGGAGAAGCTGCTCATTTAAAAGTACTGGGTGCGCAAAAGTCAAAAAAACACGAACAGAGATGTTTTCGCACGATAACCGGGGATTTTTTGGGGAACAAAAACCCGTGCGGGCTTTTCAAGAATTTCTGGTTTTTTAAAATTTTAAAATGCAAAGGGTAAATAATCAACAGTCCAAGGTTTTTTTGTAATGGGGTTTAAAAATTTAAAAAAATTTAAAAAACCCATCGAAATTTTTAAAAACTGTAATAAAAGTGGAGTTTTGCAGCTAACAAAGAGACCCTGCAAATTACTAGAAATGATGTTGTATCCAATATAAAATTTAAAGGCCTGCCCAATATCCAGGAAATTCCTTTTAATAGCAAACCCGTTAATAATAAAGAATTTTTCCCCCCTACAAAGGGCTTTCCCTAAGCCCTTGGGGGAAAATTTATCCATTTTGGTTTTTTGTTTTTTAGATAAGTTGCTTTGTTTTTGCTCCGCGGGGCCCCCCCCCCCCGCTTTCCCACCGCGGTGGAATTTTTCAGCGGTTGATTCTGCTTTTTAAAAAATTTCCCCAGCTAACAAAAAATTAAAAAGTTTAAAATCCCTTTAAACTAAAACCCCAAAAAAATTGGGGAAAGGGGTCACAGTAATAGTAGAGGGTTTTTTCTTGGGGCAGAAAAAGGGCTAAATTTTGCTGCGCTGTTTTTGGGGCCCCAGGCAGAAAGGGAGGCCTAAACCCTAAGAGGCGCTGGAAAAATTGGGCTTAAAAAAGGGGAAAAGTGGTTTATGAAAAAAGAAAGGGATGGATTTTTTCCACCAAACGCAACCTACAAATCCCCTTTATTTACGTCGCACACCCCAACTCACCCCGCCCCAAATTTTTTAAAACCTTTATTTGCTGGCCGCCAAAATTACAGGAAGCGCCGAAAAAAAGGGGCGATCTTAATAGAATTTTCTCAGATTTTAAACCCTTTAAAAATGCATGATAGGAAATTTTGATCACCATAAAAAACCCTTTCCGATTTTTAAAAATTTGTCGAAAAAATCGCCCCAACACTACTTAAGCCATACTAATGTGGGGAACCCTATTTTTTTAAAAGGGGGTGTTCTTTTTACCTGTTTATTTTATTTTGGGATATAAAGGAATGGATATAAGTCCCTTTTTTTTAAACGTTAAAAAAAGCATTAAAATTTTTAAAGGGAAGCCGCATGGAATCAATTTATAGTTGATGCTGGGGCTTTTTTTCTGAAAAAAACACAAATTTTTTAACATTTGTTAAAGATAATTTTTCTGTGACCCTTTTTCAAGAAAAATAGATAATATACAGCAAAAGGGCCCCGGGGAAAAAGTTTTTTCTCAGAATTTTGGGAAAAAAATTTTCCAAAGGAAAAATAAACAAATAAAACAACAAAAAAACCATTACTCAAACCTAAACATCCCCCAAAGGGGCCCTTAACATGGCGTTTCACCCTATGTCTTTAGGGATAAAATTGGGACACTAAAATAAAGGTACCTTGAAAAAAAAACCAAAAATGTAGCGCCACTGGGCCCTAGAGATCAAAAAAGCAAACCCTAATCCTATTTGGTTTCCCAGGGTGTAAATTTCCCCTGCAGGAAACAAAAACAATGGGTTTTTACCACAAAGGGGGTGTGGAGTCGGGGTTGGTTTGTGGAGGGCGGGGACCCAAATTTTTGGGGGGAGTCAGAGTCTTTTTAAAAAAGGGCTGATTCCCAAATTCCAAAAAATAAAAAAAAATTGGGTAAAGTTTTGTTTTAAGGGGAGTGCCAGGGGGCGAGAGGAAATTTTGGGTTTTTTACCCGTGTTAAATTTCTTTCCCCTATCTTCACCCGAATTTGGGTGAGGCGTTTAATTTTTTAAAAGTAAATTTTTTATGACATGGGGCCCGGAAAAACCCTTGCCCCCCAGGGGGAAAAAATTCCCCCTTTCCCTTTCAAACAGGGGTTATTTTTGCAATTCTTGCATGGAAATGCATTGTTACCAAATTTTGCTCCCCGGGGGGGGAAAAAATTTTTTTTTACTGATACTACAAATTACAACCTTTTCTCACATTCCCTAATAACTCACTGTGTTATCATGGCGATTTTCCCAAAACAAAAGGGTCATGGGTTCGAGCCCGCCATGAAGAAGATTTTCCCCCGAAAAAAGAAAAACATCATCCAGCTCATCAATAGTGTCTCTCAGCCAAGAAAATTGCCAAACTATATCATGTGAGGCCATGACAGCAGGAAGAATATGAAATGAAAGTCCATCATCATAAGAAGCGTTGGCTTGAGTTGGCAAACAAGTACAAAAATGGAAGATTGGAAACAAGGTACTTGGAGCAATACGATGAAAATCAATAGACTGGGCTCCAATGGGGGCAAAAAGGTTTGGAATAATCAAGGGAAAAGGAGGCTAACAGATCGAGAAATTGAAGGAACTGTCAAGTTTGGTGGAGGAAGTCTGAGGATATGGGGATGTTTTAAAGCCAAAGATGTTGGATACTTGACCAGGATCAATGTTGATCTCAATAATGAGCTATATGTGAGTGTCCTACAAGATGAGTTACTTCATACACATCAGGACAACGACCCAAAGCATACATCAAGGTTGGAGAAGAAATAGTTTAATGACAATGAAGTAGAGTTGCTGTATTGGCCTCCACAGTCCCCAGACCTCAACCCAATCGAACACTTGTGGGTAGAGTTGAAGAAAAAGCTGTATTCGTTTACCAAATCCAGTCTGCACCAACATATTGAACACGTAGAAGAGACCGTGGATTAGAATTTGGTCAAAACATGCTTGAATCTGATCCAGAGCCCAGAAGGATTCAGGTGTTGAAAGCCAAAGGTGGATTTACCAAATACTAACAAAGTAATGAAATTTAAGGTTTTGATTTTTAGGAGCAAAACAGTAACAATGCAGTTACATGACAAGAATGTGCAGAGCTAAGCAGATGTTAAAGGCTTAAGCAGCCATGTTAACTGATTGGGAGCCCACGGCGAAATTTTGCTGCGGGCGCCCTGAACGAAGTGAAGAACAGTGCGTGGCACCATTTCTCATTGATTTAGACTTTGTGGCGATGCTTGTCCCAGCACCTACAGGGTTAAATAGTGCGGGATGTCGCCGTCACCATCCCATGCTGGGATCATTAAGGGGTTAAAGTGGCATAAAAAAAGCACACAAGTACTATTGCAAGACGTTGTACTTACAAATTCAGTATTTTTTTTTTTACATTTTACCATTTAGTTACAATATTTTTGTGCCTCTCACAATCACAAGCAGATCTGTAACAATGTAGACTACAGATTTGAGTGACATTTTGCTGTTATTGTTATGGTCTTTCTTAATTTTATGGGATTAAACAATACCCATGCTGCAGTAATTGCATTCAGATAGTTTAATAAGAATTACATGCCATTGCAGAATAGATGTACATTTATTTCACAAAATGTCATTGCAACAAATACACCTACTTCCTATATAAATAGTGGTACACTACACCACGTTGTCAGAAAATTATTATTTATTAATACATATACCACATATAAGGTTAAAAATATATCAAAAGACAGACCCACATGAGTGTTCAAGAAACATGGTGTATACCATGAAGGTACAATACATACAACCACAAATAAATGTAACATACAGATGGTATGCCAAGGTCCAATAAATAAATGTGTGAACATAAAGTGCATGAGCATTACCATTTATATGGAGTACCATCAGTACCAGTGATCATACAAATATAATAAAATACAAGTCCATTTCAATTCATATCTAGTACCATAAGTATCAGTGATCATACAAATCTAATAAACTACAAGTTCATTAAAATTCATATAAGATACCATCAGAACTAGTTCACATTATATGTAAGGTCATGTTCACATGGCATAAATTTACACATATAGATTTACGCCTCATAATAAGCTTCAAAATATGTCTAATGAGAGGTGTATTTTAAAGTAAAAGTGTGTAGTGTATTTAGTGGTGTTTGTGTGCCAAAAATACCCTCCACCATTGTTTCTATGGGCTTTTACTAGGGTAAACGTTTCAAAAATCGAGAAGGCACTTACTATACATTTATGCCATTAAAAGCGTCCAAAAATAAACGTCCAAATATTATTTTTGTACTGATAGTACACTATATAAAAAAACCATGTATTTTTTTACTTTTTTAAATCACGGTACAAATGGTACCTATATGAATTGAATGCACTTGACTTTTTTATATTTTTTTAAATAAATGATTCGATGTACATTTTTATAAAATTCATATTTGAAAGGGCCTTAAGACAACAACCATCCAGTTCACCATTTGCTATATATTTGATCCAGAAAAGGGAAAAAACTCCACGGGGTAAAAACCCAAATTTGTCCCTTTTTAGGAAAAAAAAAATCCTTCTTGACTCAAATCGGCAACAAATAAATCCCGGGGTCAACAAACCCTTTCTCCAAATGCTAGTTACTATAACTTGTTATAAAAAGCCTGAAACGCATCCGATCCTTCTCCAAACCTACACTAAAAACCTTGTTATACATTACCTCTAGAAATGTACCCAAACCCCTTTTTTTAAACCTGTTTATAAATTTCACCAAAAATTTTTCCTCGCAGAGTACTACAGTCTCACGCCTTACAGTAAAGAATAATTTCTATGTGTAATTGAAACTTTTTTTCCTCTAACGAAAGAACCCCCCTTTTTCAGATACACCGGGGGAATAAATGATCTTGGAGAGATCTCTTTTTTTTAAATTGGTCACCCAAAAGCCGTCTTTTCTCAAAACTGAACAGCCCTTTTTTGCTAACTTTCTTTGCATTGAGTCCACCAAACCCCTTTTTTTTTACTTTCGTTGCCCGCCTTTAAACCTCTCAACTCCGATATTTTCTTGGCCGGGTGCCAAAAACTGACAAAATATTCCAGGTGACTGACTGGGAATTTTGTATTTTTGGGAGTTAATGTTCCATCAAGTGCTCAGCCTCTTTAAAATCCCCCCATATCTATTTGCCTTGCGCCGCTGACACTGTCTGCTGAAAAAAATTCCGTCCACTGGGATTCCCAAAGTCCTTCTCCATTTCAGTTTCACGAAATTTTCCATTTAACAAAAAATGAATGGAATTTTCCTTCCCATTGAAAAACCCTTTGCATTTGTCCAGTTAAACGTAATCTCAACTTCTCTGTCGATTTTCCAAACTTTTCCAGATCTGTGTGAAAAAATTATCCTACTTTTGTGTTAATTATTTTACAAATTTAGATCATCTTGAAATCCTTGTGAGGTCATTAGGAACATATTAAAGAAATGGTCCGAGTATGTACCATTAATCCCACCCGTTTTTTCACCATACCAGTTACCCATTTCCCAAATTTTTCCCCCAGCCCAAGCATCTCATTTTACTTCCAATTTTTAGGGGCACATATCAAATGCTTTAAAAAAAACCAGATATATTTTGACATCCTGCCCCACTGCATCAGTTAAGCTAACCCCAAAAACGATGAGTTTATTTTGACAAACCCACCTTTATAAACCCATCTGAAGGGAGTTTTAATTTATTTTTCAGTGACATATTCCAGTATCTGAACTGACCAGTGGTGTCATACACTACAAGGGGACCCCAGGTACTTGTGGATCCCGGGCCTTCTAAAAAGGGCCCAAAAGGGATCCCAAAGGGAAACAACAGCTGCCAGGTGCTGGACATCAGGCAGGATCCATGTTCAGTTCGTACTGTAATGACCAGTGGTGTCAGTGTGTACTGACACGATGGACGGCGGGTATTTGTGGATCCTCGACCCTGCAACAAGATTTTACACTCACAGTGACAGCCAAAGGCGGGGAAAAAGGACACCAAATATAGACAAAGGTGATTGGTCACAGCAGGTGTAGGCGTAGAAGGTCCCAGGCAGTTAAAGCGAACTTGAAAAGACGGGCACACTGGTCACCGCGACACCCACTGATGGAGCCGCAACAAGTCTACAATGAGGCACCACACATCCGGGCCTGAATAGGGGCTGCACTAAACCGGACAATAGCATCTCTAAAAAAACTTCAATTTCCTACAACAGGTTAAACTTCCCCGGGCCATTTTTCCAGCGGGCCGCCAAACAAAATTTCAGGGCCCCCATACAGCAAAAGCACCGGGGCCCCCCCCCTAAACCCCCCGCCCCCAAAACCCGATCGCCCGCCCCCAGAAAAAAAAAAGGGCCTCTAGGACAAAAAATCACCATTTCCACAAATCAGTGGCAAAAAAGAACTGTTGTGTATACATTAGCAAGTGAGTCACAATATGTTTTTGCCACCATCAAGACACGGGGCTAAATACTCCATCCATATCCCCCCCACCCACAAAACAAATCCCCCCACCCACAACAATACCCCCCTCTACCCACATACAATATCCCCCCCACCCCATACAAATCCCCCTCCACCCACATACAATATCCCCCCCACCCCAACAATACTCCTCCACCCACATACAATATCTCCCTCCACCCACATCTTTATCTCCCCCACCCACATACAATATCCCCCTCCACCCCATAAAATATCCCCCTCCACCCACTACAATATCCCCCTCCACCCCATACAAACCCCTCCACCCACATACAATACCCCCCCACCCAATACAATATCCTCCTCCACCCACATACAATATCCCCCCCCACCCCACAAAAATTTCCCCTCCACCCACATACAATATCCTCCTCCACCCACATACAATTCCCCCTCCCCCCACTACAATAACCCCCCCCCACCCACATACAATATCCCCTCCACCCCTAAATATCCCCCTCAACCAAAATACAATTTCCCCCCCCCACCCTCATAAATATCCCCCTCCACCCACATACAATATCCCCTCCACCACATCAATATCCCCTCCACCCACATAAAATATCCTCCCCACCACATACACTACCCCCTCCACCCACATACAATATCCCCACCACCCACAAACAAAATGCCCATCCACCCGAAAACACAATGCCCCGCCACCCGCAACAATAGCCCCTCCACCCGCAACAATACCCCCTCCACCCTATACAATATCCCCCCCCACCCACCAACAATACCCCCCTCCAACCCCCTACAATCTCCCCGTCCACCCACAGACAATCTCCCCCTCCACCCGCAACAATATCCCCCTCCACCCGCAAAAAATACCCCCTCCACCCCATACAATATCCCCCCTCCACCCGCATACAATACCCCCCTCCACCCGCATACCTACCCCCTCCCCCCATACACTTTTCCCCCCTCCACCCGCATACCTACCCCCCCCACCCGCTTACAAATCCCCCTCCACCCGCAAAAATATCCCCTCCCCCCACATACAATACCCCCTCCACCCCTACAAATCCCCCTCCACCCACATAAAATACCCCCCCACCCACCACAATATCCCCCTCCACCCACAAACAATACCCCCCTCCCCCCACATAAATTCCTCCTCCACCCACAAAAACAATTCCCCCTCCATTTTTCCCTTGGTCCGCCCCCTCACCACCTTCAAAATAAACCCACAAGAAAGGGAGTGAAACCCCAACACCACTCAGTAAACCTACCCCCCCCGCCACATAGAAACCACTAAGGTCAGACACCAGCCGGGATAACCTACAACCCCGCCAATAGGACCACAAAAGGTCAACACCCGGGTATAACCTACAACCCGCCACAAAAACCCACATAGATCAGACACCAGCTCGGGTAAAACCCTACAACACCGCCATAAAGACCACAAGAGGCAACACCACCCGGGGATAACCTACAACCCGCCATAAAGAGACCACTAAGATCAGCACCAGCCAGGTCACTTTACAGTGAAAACACACTGATCCAATTTAGAAGCAAAATAACCCCTAAATCAAACCACCGGAGACTTTTATCTGGGGATCTTCCTTTCTCTCAGAGTCGTTCTTATTCCCTTTTTTCGCACCGTTCCACACCGCCATGATGACTTGTCCCGCCACAGCTCATCCTGCAAAATTAACAAAAATATCTTAGAACCCCAAATTTTAAGCATTTCTTTCCTTTTTACCCCACCTCTTACAAACCCAGGGGTGGGAGAGCGGGGACAACCATAACTTAGAGGCCTAGTACATGGGGGTTGGGGGGGGGGGGAGACTAACCCCTGGAGATAATCTACAGCATGGGCTGCGCCCCTCAATTAATTTCCAGGGAGGGAGCCCAAATGGGGAAAAAAGGGTCCGGGAATTTAGATAGGCCCCAATTTGGTAGGAACCCCGCCGGAAATTTGTTGGGAGGGGCCCGCTCCAGGTTGGGGGGGGGGGACCTAGCCCCAATCCCCCTTTTTTTGTAGGCGGGCAGGGCCCTCCTTTAAGGTTAGGTGGAGTCAGGGCCCCCTTTAGGGTTAGGTGGAGTCAGGGGCCCTCCTTTTGAGGGTTGGTGGAGTCCCGGGGCCCCCCCTTAAGTTTTGGTGGGGGTCAGGGCCCCCCTTTAGAGGGTTTGGTAAGTCAGGGGCCCCCTTTTGAGGGTTGGGAGAGTCAGGGCCCTCCTTTAGAGGTTAGGGAAGTCAGGGCCCCTTTAGATGTTTTTGGGGCCCAAGGCCCCCTTAGTTTTTTCAGCGCCAGGGACCCCCTTTAGAAAGGCAGTGCCAGGGGGCCCCCCCCTTTTAGTGATAGGGAGTGCCCCGGGGCCCCCTTTATGTAGGCCCGCGCCAGGGACCCCCTTTGTATAGGGAGTCAGGGCCCCCTTTAAATGATAGGCATCAGACCCCCTTTTTGAAAAGGGGGCCAGGGGGCCCCCTTTTGAGATGGGGGTTGGGCCCCCTTTAGGATAAGCAGTGCCAAAAGGGCCCCCCTTTAAGGGTAGGATCAGGGCCCCCCCTTTTTAAAGCATGCCCGGGCCCCCTTAATAGGCAGTCAGGGGCCCCCTTTTTGTGATAACATGCCCCGGGGCCCCCCTTTTGGGATAGGCATCAGGGCCCCCTTTTGATAGGCATCAGGGCCCCCTTTGTGTAGGGATCGGGGCCCCCTTTTTATAAGAGTCGGACCCCCTTTATGATAGGGGAGCGCCAGGGACCCCCTTTAGGATAGGGATCAGGGCCCCCCCTTTTGGGGAAAAGGCAGCCCAGGACCCCCTTTATGAAGGCGTCGGGGCCCCCCTTTTTGAAGGGGAGTCAAACCCCTTTATGATAGCGTCAGGGGCCCCCTTTAGTGATAAGCACGCCAGGGGCCCCCTTTATGATAGCAGCGCCAGGGCCCCCCTTTAGTATAGGGGAGGCCAGGGCCCCCCTTTATGATAGGCGTCAGGCCCCCTTTAGTGAAAGGGACGCCAGGGACCCCCTTTTTTGATAGGCACGCCAGGGACCCCCCTTTTTAGGGGTAGGCACGCCAGGGGCCCCCTTTATGAAAAGGGACGCCAGGGGCCCCCCCCTTTATTAAGCGTCAGGACCCCCTTATAAGGCAGCGCCAGGACCCCCTTAGGATAAGCAGCGCCCGGGGCCCCCCCTTTTGTGAAAAGCGCGGGCCCCCCTTTTTGATAGGCTCAGGGCCCCCCTTTAGGGGTAGGCAGCGCCAGGGCCCCCCCTTTAGTGATAGGCAGCGCCGGACCCCCCTTTAGTGATAGGCCGGCCCAGGGACCCCCCCTTTATTATAGGCACGCCAGGGACCCCCCTTTTAGGGTAGGGGTCAGGCCCCCTTTAGGAAAGCAGGGGCCGGACCCCCTTTAGAATGGCAGTCGGGGGCCCCCTTTTGGATAACAGTGCCAGGACCCCCCTTTAGTGATAGCTCAGGGCCCCCTTTAGGATAGGCAGTCAGGACCCCCTTTTTAAAGATAGGCAGTCGGGCCCCCCTTTTGTGATAGGGATCAGGACCCCCCCTTTTGTTATAGGCACGCCAGGGGCCCCCTTTATGATAGGGATCGGGCCCCCTTTAGTGTTAGGGACGCCAGGGACCCCCTTTAGTGATAGGCAGGGGGCCCCCTTTTTGATAGGGAGTCAACCCCCCTTTTTGATAGCAATCGGGCCCCCTTTAGTGAAGCAGCGCCCGGGACCCCCTTTTTGTATAACACGCCAGGGACCCCCTTATGATAAAGGCAGCGCCAGGGCCCCCTTTAGGATAGGCAGCGCCAGGGACCCCCTTTTTGGATAGGGAGTCAGGGCCCCCTTAGTGATAGGCAGCGCCAGGGGCCCCCGTTAGTGATAAGCCGCCAGGACCCCCCCTTTTGTGTAAGCAGTCAGGGCCCCCTTTAGTGTTAGGCAGAAAGGGCCCCCTTTTGTGATAGCACGCCAGGACCCCCTTTATGAAGGGAGGCCAGGGACCCCCTTTAGTGATAGGCCCGCCAGGGACCCCCTTAGTGAAGACACCCAGGGCCCCCCCTTTAGTGATAGGCAGTAGGCCCCCTTTATTTATAACAGTGCCCGGGACCCCCCCTTTTGAGATAGGCAGTCGGGGGCCCCCTTTTGTGATAAGCAGTGCCAGGGACCCCCTTTAGTGAAGGCATCAGGGCCCCTTTATGATAGCATCAGGGCCCCCTTTAGTGATAGGGAGTCAGGGCCCCCTTTATGAAGCATTCAGGACCCCCTTTTTGTGATAGGCACCCCCAGGGGCCCCCTTTGTGATGGCAGTCAGGGCCCCCTTTTGTGAAGGGAGCGCCAGGGACCCCCCCTTTTGTATAGGCCAGCGCCAGGGACCCCCCTTTGTGATAGCATCAACCCCCTTTAGGGGAAAAAGGACGCCCCGGGGACCCTCTTTAGTAAAGCACGCCCGGGGCCCCCTTTAGTGATAACATCAGGGCCCCCTTTGTGAAGGCATCAGGGCCCCCTTTAGTGATAGGGACGCCAGGGGCCCCCTTTATTTATAGGCGCGCCCGGGACCCCCTTTAGGGAAACAGCGCCAGGGGCCCCTTTTTGATAGGCCGCGCCCGGACCCCCTTTAGTGAAAGGCACGCCCGGGACCCCTTTATGAAGCATCAGGCCCCTAATAATTAAAAAAAAAAAAACCAAATCAAACACTACCTGAGCCTCGGCCTGCCGCCCCACTGCCGCCCCTCCTGCCCCCTGCAAGGCGGCGCGGGGAATGACGCACCCCCGGCCCCCCTAACGCAGCATAGGGCCGGCGCCCGGGAGGCGAAGGCCAATGCATTTTACCTGCCAGGCAATCAGCGGGGCGCAGCGCTAGGGGCTCTGGCTCCGCTGACACCGCCAGACCCCGGGGGGCGGGGACATCAAACCCCAACTCCCGCCGGTCTCTGAGCCTCGGACGCGGGGGCCCCGGGCGTTCAAGACCGGATGGCGGCCGGGCCCCGGGGAGCGACGGCCCTGCCTCCGGGGGCCCCCAGGAGCTCGGGGGCCCCCCGTGGGCCGGGAGCCCGGGTTTGGGGGGCCGCGCCGCCGGCCCCCGCCCCTGCCGTGGGAAAAAGGGGGCCCGCTTGCCGCGGGCCCCCTTATTCCCCCCGGGGCCCCTACGGGAGTTCCGGTTTTACCCCCTGTATGGCGCCCTGGTTTCCACTCACTTTTGACCCCCTTTTTGAATATAGGCACCACATTTGCTATCACCACCTTTGGGAAAATACCCCGTCATAAGTTTTATAAATATTAAGAATAGGGGGCCCGTCTACAATTACTTAATTCTCTAAAACCCAGGGCCTGGGGACTATTTAATCTTTTTTAGGGAAGCAGCAAATTTTATCCCGGTTACACAAGAAACATTTTAAAATTAGTTTTTTCTTTCCCTCTGCACATCAACAAGAAGGTCATTTTCCTTAGTAAATATGGTGAAGAAATTTTTTTTAATAGATTTGCTTTCTCCTCATTACCCTCTATAATACCTCGCTCACAACTTTAATACAATGTAAAGTAGTCAGTGTACAGCTTGTATAACATTGTAAAATTTGGTGTTCCCTCAAGATAACTCAACACTCAACCATCAATGTCTAAATTGCTGGCAGCAAAAGTGAGTACACCCCTAAGTGAAAACTGGCAAATTGTGTCCAAAGTGTCAATATTTTCCAGCAATGGCTTAACTCTCTTGGGGCATGGAGTTCAATAGAGCTTCACAGGTTGCAGCCACTGAAATCATCTTCCACTCTTCAATGACAACATCACTGAGCTGGTGGATGTTAGAGACCTTGCGCTCCTCCACCTTCCGTTTGAGGATGCTCCAACAAATGCTCAATAGGGTTTAGATCTGGAGACATACTTGGCCAGCTCAGAGCCTTTACCCTCATTTTCTTTAGCAAGACAGTAGTCGTCTTGGAGGTGTGTTTGGTGTTGCTATCATGCTGGAATACTGTCCTGCAGCCCAGTTTCTGAAGGGAGGGGATCATGTTCTGCTTCAGTAGGTTACAATACATATTGTCATTCATGCTTTCCTCAATGAACTATAGGCTCCTGCCTAACACAGGCAGCAGCACTCATGCAGTCCCAAACCATGAAACTCCCAACACCATGCTTGATGGTATGCAAGACAAACTTGTTTTGTACTCCTCACTTGTTGCCAGTGCACACATTTCACTCCATCTGAACCTAAATAAATTTATCTTGGTCTCATGAGACAACAGGACATGGTTCCAGTAATCCATGTCCTTAGTCTGCTTCTCTTCAGCAAACTGTTTGCTGGCTTTCTTGTACATCATCTTTAGAAGAGCCTTCCTTCTGGGACGACAGGCTTGCAGACCAATTTGATGCAGTGTGCAACATATGGTGTGAGCACTGACAGTCTAACCCCACACCCCCTTAACCTCTGCAGCAATGCTGACAGCACTCTATTTTGAAAAGACAATCTCTGGATATGATGCTGAGCATGGGCACTCAATGTCTTCAGTCGACCATGGCGAAGCTTGTTCTGAGTGGAACTTGTCTTGTTAAACCTCTGTATGGTCTTGACCACTATGCTGCAGCTTATTTCCAGTGTGTTGGCAGTCTTCTTTTAGCCTAGTCCATCTTTATGTAGAGCACCAATTCATTTTTAGATGGTATTTTGCCATGAGGTTCCATGTTGAACTTTCAGTGAACAGTATGAGAGAGTGTGAGAGCGATAACACCAAATTTAAGACACCTGCTTCCCATTCACATCTGAGACCTTATAACACTAACGAGTCACATGACACCGTGGAGAAAAATGGCAAATTGGGCAAAATGTGTCCATTTTCACTTAGAGGTGTACTCACTTTTGTTGCCAGTGGTTTAGACATGGAAGGCTTTAATTTGAGTTATTTTGAAGGCACACCAAATTTACACTATTTTACAAGCTGTATACTGACTACTTTACATTGTATCAAAGTGTCATATCTTCAGTGTTGTCCCATGAAAACATATGATGCAATATTTACAAAAATGCGAGGGGTGTACTCACTTTTGTGAGATTCTGTATATCTTCCACAGTGTTGGATTGAAACAGAATTTTATATAAAGAGATACACCTCCTTCCTTCCAATTTTTATGATCTTATCTAAACAATCTGTAACTCTGTAAGTTAACTGCCCAGTCATAGCTCTCATCCAGCCATGTCTCAGCTATCCCCACTATGTTATATTTTTCTTTGGACATTAATAATTGTAGTTCATTTATTTTATTGGTGAGACTCCTCGCATTGGTCATCATGCAATTCAGAGTCTTTTTGGTTCTCATTCTTTTAATCCTTATTAACTATTAAACTGGTAAATAAAAGATATAGTAACAATCTCCTTCTCAGTCTGGTCCAGGACTAATACCCACAGGCTCTGATTCACAGTAAAAAAGATATATTTATTAGGTAAAAACTACACGTTTTGTGACCGGTTTGGACACTTTGTCAGGTCTAACTACAAGCAAAACAATCCATGCTTATAAAGAAACAGCTACAAGATTCACAGGTGTTTTGTTCAATAGGACAAACAGAAGTAAAAAAACAACGTACAAAATTATCATCTTAATAACACAGTATAAAAACAACGAAAGCAAAATCAAAAACATCACATCCACATCCATTCACTTAATTTTCATTCTTGTGACACTAGATGTGTATGAGAGTTTGCCCAGTGTTGTCTAATCGAGCATTTACATCACAACACACTTAAACCTTATTAGTCTTACGCAGTTTATTCAAGTAAGGGGCTAAGAGTATTCAGAGAAAAATATATTTAGCTTAGCTATAAACAGCACAGCTGCAAAAAGCCAATATACAGACATTAAAAATAAATACATAGTAATAAATCATACATTAAGATCTAGAAATAACTCTGGCAAGAATATAATAGTTAATATTACTATAAAATCAATATTAAGACTCGCAAGCTTATTACTCTTATTATCAGGTTTATTATATAAATTTTATAAATTTTAGGTACCATCCACCTTTTGGAGTCATTCCTTCAAGACATATTGATTACTTAATTAATTTGGGGCTTTATTCAAGCCTTATGTAGCTCCAATACATCTCTTTGCGATTCAGAGCTTTTATTCGATGTGTCATCTCTTCTGGGACAAAATCGATTGGAGTTACAAGCAACATAGTTGGATCTGTATTGTGTTTTACAAAGAAATGCTTGGACACACTATGTTTTAAAAAAACCTTGCTTTATATTATGACTAATCATTGATTTTTTTCCCTTAATTTCTGGGTTGTACGGCCTATATAATGGAGCTTACAAGGACATTCTAGGAGGTAAATAAAATATGAATCTTCACATTAGTTGGTATTTTAGTGAAAAAATGTTTGTCCGTTTTTCGTAGATTTAAATGATGTTACTAGATTAATATTTGGGCAAGTTAAAGATCTAGCTTTGTTACATTGTTTGCTCGACCTCTCATTTGCACATTTTTTATAACTTGATTTTTCTCTATTTATACATACTCTGCTTGGTGCAACTATTTCCTTTAGTGTCACTGCTCTTGTAAAGATTAGAGAAGGATTGTCTGGAATGTCATTCTTAAGATGAGGGTCACTTTTCAAAATGTGCCAATGTTTATCTAGAATTAGAAGTATGACACTATGTTCTGTTATGTGTCAGGTAATAAAGCAATGACGTATATCATTGTTCTTTCTCTTCTTATTTTTCTTTGTAACTTTATTTATGTTACTCTTTTTTTCTTCTAAAACTGAACTTATAGTCTGTGTGCTCTTCTCATCTCTTGATGTTTTTAACAGACAATGCTTTTGGGACAATTTTCTCCCTTTATGTACCGCCTCCTTTATTAGTCCTTTAGGGTATCCCTTTTCTCTAAATAGATTGGCAATCAGATTCACCTGTTGTTCAAAAGTAGCACCATCCGCATCGTTCTTGCGTATCTGCCGAATCTGGCCAAAGCGTATATTATCTTTAAATTTTTTGTTATGGGAATTCCTATAATTGAGGTAGCTATTGGCATCCACCTTCTTAAAGAAGGTGAATGTCACATAGCCATCCTGTCCCTTCGCTGTAAGGAAATCAAAAAAACGAATTTTTTTCTGGGATGCAGTGCACAGTGAATTTTAAACCCCATGAATTCTCATTCAGGGAGTCTTCAAATATCTGAATTTGATCAGAGGGGCCCCTCTATATTAGGAAAAGATCATCCATGTAGTATTTATATAACACTATATAGGGAAGAAAACTTGAGTTCTTGTAAATAAACATATTTTTGAAAATCCCCATGAAGAGTTTGGCATAGGATGGGGTCACCCGGGTCCCCATCGCTGTGCCGCATTTTTTCCAGTAAGTGTGCCCCTAATATTTAAAATAATTATTATATAAAATAAATCTTAAACCCTCTATTAGAAACTTTTTTTGAGATTCCGTTAAAAGGGGATCTTTTTCCACAAAATGTAGCGTGCAATTCATGGTCAATGTTGGTATATAAAGATGTTACATCAGGAGTTACCAGAAAATAATCTTCACATTATATTATCTGAAGAATATTAATCAGATCATTAGAATCTTTTAAATAACTTTGATTGTAAGCCCTCACGGGCAGGGACCTCTCTCCCTCTGTTGTGCCAGTTGTAAGTTATTTATCGTTAATATTGTACTCACTTGACATTATGCATGTAATCCCCCTCAAATGTACAGCGCTATGGAATCAATGGCACTTTAAAATAAATGATAATAATAATAATAATAATAATAATAAATAACTGGGGAGTTCCTTCACATATTCCTGAAGAAAAAGATCAATATAATGTGACAGATTACTTGTCACACTATTGATTCCTGAGATGATAGGTCGGCTGGGTGGTCTTAAAGAGAACCTGTCACATAGTTTATGCCCCCCTTGCTGAGGGCAGAACAAGGTAGTGCCAGACATGCTGTTCCCAGTGCTGTGTCCCTTATTCTGTAAGATGTTGTAGTTTTCGTGTATTTAATGCTCAAATCTGCAGTTTTCAGCAATAAGAGTCATTCTAATAGTCCTGCAAAGTGTCAGTTTTTTTCAAACCCGGCCAATCAGAGGCTAGCCCCGCCTACCTCAAGTGACAAACCTATTATTTTGAATAGGTAGAAACATGTGAATAACTGTCAGTGGGCGGAGCTAGCCTTTGGTGGGTGGAGCTAACACCTGCTCATGAATAAGATTTGAGGAGTAAATGCTCTAAAACTGCTGCATCTTACAGAATAAAGGGCACAGTGCTGGAAACAGCAGTTCTGACATTAGCTTGTGCTGCCCTCAGCAAGGGGGGCACAACCTATGTGACAGGTTCCCTTTAAGTTAAGTTGTGTATCTTTGGAATATGGTAAAAGAAAGGTTTCCTTTGGATTTTGGATAAGTATAAATTTTCCTTCTTTTGTAATGGTTCCGTTATCACTAGCCTATTCCAATTCCTCTGTAAAGGTGGAAAGGGGTCAGAACGGACTAGTTGGTAATAGTTTGTATCAGACAAAATGTTGATTGATTCTTCATGATAATAATAAGAGAGATCCATAACAACTACCACTACCCTTATTGGCTGCTTTTATTACAATATCCCAGTAGTTTTTAAGGGATAAAGTAGCCCTTTTTTTCTTGGCTAGTAAGGTTGTAATTCTGATGTTGATTACTGCTTTTATTTGATATTAGAAGTTTTTTTATTATTTATGTTTTGTGTGGATTTTGATGAGAGATGTTTAAAATCCTCCTCCAAATCTGTAAATGTTTGAATGTCATGTCCCTTCTAGTAGATATGGTAAAATGTGGACTTGGATTTGAGCTTTACTGGTTTTCCCAATCTGATGTGATGTGATTGGGGAACTCAAGGGGCTCTCAAAGGATTTTTGGAGATTATTTGGGCATTAAACATAGTTTTTTTTTCATCTGATGGTATTTTTTTTGATATCAAAAATTTTTTCTTTACTTTTTAAAAAATCCCTTTCGCTTATACCTCTGATGCCATTCCCTCAGAATGTAGAGAAAAGATTAGATATCATTGCAATATGCATCGTAAATTTTGGGGAAAAAGATCCCTGTTAACGGAATCCCCCAAAAAGTTTCTAATTACATTTATTTTATGTAATAATTATTTTACATATGAGGGGCACTCCTACTAGCAAAAAAGCTGCACACTGATTGGGACCCGGGTGGCCCCACCCCCTTTTCCCAAAAACCTCTTCAGGGGAAATTTTTCCCAAAAATATTTTGGGAAAAAGCCCCCCCCTTTTTGGAAATTCTTAGTTGCTGAGTGAAGACCAATTTTTTATGGTCCCCCCCCCCCGGACCCCTTGGGCCCTGCTCCCCACCTCTATCAATAAAAGATACGAAAAGGGTCAGTATAACAAAAACAGGTTGAGTGCTTGAAAAAAAGAAAAGTATTTATTAATACAGCATTGATTTTTTAAAAAGGTTTGGGTTAAGGCGATGACGGGAACACGCAGTCACCCCGGGAGCACAAACTTTTACAGGCCCACATTTTAAGGAAACATACATAAGTTCCATTAAAAATTTCAAGGTCCTGAAGCAAAGGCGAGAGTCCTTGAAAGGGTTAATCTTTGTAAAAACCCTGAATTGTTTTCTTGTTTTGGGACGGGAAAGTTTTAAAAACCCTTTAACTTGAAAATTTCCCCCCCCTTTTACCAAACGATACGAAAGGGAAAATGGCTTCCCAAACTGCCTTCACCCAATAAAAGAAAAAACTTTAAACACACTGTTCCCAATGCCCTTTTCCTTGCACTTTCCTTTCCCTAGCCCCCTGTTTTTTTACCTGTGGCAACATCGGGGTAGCGGGGAGGGGAAGGGGAGTATTTAGGTTTTCCCCAGATTGAGAAAAAAAATTTTCACCCCTTTAAACCCAGATAAACCCCCCTGTATAGCTGGACTTCCAAGCCCTGGTACCCCATTTAAGCTGTCCCTTCTATTGGTGCAAAAAATTGGCATTTCTCCAAACAACAAAAATACAATTTTCAAAAATTTTTTTCGAGAAAGGCAACATAGACAAGCAAAATTTAACTAAAAAATTTTAAAAATAAAGTTTGCAATATCCCCATTACCCAACCCCCAGCCCCCTTGGGACCAGTTAGGGGGTTTTTTAGGACAGAAAAATTTTCCCCCCCCCTCAAACATTTTTTAAAATACCTTTTCCCCCTTCCCACGATATGTTGTGTAGGTTCTTTCTAGCGGGAAATTTTTAAAGGGAAACTGGGTAGGGGGAAAGTGGCGTTAAAACCCCAAATCGGGGATGCTTTCACTTGGAATTTCCCCCCAGTTTGGGGAAACTCCCGGAAAATTACGAGTTTCCCAAAACCCCCCCCCCTTTTTGAAAATGCAAGATACTGCTGATGCTCTTTTGATTGGGTGAGATTACCCTGCCACCAGGGATCCATCCTACTATCGGAAGGGGGATGCTGGTTTTCCCCCAGTCCCTAGAGTTTTTTGGTGTCGTTTTTGGGGTTAATTAAATCTAAAGCAATTAGTCCAACCCCTCATCTTCTCCCATGGCACAGGGATTCCCAAAAATTTGGCATAGATGGGGCCAGGGATTTGGGGCTTTGGTGTGCAAAATTCCCACAATCTGTTTGGTTTATTTCTTTTGCTAAAACCATGTGGGGGGTTGCGGTGAGTTTTTTTTTCCTTGGGGTTTCATGAAATTCCCTTTAAAAAGCAATACTTACCCGGGAAACCCAGTGTAAATGTCCAGAGGACCTGGGCCCCCCCTTGCAATTGTTCATGGCCCCCCCCTTTTTGGGTTTTTCCCTTCTAGTTTTTACAGAGGTAGCGTCGTCAACAGGACTTGGTATGGTCCCTCAAACCCGGGGGTTTTCCAAAACATTTTCCCCCGGGGGAGGTTTTTTAAAGGTAAAAACGGGTCGCCTGGCTTCAGCGTGTGATTCCTTTTTTCGGCGCCCAAGGGATCTGGCAAAGAAGAAAACATTTTTCCCATGCATTTCCCATTAGTTGGTTCTTTTAATTTGTTTACATAACTATTTGGAGACTTCACACTCCAACGGGCAAGTTTGGGGAAAAAAACCCCCTTGGGTTTGGGGGCCTTTTCCCAAAACAAAATTTTTCATATGGTTTTAAAATTATTTTTTCCCATGGGGGAGTGGGGTAGGGCAGTTTCAATCCCCAGCATTTTGGCAGGTTTTGGGGAAAACTTCTCCTGTAAAATGGTACCCCGTCTGATCTATGGTCTCAGGAGTAAAAAACCGGGGACAATTTCCATTACCCTTTTCTTTGCTTTTGGCCCTTGCAGGGGCATGTGCCACGGGGTTAAAACCCAAAACCCTTTCCTGAAAAAATTACACAAAAAAAAGGCCCGAAACCCCGTACCTGCCACTTTTTGGCAACTGAATTTAGTCAAGTTAAAAAACAAAAAAATTGGAAAGGATATAGAGGTCGGGGTTTATATTTTTCTTTGGAGTTTTGACTACCTGCCCGGATTATTTCCCCGGGCGGGATGTGACAGTTCCTGAAAGTGTAGGACTCAGCTTGTTTTAAAACCGGGGGCCATCCAATTTCCTTTTTAAGGTGGTGGCCAAAACTTTGGGAAACTCTGGTGTGGGGGAGGTGAAGGGGGATTTGGGAAAGGGTAGGATACATTGCCCTTGGTAAAAAAAACCCTTTTTTTCCCCTTTAAAAAATTTTCCCATAATCCGTCCTCCTAGCTTTGCCCCCCCCTTTTCCCCAACCTTGTTCCCTGGCTTTTGGGCCTGGGCTTTTTTTTTTGGAGCCCTATCTAAAGAGAAGGTTCACCCGGATTTCCATCCAAAAAAATTCAAAGCCCAGGATTCTGCAATGGACATTTATGTACATTGGGGAGTGGGGCAAATGATTTTTTCGTACTTTCATGATCAAAGATTTCCCTTCCTTCCCCCCCTTCTGAATCCAAGATTCAGAGAAGTAGCCTTTTTTGGGAAAGTTAAAGTGTTGGGGGGATCAGAAGTTGGACTCTTTTGCTTCTGGGGGTCAGGAGAATGGTGGGCTGCTTTTTTGCCCTTCAAACATAGGCTGCATGAAGGGTTTCTTCTTGCTGTGCATTCAAAGGGGTACTTTTCCCAAATTGGGGTAACTGAAAACCCCGGGTTTTTTGTAATTTAAAAAGGTGGGGACAGGTAGACATCCTATGTCTGGGTTTTGGATCCCTTTCTCATAGGGCAGTTGGGACGCCCCTGTAAAAAGATTTTTCCTCACTGGTCCCTACAATGCCACTTCCGGGGTTTCCCTTTCTCAAATGACACAATTCGGGCATAGAGCTTTCCCCCATAAAAATTTGGGTCTGAAGGGTTTTTTTTAAAGTTACGGTTTCCAAACTGGATGGTATTTGATATTAGCTTGTAGTGTGGTCAAAATAAACTGCACCCAAAAAAAGTTTTTAACTGCCCCCCCTCTGAAAACAAAAACCATGAAAAAAGTATGGGGGGCCAAAAATTTTTTCTTTTTGGTGTACGTGAGTGGTAAAATTTTTTATTTTAAACCCATACCCGGGGGTACAACAACAGAATCTTTAGATACAAAAATTTTCGGGGGTAAACTTTTTGTTGATGACAGACCTAAGGCTCCATGTCCCCAAGGTCATGAAATGGGAACCCCGTAAGGTTAAGGGACATAGAGGGGCTGGGCCTGGACCACCTGCCCCCCCCGTCCCCCTTTAGTGCTGCAAATCAGTCCCGTTTAGGACTCTCCTGCCTCTCCTTTTCCCCTTCATCATCCTTTTTCTTTTTACCCGTTCGTTTTTATGTTTGGGCCCTTTTTTCCCCCAATAGAAAAAGGTTGGGGCCCCCTCGTCTTGGGGGCTAAACCCCCTTTGTTTCCCCCCACTTGTACTTTTGCAACCTTTACAATTCCCAAAAATTTTCATTTGGGGCAAACTTTTCCCCTTTTCTTTTCCTTCTATCTCCAATCCCTTGGGTTTTTCTAAAAGAAGCTGGTTTCCTTTTCCCCCTGGATCTCCAATCGGGAAAAAACAAATTTAAGTTTTTTCTGCCACTCGGGGTTTCCCTTCCCCTCTTTGGAACGTCCTTTTCATTTCTCTCCTTACCCGGTCCCGGGGGCAATGTCATGTCCCTCATCCCTCATGCCTCCCTGAATTCTAAACCCCGAAATTTATTTCCCCCCCCATTTTTTTCTTTCCCGTTTTCTGGCCCTGGGATTTTAGTTCCCTTGGTTGTCTGTTCCCCTGGCAGAATTTTTTTCCGACCCTCTGAAAAAAACCCTTACTCCTGAAAGCCCCGGTTCTTATTTTGCTTTGGGGGATGAGGTGGGTTTTCCCGTTCAATTTGGGAAAGTGTCTCTGGGGTCTTTTTAAGTCTACACAGTCCTGCTAGGGCTATCCATGTGCCTTAGGTTCCCCCGTAACTGGGGTATATTTTGCGGCTGAAAATCAGAGGAAATGAGTACCTGTGTTGGCGCACTTTGCCCAAATATACCAAACTGGTTTAGCAGCTGCCCCAAGGTTGGTAAACCTCATACGCCCCCGCCGAGTCCTTTCCTTTGGGGATTCGGAAATTTTTAGGGTCAAAAAGGGTCTGTTATCAATATTACCGCCCTTTTAAATACGGCCGAGTGGCTCTGGGTTTTTTGTCCCGGTCGAGGGTGCCCGGGAAACCCAAAAAAATGTATCCCTCCAGTCTGGGTTTTTGTTGACTGCAACGAGTGCAGGTTTCCCCACCCGGGGTTTTACGGGTGGAGGGGGGCCCTTTTGGGGACGGGGGTGGTGTTTTCCCTTTTAAATTTTTAGGGGTACTGGGGTGTCCCTGTTTTGGTTTGGGTTTAAAAGTTCAAGGGTAGGGTTTGGGGCAGACATTTAACTTGGTGCTCCCCTCCTCATCTTTTACACCACCCCTTTCTGGTTTCCCTTTAACCCCTCTTTGCCATGTCTTTGGGTCTAACTGACCCCCGTCCGGGGCTCCCCCAAAGAATTTTGGGTTCAGCTCAAATTCCTTTTACTGCCCCCCCTTGCCATGATAACCCTAGGAGGGGGTGATTTAACCTCTGAATCCTCCGGTAGGTTCGACGTTTCCTGTCCCTGATTTCCCCTTTTTCGTCCCCCCCCCCGTTTTTCCCCCAGTTGGAATTCCAATTTAACAGATCCTTGGATCCTTTCGGTACCTAATTTGGGGTCCCTTTTATTGGGGAAAATAGGATCGAGAATACCTAGTCCGATCTGGACTGAAAAATGTACGTATACCCTCCAAGCAATAATAAGCTACTAGGATGAAACCTGTTTACAGTTTACAATGTCATACCACAATCCCGGGAACCCCCACAGTCCTAAGTACTTTTAACGTTTTCCTTATTTTTCCCCTTTTTTTGGCCCACCTTTCGAGTCGTGTCCCCCGGGCTATTCAAAAGATAGTAGGTCATAACCCTTCCAAAAAAAAAAACCAAAAAAACCAAAAAAGACAGAATTTGGGCTCGACACCCAAGAACCTTCAGTTTCCTTTTAAACCGTCCCTTAATTTTCTTATTCCTGACAAAAAGACTTGCCACCCTTTGTTTGTCACTATTAACGGGGTTTAAACATAAAATCATGCCCCTCCTTTCAGAGGGCAAACAAGTCCTTTTTTCGGCAAACCCCCCTTTCCCTAATTTTTAAAAAAACAATGACAGCCTTTGTTTCATACCCGTCAAAACTATTTACTCCCGCAAGTAGGTTTAAGGTTCTTTGTCCCCGGCCCAAAAGGGAAACCCCTACATAGGTAAAAACCTCTTTATATTTCCCCGGGCTCAGACCAATGGGGGCATAGACCTTGGGGGAAAGGGAAAAAAAGTAAAAACAGGAAAATTAATAAATTTAAAAGCTCTTACCTGGCCAGGTTTTGTTCGTGCGTTCCTTCGGTCAGATTCCCTGCGTTGCTTCGAGATCCAAGGATTGTGGGTGATACCCGATAGGTGTGGGTCCCTGTTCGGAGTGCCAGCTGATAAGTTCCTCCTTTTGGAAATTCTCTAGTTGCTGAGTAACACCCAATTGTTATGGCTCCAGACCCCGGACGCCTGGGCCTGCTACCACCTCTATCAGATATAGATACGATAAGTCAGTATCCACATAAGACAGGTTGAGCGCTTGAACAAAGAAGAAGTATTTATTAATACAGCAGTGAGTTTATATAAGTTTGGTTATAAGCCATGACTGACATGCGCAGTCAGCCGGAGCACAAACTTTTACAGGTCACATTTAGAGTTAACTTACATAGAGTTCCGTTATAATTTCAAGGTCCTGAAGCAAAGGTGAGAGTCCTTGAAATGTGTCTTGTGTCACAACATGAATTGTTTCTTGTGTTGGACAGGAGCTTTAACCCTTAACTTGACAATGTTTATTCACACGAACTCAAGTGTTCTTCCCCATATAACGTTAAATAAACGCTATATAGATGTTCTTTTCCTCATATGGAGGGGCACCTCCGGTCAAATTCAGATATTTGTAGACTCCCTGAATGAGAATTCATGGGGTTTAAGATTCACTGTACACTATAACCCAGAAAAAATTTAGTTTTTGGATCTCCTGATAGCGAAGGGACAGGGTGGCTTCTTTAAGAAGGTGGATGCCAATAGCTACCTCAGTTATAGGAGTTCCCATATCATAAAATGGAATGATAATATAATCTTTGGCCAAATTCATCAGATATGCAAGAACTGTACAGATCATGCTATTTTTTAACAACAGGCGAATTGTTTTAGGTAAAAGGGATACCCTAAAGGACTAATAGATGAGGCGGTAGATAAACAGAGAAAATTGTCCCATAAGGATTGTTTATTAAAAACATCAAGAGATGAGAAGAGCACACATACTATAAGTTTGGTTTTAGAAGAAAAAAAGAATAACATAAATAAGGTTACAAAGAAAAATAAGAGAAAGAACAATGATACAAGTCATTGCTTTATTACCCAATACAAAACAGAACATAGTGTCATACGGTCGATTCTAGATAAACATTGGCACATTTTGAAAAGTGACCCCCATCTTAATAATGACATTCCAGACAATCCTTCTTTATAAGAACAGTGACACTAAAAGAAATAGATGCACCAAGCAGAGTATGTATAAATAGAGAAAAATCAAGTTATAAAATATTTACAAATGAGGGGTCGTGCAAACAGTGTAACAAAGCTAGATGTTTAACTTGCCCAAATATTAATAAAGTAACATAATTTAAATCTACAAAAAATTGACAGTTTCACTAAAATTTCAACCAAAATGTGAAGATTCATGTTATTTACCTCCTTGAATGTCCTTGTATGCTCCAGTATATAAGATGCAAAACCCAGAAATGAAGGGGAAGAATCAATAATCACCGTCATAATATAAAGCAAGGTTTTTTAAAACATAGTGTGTCCAAGCATTTCTTTGTAAAACACAATGGAGATCCAACTATGTTGCTTGTAACTCCAGTCGATTTTGTCCCAGAAGAGAGGACAAATCGAATAGATGCTCTGAATCGCAAAGAGATGTATTGGATCTATCAAATACAATCCCTTGCCCCGTCAGGCTTGAACGAAGCCACAGAATTAATTAAGTAATCAATATGTCTTGAAGGAATAACTCCAAAAAGTGGATGATATCTAAAATGTATATAATAAACCTGCATATCACAAGGCATTATGGGAAAGGAGCTGAAAATCTCACTGCGCCCTCTATAGGTTGCAACAAATCCTCAATTAACTTCTGATTCACTGAATCTTTGAGAAGCAAAAAGGAATAATTGTTTAAGCCAATATTGCTCATCTACATACGCCGTTTCGGGGTTTTGCCCTCATCAGTGTAGAGCAAAAGCGATATTGGTTTGACTGGTGGGAGTCAATGAGTGGCTGAGAGAAGGGGAACATCTCTCCTTATGGAGAGCACCAGTTAAGGTGTGTAGTGTTTTGATTGCCTTTTAGCCCACTACTAAACATCTGCATATCACAAGGCATTATGGGAAAGGAGCTGGAAAGCTCACTGCGCCCTCTATAGGTTGTAACAAATCCTCAATTTACTTCTGATTCACTGAATCTTTTAGAAGCAAAAAGGAATAATTGTCAAGCCAATATTGCTCATCTACATACGCCGTTTCGGGGTTTTGCCCCTCATCAGTGTAGAGCAGAGCGATATTGGCTTGACTGGTGGGAGGCAATGAGTGGCTGAGAGAAGGGAAACATCTCTCCTTATGGAGAGCACCAGTTAAGGTGTGTAGTGTTTTGATTGCCTTTTAGCCCACTACTAAGCATCTGCATATCACATGGCATTATGTGAAAGGAGCTGGAAAGCTCACTGCGCCCTCTATAGGTTGTAACAAATCCTCAATTTACTTCTGATTCAAATAATCTTTGAGAAGCAAAAAGGAATAATTGTCAAGCCAATATTGCTCATCTACATACGCCGTTTCGGGGTTTTGCCCCTCATCAGTGTAGAGCAGAGCAATATTGGCTTGACTGGTGGGAGGCAATGAGTGGCTGAGAGAAGGGGAACATCTCTCCTTATGTAGAGCACCAGTTAAGGTGTGTAGTGTTTTGATTGCCTTTTAGCCCACTACTAAGCATCTGCATATCACAAGGCATTATGGGAAGGGAGCTGGAAAGCTCACTGCGCCCTCTATAGGTTGTAACAAATCCTCAATTTACTTCTGATTCACTGAATCTTTGAATAATAAACCTGATAATAAGAGTAATATGCTTGCAAGTCTTAATATTGATTTTCAATTAATATTAATTATTATATTCTTGCCGGGGCAAGAGTTATTTCTCGGTCTTAATGTATGATTTATTACTCACGATCTGGTTATTTTAATGTTTTTATTTTAAATGTCTGTACATTGGCTTTTTACAGCTGTGTTGTTTATAGCTGAGCTAAATATATTTTTCTCTGAATACTGTTAGGCCCTCACTTGAATTTTGCATAGGACTAATTAGGTTTACGTGTGTTGTGATGTAAATACTCGATTAGACCAAACAGGTCAAACTCTTATTGTCACGACCAGCGGTGTCAGTGTACACTGATCAGTTGATCATCGGTATATGGTGGCCCCTGCGAGCGTAGATGGTGGTAGTCGAAGTGCAGGACAGGGTAGCAGGACACCGCAGGTGTAGCTGTCGGCAGGTAACGCAGTCCCAGGACAGTAACAGACTTGGTACAGCGACAGAGATACAGCAAGTAAACGGACTGGTGCAATGGCAGGTAGGCAGAAGATAGCACAGTTATAGCGCACAGGTAACACAGAATATACAAGACACTGGAACAGCGATAGTGCAGCAAACAGGGGTGAAGCTTTATGTAGCAAAACAACAAACTGACCAGGAGCAAGGGCAGGAAGTTCCTTTTATAGCCAGCTGTCACAGGTCACCGGGTAGGTCATTGGGACACTGTGCCTGTAAATATTCATACACAACTGCGGGCACACCCTAGAGGGTGCTTGTGCATGCATAGGTAGCCAGAGCGGATGGATCCGAACCGAAGCAGAAACGTGGACCTGTAAGTTATACTGAGCGGCGGGGAACGCTGCCAGAGCAGAGACAGGAGCTGGGATAGGTGAGTATAGTGCAGGGGCGACAGCAGAGGCAAAGTACACGACCGCGATCCATGACAAGGGCTGCAGGGTGCACCATGACACTTACCGTATACACATCTAGTGTCACCAGAATGAAAATTTAGTGAATAGATGTGGATGTGATAATGTTTTTCATTTTGTTTTTGCTGTTTTATACTGTGTTATTAAGATGATAACTTTGTACGTTGTTTTTTTACTTCTGTTTGTCCTATTGGACAAAACACCTGTGCATCTTGTAGGTGTTTCCATTATAAGCATGGATTGTTTTGTTTGTAGTTAGACCTGACAAAGTGTCCAAACCGAGTGTTACTAGATCTTTTATTTACCAGTTTGATTTCTACTCCACTTGCTATTTGCATTTGTTTCATGCTGACTCACCAACGAGGAGATCCACAGTGTGGCAGGGATTCCCATCTGATTTACCCTGTGCTACGGAGAGTTGTGCCTCCTAACTGAACTGCGCAACATTGAAGGTGAGCAGATTTGCTTTTGGTTACATAATTAGTTTCCAACAAGGATAACATACGAGTAGTGTTGGACTGGGGTTCCTAGGGCCCACAGGTGGAGTTGATTCTGGGGGCCCACCAGTTAATTTTAAGGTCCAACCCTACAGCTACTATTAATCACTGTACATGCCTCCTATACTCTGTCTCTTGCCTCTTTCTCTGCTTTTCTGTTTCTTTAAAGGATGTATATGCAGTTAAAAAACAACTCCAGGTCCACCATGCTCAGGGGCCCACCGGAGGTTTCCCCTATTTCCCTGTTGGCCAGTGCGAGCCTATATACAAGGAGCGCTGTGCTTGGTGTCTCTTCTTTCTGTTTGTTTTCCTATTAACTATTACTACATCCTCCCCCTCCACTACACCCCTGATTTATTACTAATTTCCATCTCTCCCCATTTCCAATACTGTGCATGCTATATATATAATTGCCCTCCCCGTAGTACCTAGTTTAAATACACTAAATTAATTGTAATGCACTTGTACTTTACTTATATTTAAATATTTATGCATTTATTGGACATCAAATGGGTTCACATCATGCTGTTTCAAAAAGCCACAGGCAACTTCAGACTCACACTTCCTGGTCATGCTGTAGGTGGCTCTATAGCAATGATTAGCATATCAGCTCTGTATTCCCAGTTCTTATTGCAGTACCATGACTGTAGGAGATTTAATCTGAAGTGTCCAAGGCTACTCAGCTTAAATAGGTGAAAGCCAGTGCTTGCCAATCTTTTGTTCTGTTCTCAAGTTGCTGTCCTTCCTGGTGATGTCATTCCCTGCTTTCAGATAAGACAAAGTCTTATTGGGTCTTTTGTATTCTTATTTGGTTTGTCTTTTTGAAGTCACTTTATTATGACCACCCGCAGATATTCAGAGTAATCACCATGTGCAGCACGGACTGCAGCTAGACAGGCTCAAGGGGACTCAGTAAGGTCCTGGTAGGTTGTCACAGGTATCTAGAGCCATGCTCACTGCAATGTATCCCACAGCGGCTGGAGGGGAGGATCCATAGAGCAAACACGACATTCAATGTGGTACTGTCTGCTCTGGATCCACATAAACAGTACAGTTCACTGAACTATTGTTTTAGACAAATGTCTAGCAGCCCCCTGGCTTATTCTGGCAATGAGGCGCTCCACTCTAGCAAGACGGTCCGCTCTTGCTCACCTTTGTATCTCTGCAGATTCATAGTTACATAGTATGGTTGAAAAAAGACATACTTCCATCGAGTTCAAGGGTGGGGATAAGAAGTGAATGTAGGGAGGGATAAAGGTAATTTTACAACTTGTTTTCCACATCTCTTATACACACTGTCCACTCACAATACACTTCCACCACAGCAGCACGTGAAAAATTCACATACTGTGCAGTTTCAGAAATACTTCCACTCTTGGTCCGAAAGCCAATCATTATCCCTTTTCCCTTTTTGCAATGTTGCTAAATTACCCCTTTCACCCATAACAGCAATGATGTGCATGTGTGCAGACCTCCTATCACACACCTTACATACCCACCAAGCCAGCTCACGACGTGACTTGCTTTAAAAGTTACACACTGCTGACGTAAAAAGTTGTATAATGTGACTCGACTATGTATTTTTAACCTTGTGCTAATTTCCAACTCTCAATTTCCAATACTGTGCATGCTATATATATAATTGCCCTCCCCGTAGTACCTAGTTTAAATACACTTAATTAATTGTAATGCACTTGTACTTTACTTATATTTAAATATTTATGCATTTACTGGACATCAAATGGGTTCACATCATGCTGTTTCAAAAGGCCACAGGCAACTTCAGACTCACACTTCCTGGTCATGCTGTAGGTGGTTCTATAGCAATGATTAGCATATCAGCTCTGTATTCCCAGTTCTTATTGCAGTACCATGACTGTAGGTGTTGCATGTATTAATAAACAATAATTTAATGACAATTTGGTTTGTTTTGCCACTGTTTATTTAAGACCAGCCTCATCTAAGGGTTGGCATTTGCTTTATCATTAATATATTTTAAATATCACTGTTTAATACTAGAAGCACTAAAGGTCCTTATGTTATTTTATGTCGGCTGTAATCCATAGATTTGTTCTGAGAGCAATGTTTGGTGCGTTTGATGCTGGCATCACTTGTGATAGTATAATTGAATAAAAATACCTAGTTTGTGTACGGACATATTTTCTGCATTAGTAAGGGTCCTGAAGCGACGGTTTAGCATTCATGTCCCCTGTTCCTTCCTGCTTAGCATACTAATGCCCTGCGCTGCCTCATCAGGGTCTTTCTCATGCCTTCAGATAAGTGTAAAATGTGTGTTTGTCTACAGTACAATTGAGAGCTGCCAAGGATTTGAGATTGTTCATTATTCTCACTTGTTCCTCTAACGCATTATGCGTTAAGGTAACATAAAGGGGCTTTTCATTCCTGCTCCGGGCAGTTCATTCTTCTATTCACAGCAGCCTGGCGCGATGCAGCACAGTGCCTTTGTATTTTGTTAAGCTACTTTTTTTTCAGGACACGGCCTCTATAATACCACAGTTGCTGGGATACCAGGGGCTCTAAAATGTCAGGGTGCGTCATGCTTAATTGAAAACTATGCTGGATTTATGGATTCTTGACCATTGTGACTGAAGTGACCATTATTCAGATTTGTACTTTTTACAAATGATTCATTAATAAAAGAAAAAAAATAGGAATGTAAATGTAGATGGTAATGTTCTAGGGCTAGGCTCTATCTATGCGTGCCAAGAAATAGTGTAGTTTACTTTGAAAAGATGATATGACAAGCAGGCAGTTTATTACTACATCTAAGTATATTTGTATGGTGGAAATGTCAATGAAATTGATGACGCTATCGCGATATAAAATGACATCTTATGTTGATGATTTCATAGGGATGCTTGATGATGCTTTCTAGAAATTATATAGCATCTTATGTCAATGAAGTAATAAGAATACTTGATAATGCTTTCTTATGTTGATGATGTAATAAGGAAACTTGATACTTTCTTGATATATGGCATCCTATGTTGATGATGTAATAAGGAAACTTGATACTTTCTTGATATATGGCATCCTATGTTGATGATGTCATAGGGATGCTTGATGATGCTTTCTAGGAATTATATAGCATCTTATGTCAATGAAGTAATAAGAATACTTGATAATGCTTTCTTATGTTGGTGATTTAATTGGGATAGTTGTTGATTTCTTGATATAATATGGCATCCTATGATGATGATGTAATAGGGATACTTGATGCTTTCTTGATATAATATGGCATCCTATGTTGATGATGTAATAGGGATACTTGATGCTTTGATGCTTTCTTGATATAATATGCTTTCTTGATACAGTATAATATGGCATCCTATGTTGATGATGTAATAGGGATACTTGATGCTTTTTTGATACTGTATAATATGGCATCCTATGTTGATGATGTAATAGGGATACTTGCTGCTTTCTTGATACTGTATAATATGGCATCCTATTTTGATGATGCAATAGGGATACTTGATGCTTTCTAGATATAATATGGCATGTTATGTTGATGATGTAATAGGGATACTTGATGCTTTCTTGATATAATATGGCATGTTATGTTGATGATCTAATAGGGATACTTGATGCTTTCTTGATACAGTATAATATGGCAACCTATGTAGATGATGTAATAGGGATACTTGATGCATTCTTGGTATAATAGGGCATCTTATGTTGATGATGTAATAAGGATACTTGATGCTTTCTTGATACAGTATAATATGGCATCCTATGTTGATGATGTAATAGGGATACTTGATGCTTTCTTGATATAGTATAATATGGCATGATGTTGATGATGTAATAAGGATACTTGATGCTTACTTGGTATAATATTAACACAAAAACGGTTCATAGGAAATACATTGGCTAGATCTCAAACGTGTTGGTATACTAAATCTCCAAAATCTCTCACAATCAACAATTAATGGTGTTGTCCCTCAGACAATATTAACTGTACCAAAAAAAACCAATGAGGACTATATACCAAAAGTAAAATAACAGCACACTTTTATTTCAAAATTAATCATAAAATACAATAACAACAATCAGAAAAGATAATTGAAAAACACAAACACGGTACAGGTGCCACTACATATGGAGACCGTATAAGATTAGTGGTTTAACCTCTTCACCCCTGCTGGTCATATATTTATCATACTGAAATCATCACAAGACAAAAGATCACAAGCGTATACGAGGATATAACAAAAGATCAATATGACCTAACTTTATCTTCATTGACGAAACATTCGTTGGGGAGTCAGGTGCCACTCATGTGGAGCTCAATACTATGGTTAAGATAAAGTTTTAATGGTCACTTTGATCTTTTGTTATATCCTTTTATACTCTTGTGGTCTTTTGATTTGTGATGATTTCAGTATGATAAATATATGACCAGCAGCGTCATATATCCTTATTACATCATCAAGTGTCCCTATTACATCATCAATATAGGATACCATATTATATCAAGAAAGCATCGAGTATTCCTATTACATCATCAACAATCATCACCACAAGTCAAAAGACCACAAGCGTATACGAGGATATAACAAAAGATAAATATGACCAGATAAAGTTTTAATTGTCACTTTGATCTTTTGTTATATCCTCGTATACGCTTGTGGTCTTTTGACTTGTGATGATTTCAGTATGATAAATATATGACCAGTAACGGTGAAGAGGTTAAACCACTAATCTTATACGGTCTTCATATGTAGTGGCACCTGTTCCGTGTTGTTGTCGTCCATTTTTTTGTGTTTTTCAATTATCTTTTCTGATTGTTGCTATTGTATTTTATGATTAATTTTGAAATAAAAGAGTGCTGTTATTTTACTTTTGGTACACAGTCCTCATTTTTTCTTTAGTATAGTTTCTTGTTATAATACGGCATGCTATGTTGATGTTGTAATAATGATACTTGGATGCTTTCTTGGAATGATTTGGCATTTTATGTTGATGATGTCATAGGGATACTTGATGTTTTTTGGTATATATAGCATCTTATGTTGATGCTTAAGCAGGGATACTTGATGTTTTCATGGAACGATACGGCATCTCATATTGATGATGTAATAGGGATATTTGATGCCTTCTTGGGATAACATGGCAACTTATGTTAATGATGTAATAGAAATACTTGCCAATGCTTTCTTGGTACAATATGGCATCTTATATGGATGATGTAATAAGAATATTTGATGATGCTTTTTTGGGATGATACCAAATCTTATGTTGATGATGTAATAGGGATACTTGATGATGCTTTGTAGGTATAATATAGCATCTTATTTTGAAGATATAATAGGGATATTTGATACTTTCTTGGGATGATATGGAAGTTTATGTTAATAATGTCATATGGATGCTTGATAAATCCTTCTTGAAATGATACAGAATTTTATGTTGATGATATAATAGGATAGTTACTGAATGGCGCTGTCTTGGAATGACTCGGCATCTTATGTTGATGATGTAATAGGGATACTCAATGATGCTTTCTTGGTATAATATGGCATCCTATATTGATGATGTCATAGGAATACTTGATGATGCTTTCTAGGTATAAATAACATCATATGTTGATGATGCAATAGGGATACTTAATGCGTTTTCTTGGGATGACATGGCATCTTAGGTTGATTATGTCATAGGGATATTTGATGCTTCCTAGGTGTAATATGGCATCACCCCACCAGTTTCTGGATCATTTTGCGGCCTGCTTCCCTCACTTCCTCTCCACTGAAATACCAACACTCATCATGGGTGATCTCAACATCCCCATTGACAACCCTATGTCTCCTTCTGCCTCTCGGTTTCTTTCACTAACATCATCGTTTGGCCTCTTGCAATTTACAGATTCTCCCACCCACAAGGATGGACACGCTCTTGTTTTTCTTTTCTGCAGTCACTCATCAATTAATAACCTCACTAATTCTCCGTATGCGCTCTCTGATCACAACCTTATCTCCTTCACTATCACCATTTCTCAGCCTTTTCTGAACACCTGCCCATCACCCATCCAGAAACTCCATGAACACTCAGGAACTCATAGACACCATACAGTCCTCACTGCCCCCAATCTCCTCCGACTCCTGTCCTGACCTGGCTGTCAAGCAATACAATCAAACTCTCTCAACCACCCTGGACATATTGGCACCACTCAGACACCGCCCCACCAGAGTCAGACGCCCGCAGCCATGGCACACACCTCAGACTCGCTTTCTGCAGCGCTGTTCCAGGTCTGCTGAGAGATTGTGGAGAAAGTCAAACCTACCTGCAGACTTTCTCCACTACAAATTCATGCTCAGGACTTATCACACTGCCTTTCACCACACCAAACAAAAATATTTCACCTCCCTCGTCTCCACATTACACAACAACCCAAAACGCCTGTTTGACAATTTCCACTCCCTCCTCAGGCCAAAAGCTCAGGCCCTCTGTGCTGAAGACCTAGCCACTCACTTCAAAGACAAAATAGACAGTAACCGGCAAAACATTGAATCTCAATCCTCAAGTAACACCCATCCCGCCCCCTCCGGCACGTCCTTTAGTCTGCTCTCAGCCCTTGACCCAACAACAGAAGAAGAAGTGTCCAGGCTTCTCCTGTCAGCTCGCCCCACCACATGCACTAGTGACCCCATTCCCTCCCACCTTGTCCAGTCTATCTCTCCAGCCATCATCTCTCACTTTACTGCACTCTTCAACCTCTCTCTCTCTACTGGGATCTTTCCATCTTCCTTTAAACATGCTATCATAACCCCTTTACTTAAAAAGCCCTCTCTGGACCCATCGTGCGTTGCCAACTACCGACCAATCTCTAATCTGCCCTTCATCTCTAAACTCCTGGAACGCTTAGTCTACTCTCGCCTAATCTGCTATCTCTCTGATAACAATCTTCTCGATCCTCTACAATCCGGTTTCCGCACCCTACACTCCACAGAAACTGCTTTAGTTAAAGTCTCTAATGACCTCCACACTGCTAAATCACAGGGTAAATACTCGTTGCTGCTTCTCCTGGACCTCTCTGCAGCATTTGACACTGTGGATCACCAACTTCTCCTCAGCATGCTCAGCACCATTGGCCTCCAGGACACCGCTCTCTCTTGGTTCTCTTCCTACCTCTCTGACCGCTCCTTCAGTGTCTCATTTTCCGGTTCTATCTCCTCTCCTCTTCCTCTTGCTGTTGGGGTTCCTCAGGGATCAGTTCTTGGTCCTCTCCTTTTTTCACTCTACACATCCCCCATTGGACAAACCATCAGCAGATTTGGCTTCCAATACCATCTCTACGCTGATGACACTCAACTATACACCTCCTCCCGAGACATCACTCCTGCCCTGCTACAAAACACCAGTGACTGTCTGTCCACTGTCTCTGACATCATGTCCTCTCTCCATCTGAAACTAAACCTCACTAAAACCGAACTTCTTGTCTTTCCACCATCTTCTAACCAACCCTACCCTGCTATTTCTGTCTCAGTGTGTGGCACCACCATAACTCCTAGGCAGCAGGCCCGATGTCTTGGGGTTATACTAGATTCTAATCTGTCTTTCACCCCGTATATCCAATCCCTTGCCCGCTCCTGTCATCTGCACCTCAAGAACATCTCCAAAATCCGTACTTTTCTCACTTGTAGACCTCAAACCCTCATTGTTGCTCTCATTCATTCTCATCTGACTACTGCAACTCCCTGCTTATCGGTCTCCCTCTCTGTAAACTCTCCCCTCTCCAATCTGTCCTGAATGCAGCAGCCAGGCTTGTCTTTCTTTCCAGCCGCTATACTGATGCCTCTACCCTGTGTCAGTCACTGCACTGGTTGCCCATTCAGTACAGAATACAACATAAACTCATCACTCTCACCCATAAAGCTCTCCACAGTGCTGCACCGCTCTCATCTCTGTCTACCACCCTACCCGTGCTCTCCGCTCTGCTGATGATATCAGATTACATGTCTCAGTCATCCGAGCCTGCCATGCCCGTCTCAAAGATTTCACACGTGCAGCGCCAATTCTCTGGAACATGCTACCGCGGACAATCATGCATGCTCACAACCCTCACAGTTTTAAGAGGGCCCTAAGAACACATCTTCTCAGGCTGGCATATCAAGATCCCTAATTGCTAACCCCCACCTGCTATCACACCTATCTGTCACTACCAACACTAAGGCACTCACAGGCACTTATCTGTATATAGATGTACTGTCAGGGTGGCAGGGTCACCCAACTTTTGTGTAAACCACCTATTTATGTAACATGGCTGGACCATTGTAAACTGAGCACTTCTTAACCCTTTGTCTCACCCATACACCATAATAGATTGTAAGCTCTCGCGAGCAGGGTCCTCACACCTTGTGTCTCATTTGTAAGTTCTTTTAATGTGTAATGTCTGTATGTATACCCTCTAAATTGTAAAGTGCTGCAGAATATGTTGGTGCTATATAAATAAAAATTATTATATTATCTTATGTTGATAATGTAATATAGGTACTCAGTGATGCTTTCTTGCAATGATATGGCAACTAATATTGATCATGTAATAGGAATATTTTATTTCATTGTTTACTGGACTTGGCTCTTGAGAACCCCTATTTAAATTCATGCTAATTTAGCCTAAAAAGGGATATCTGTTACAAACATCAACTTCAATGAAAGTTTACAAAGGAATTTATTGAGCGACATTATCCAACTGCAGTGATATACCATACAGACCGAACAGGTGATAACCGGTGAGATCCCAAGTTACAATTTGAATTGGTTCCAGAATGACCATTGTAAGCTGAAATGATTGTAAATTGAGGCTATACTAAGATGGGTGTTTCATATTCCAGCCTTAGCCAAATGAATTATCCTTGTTTTTACTGCAGTGATTCTTGTTTCTGTTGTGTTCGTTTTCTCCTCCTCACCTCTCGAGAACCACAACTTTTTATTTTTTCATCTACATAGATGTCCTCGGGTTTGTATTTTGCAGTTTCCGATGTACTTTTTAATGGTACCCTATAAGGTACCGGGGGTTCAGTTTTTATGGAAATTAATGTTTCGTGTAAGTGACATGATGTCTGTATTCTGCAGGGTTGGTATGAATTCAGTGATGATTTTTATGTTTTAACACTTTTAAAGAAACAAATACATTTTTAACTTTTTAAACGTACTTTGCAGTGCCAGTTTTTGTGATCAATAACTTTTTTTTTAATCTTTCAATCCATAGAGCAAGAGCTTGTTTTTGCCGGCTGAATTGTACTTTTTATTAGTACCATGTTAGGATACATGTTCATTTTTTGTCACTTTTTATTCTAATTTCTTTGGATTGCAAAATGGGGACCAAAAAAATGCAATTTGGTGTTGGGTATTTTTTTTATTCTTTAGTATTTACTGTACGAGATATGTAATGTAATTTCTTAAAAGATCGGACTTCTACGAACGTGGTGAGATATATAATTTTTTTTTTACATGTCATTTTAGTCCTACTGGGGTGTATTATGATTGATAACATTGGCGGCCATGGCGACCTTTACTAGGCCCCAGGCTGCTATGTCAACTGCTCAGTACCCCGCAATCTCATCATGGGTGTGGGTGCAGAGCACTGTTCGTTAACTCCTTACATGCCATGGTTGCATTGACTAGCTTGTAAGGGATTAGCTATCTCCAATCCTGGTTGCTAACGTTCGGTCCTGACGTCAAGTGAGCCCACTCCCTCCCTTACCAACCTCATTATGTAACTGTAAGTCGTATATTAGTTAAGGATTGAGTGTCTTACCACCCAAAAGTAGCAAAAGGCGTTAAAAGTAACAAATTAAAGTGGAAATGTGGATTTTGCCAGGATTTGTAACTTCTTAATGCCGAAAAACTGGTGTAAATTTATTGATAAATTTCCTGTCATGACCATGCCTGTTCATACCGCAACCCAATCCTTGGTCCGTAATATACGGCAGAGGCTGCGCTTTTGGCCATGATTTATACTTGTATTGTGAATGTTTTTTCACTGTCTGAACACAGTCTAATTCTGTTTTATTGACATTGATTGACAGCTCTTTCACACCTTTCTGGTTTTGAAAGCCTTAGGGAAGTTTCAGATCATTCTTTTTTTTGGGATGATGTTGCCTGCCCACTCACCTTTCTTGCGTTTGGTCTGCTTCCCATGTGGTCGGGGTGTCAGAGGGCCGGCCCCAATAGGGCCCCTGGAATGGACTCTGCCATCTTTAAAAGGGGGTTTTTCTCACTAAAAGGATTGTTTTTTTATGTTAAAGTCTGTAAAAACAAGTCATTTTGCAAATTTTTCCTAACGTGCCCTCCCTATTCCTGATATCCCCTCTTGTATGGGCTCATCAGCTTTAGGTTTGCTAAAGATAAGACCTGTTCTGCCCCCTTCATGTAGGCTGCCATGCTGGTTCCTATAGCTACAGCCCTGTTTGATCATTTTTTAAGGCTGCCAGCATGGTTGTATAGCTACAGACCTGGCTTCTACCACCTAGTAGAACCGTAATACGCCCCTGAATTCAAAAGAAAAACCCAAAAAAACGGACTGAGGTGAGATGAATCAATGTAAACAACCCCTTAAAGTAGACCACTTCGCTCAGACTTGGGGTTATACCTTTGTTTATATGGTGCCTTGGTATTCGTTTTGGTTTTCTTTTTTTCCCGCGATAAGCCCGCCTTTTTTTATACGTTATTGCCCGCTGCTTTTTTACATCTTGTCTCTCTGGTTTTTGACCTATTTGCCCTGCCCTTTATATTTTTTTTGTCTTTGTCGTTCGTGTCTGTAATTTTCAGGTAGGGGCTTAGACTAGGATGCACTGTCTGTCCCTAATTTTTATCCTCCCCAAGGGGCCCTAACATTCCCCTATATTCTTAAGAATTTGTAAGGGAAATTTTTTGAGGGGAAAATATCCAAAATCAGTGAATACCATACAGACCGAACAGGGGATAACCGTTTAGACCCAAAATTACAATTTGAATTGGTTCCAAAGACCTTGTAAACTGAAATGATTGTAAATTGGGCTAAAACTAAATGGGTGTTTCATTTCCCGCCTTTGCCAAATGAAATTTTTTCCTTGTTTTTTCTGCAGTTTCTGGGTTTTGTTTTGTTCGTTTTTCCTCCTCCCTTCGAGAACCACAACTTTTTTTTTTTTCTCTTTGATTCCTTGGTTTGTATTTTTTCAGTTTGGATGTACTTTTTTGGCCCTATAAGGGACCGGGGTTCAGTTTTTATGGAAAATTTAAAAGTTTGGGTTAAGTGCATGATGTCTGTATTTTTGCAGGGTTGGTATGAAAACAGTGAGTTTTTTTTGTTTTAACCTTTTAAAGAAACAAAACTTTTTTAACTTTTTTTAAAAGACTTTGCAGTGCCATTTTTTGGGGACATAACTTTTTTTAATCTTTTCCAAACCATTGAGCAAGACTTGTTTTTGCCCTGAATTGAGTGTGCACAAATATCAACCCACATTAAAACAGAATTTTACCCCTAAGGCTTAGAAACCAAAAGGTGTGACAGAGCTGTCAATCAATGTCAATAAAACAGAATTAGACCGTGTTCAGACAGTGAAAAAAATTCACAATACAAATTTTTAAAAAAAGGCCAAAAACGCGCCCTGCCTATATTACGGGCCAAGGATTTTGGGTTCGGTATGAAAGGGATGGTCATAAAAGGAAATTTATCAAAAAATTTACACCAGTTTTTGCATTAAGAATTCAAATTCGGGAAAATCCCCATTTCCCCTTTAAATTTTTTACTTTTAACGCTTTTTTTACTTTTTATTTGGGAGGACACTAAAATTTTAAATAATATACACTTACAGTTACATAATGAGTTGGTAAGGGGGGAGGGGTCACTTGAAGTCAGGGAAAGGGACAAACCAAGGGCATAATAATATATCCTTTTTGGTAGCTCAGTTTACTGCATTGGACAAGGAAAGTTTGAAAAGGTTCCAAATTTGTAATACACAACAAATAGAAGAATGATATAAAGAAAGTAATGTACTTAAATTGTAAAATCTGTGTTGATTGATCAGGACAGTTCACTACAGTGGACAAATTAATAAAAACCACTTATGTTGATACAATATCCCTATTACATCAAAACATAAATCCATAATGCCAAGAAAACTTCATAAGTATTTCCTCTTCTCAATATAAGATGCCATACAATTGCAAAAAACATCATCAAGTATCTATCACATCATCAACAGAAGATGTGTAAAATTCCAATAAAGCATCATCAACAGTTGTTACAATAAGGCTATGTTCATACGGCTTATTTTGGGACTATTCGGGCCCCTTTTTTCGCACCTTTCTGCGCAAGTACGGGGTGAGATACCCCATCTTACGGGAATCCACATTCCATAGAGAAAACAAAGATTAGTCTCCTCTCCCCGCTCGCCGTATTGTGCGACAATGTCAATTATTCAAAGTGTATACGCGCCAAGAATAATGAATGTCTATGGGGCCGGCGGGCTGCAATTAAGCCGTGTGAACATAGCCTAAGGGTATGTTCAGACATCGGATGAAAAAGTCCAATGTGTTTGTGACTTCCTCAGCAGAAATCCAAAGCGACACCTTAAATTGCTGACGAATATTTTCAGGCATTTTTCGTCATAGTTTAGCTCCATTGTAATGGGGCTGACCCGTGTCCCTTCCTCTCAGAATGGGAATCAATGAGAATCCACTCAAAAGAATGAACATGTTCATTCTTTTTTCTCCACGGATTTAAAATCCGTGGTGTGAGCTACATTGCGGACTAGCCATTCAAATGAATAGCCATCAGTTTGTACAAGGATTTTCACGAGGAAATAAACATGGAATCCTCGTGAACATATCCTAATACAGGTACATATGGCAAAGTGATATATAATATCACATGATGAATGTTCAATATTCTGCTACTGTTGATTACATGTAGAATATGCAGAGAATGGTGATTGCTGGAATAAAAAATATCTTATATAAGTGACCGCCAAATACAGTAGTTCGTGATCTGATCTTCCCTGGGAGAAATGGACAGGTTCAACATATGTTTGCAATTTACGTAAGCAAAGTGAACATTTTTAACATATTCTCACACTATATTGTTCAGTGTAAACAATGCCTGCATAAATCATTAATTTTAAAAAAAGAAAATTGACTTTTTCAGTACATTTAAGGTGACTGTATGATATGACCTTCCAAGATAGTGGGTAGAAACAGAAGAGCTAGGAATGTTTTGCTTTTCAAAGACATGTTGTGGACACGACTTAGTTGTAGAAACAAGAACCTGTGAGGTACGGAAACTTAGTGGTCATAGCGAACACATAAGGCTACGTCTATACGGCAGTGATTTACTGTCAGATTTTTAAGCGGATTCAATATTTAGAATCCGCAAAAATCCGACTGTAAATCATCCCTAAAGCCCTCAATAGAAAATCCAAACTGTAGTCTACACAGCTTTACAGTTTGAGGTTGGATTTCAAAATCGCCAGTTTTGCAAAAATACTTAGAACATGTTCTATAATCTGTCATAATTCACTTAAAAAACAGGTTTTTAGTACCTTAAATTGAATGGATTTCACAAAATTCCAAAAAACACGAAAAAAGCCCAAAAAAAAAAGCGTGAAAAACATTGGTTGGATTCCAATCAGAATTTTGTCCTTGCCATGTAGACATAGCCTTACCATTTTTACATAAAGGATTTTTCCTTGAGGCTGTAGGTCTTACTAGGTCTCACAGGTTAGTTACAATTTGGCATATCTGCCAATCTTTAAAAACTGTAATTTAGCTTGCTCCCGTCCCTGAGAATAGCCTTGACTTGCCCAGCAAAGCCTAAAGCAGAAGTGCCCTCAAAAAGGTCCACTTACCATCCCACCTTGTTCCCACCCTATTATTCCATGGTTTCCAGGAGACCCGAACGGAGAGTTGCATAAATGCATTTCAGTGTGTTATCCCCCTCTGAACTGTGTGATCAAAAGTGAAACTGCCTGAGATGGCGTGCTTATACTCATCTACCCTCTAAGGTACGAACTGGGAAATTTCGACAAATTAGCTGTGATTCCCATCTCCCCTCATATAAAAAAAGTCTTATACAGCTTTTCCCCATACCCATATATCACGCCTTTACATTTTCCTCTACTTTCTGATAACAGAGGGGGAGAGGGGAGGGGAGTGTGCATTCTTCACATTGTTTCATCAGTTAGGCTGTATGTATAACTAATTACACCATTATAGGTGATCTAGTTACAGCAATACAGGGGCTCTGGTTACAAGAAGCCTGTGGAGCCTGAAGATGACAGTTCTGCAGCCACGAGAAGCAGAACAGGAGGTCTGCAGAGCTGACATCCTCTCTTTTCCCCTGCTTCACACAGAATATTGATGTCAAAACTCTTCAGTGAGGGGAGACTCGCCTCCTGGGAGGAGATACACACTTACTGAGAGAAGAGACTTGCCCATGTATTTCAAGTTGAAACAGATAGAGACCGCTCAAGTGTGTGAAAGCTTCAAACGATAAAACCCCTTTAAATAAAACAGTTTTAAATTATGAACTCGTAAAGGGAGCCTGTCACATTAAATGTGCCATATGATCTGCTCTTAGTACGTTATAGGGCAGAAAGAGCTGAGCAGATTGATACATAGTTTTGTGGGGAAAGATGCAGCAGAACCTGGAATTCATTTATTTAAATTAATGTTTATTATTGCTTAAGGAGTCTTAATAGCGAATGACAACCTTATTTGTATTAGTGTGCGTCCAAAGATAGCTGTCAATCACTGGTAAAACCACCCATCAGACTCCTTAACCTAAAATAAGCAGAAAGTTAAATGAATAGATCACATGTTTTGCTAAAAAATTTCGAACAAAATTCTATATCACTCTGCTCAGCTCCTCCTATTTTGAAACATGATCCTGCCAGATCTGATAACATGTTTAATGTGACAGGTAAAACATAGAACAGTAAAGATGGTGGTTTTCCCTCTAGGGTTCTTCCTTGATGTGCTGCAAAATTTAGGGTCAAACTGAGGTAACATGGTACTTAAAGGGGGATTTCCAAGATATTAAGAGATGGCATGTCACTGGTATATATGAACATACCCTGACTGGTAGCAAGATGACTGCTAGGATCACCATGATTCTTAGACCTGAGTTGCAGATCTGTGGCTTTTTTGGAGTATTGATCTGTGCAGAGATGCTGCCAGTAACCTACTGGGTAGGGAACTACAACACAACCCCATTCACTGTCCTGCAGGCTTGGCTGCACATCTTGCTATTCTGTTCGCCTCCCCCATGTTGTCACAAACTTATTCTAAACAAGTAAATAGGATTTCTATTTACAGTACAGGCAGTCCTCGACTTACACCGTTCCGACTGACATCTGTCCCCTAGTTACAAACAGAGACTTTTGTGGCATGCTGGCACTTGTAGTTCCATATTCCACAGCAGATAGTAGCTGTGGAACGACAAGTTCCAGCATGCCACAACAGCACATGAGGTGAAATCTTCTTAATAGGGGCACATACAGCAAAACAAATGTAAAAACCCTTCCCTGCACTATCCAAAAGTGCTGGACTTACACTTAATAAATATACCTGTTCCAACTTACATACAAATTAAACTTAAGAACAAACCTGCAGTCCATATACCATTCCTAACCCGGGGACTGCCTGTATCTGAAATAAAATCCCCTACATGTTGCAGAATTTTGTTGAAGTCTTATTACAGTACCCAGAAAAACTACAGACCCAAGAGTAAATATAGACCTAAATTGAAACCCCTAATCTTATACAGACCCCAGACCATAGAATAGATATAGACCACAGACTAGACCCCAAAATTAAAATAGACTCCACACCAAAGACTAAAATAAAGAACCACAGAATTTTTACGAATAGACTTCCTTCGTTTTAAAGGCACCCCTCATACTAGCTTGGTAAAATTTGGCCTTAAATCACAAAAAAAATGAGGGATGTATGTGCAGTGCATATTTAATTATTTTTATATTAATATAAATTTTTATTTAATACACTCACCCGGGCCCCTTTTTAGGACACCTGCTAATAACGGGTTGGACCCCTTTTGCCTTTAGAACTGCCTCAAATTTTTCGTGGGGAAACAACAAGGTGTTGAAAGATGCTCAATTGGTACCAAGGGGCCCAAAAAGGCCCAAAAAAATTCCCCACACCATGCACCACCCCCCAGCCTGAAAACCTTTAACAAGGCAGGATGGATCCAGCTTTCATGTTGTTGACGCCAAATTCTGACCCTACCCATCCGAATGTCGCAGAGAAATCGGACCTTCAACCAGGAATTTTTTCCAATCTTTATGTCCAATTTGATAGCTTGGGGGAAATTAAACCCCTTTCTGGTTCTTAGTAAAATGGAACCGGTGGTTTCTATGCGTAGCCCATCTGCCCCAAATTTTGCCGTATGGGCTGCTTTTTGAGTGCTCTTCTCCTACCTTGGTTTAACGGGGGCTTTTGAGTACTGTTGCCTTTCTATCGCTGAACCCAGTCGCCCATTCTCCTTTGACCTTTGGGAAAAAAAGCATTTTTGCCCACAGGAGCGTCCTGGATGTTTTTTCTTTTTCGGACCATTTTTCTGTAAACCCTAGGATGGGTTGTGCGGAAAAACCCCGGAGATCACAGTTTTGAAATACTCAACCAGCCTTCTGGCACCAAAAACCTGCCCGTTAAAGGCATAAATCACCTTTCTTCCCCATATGATGTGGTTGAACTGCAGGAATTGTCTTGACCATGTTAATGCCTAAATGCACTGAGTTGCCGCCATGTGATTGGCTGATTAGAAATTAAGTGTTAACGAGCAGTTGGACAGGTGTACCTAATAAAGTGGCCGGTGAGTGTATATATATATGTAGATATTTGAGAAATACATCCAGCATACAGGATTAAAGAAGAAGTACTGTGCAGTGCCCATATATCTTGAATAAGAGCAGACACAGAAAATTATGCCCAGCATACAGGACTAGAGAAGTGGTACTGTGCAGTGTCTATATTTACAAAATAAGAGTATTACAGCAGCACAATGGCTACAGAGTTCACACTTGCCACACTCCCCCATCACCACACAACTGCATTGCTTGGTCACAAACCCAGCGATGCAGCAATCACACGTGCCGCCCGCAAAATATTGGCAGAGCAGCCATTTAACCCCTAAGATGCAGTGGCCAGTAGCTATCAAAGCAGGGAGCCATTGGTTGCAAATGCAAGAAGAGGCCAAATAATGGCCTACCGGCATACCATGTACCAAAACCTGTTTCTATTAGAGACAGGGTCTTATAAACTGCATAGCAAAAGGCAATAAAGCATAGCAATACAGTAATGAATTTCTATTAATCATAAAAGTGATTAAAGGCATTTTCTCAGTAGAAATATTAGTTTTCCACATGTAGGGACAGATAATTGAAGACTTTTTCCAAATACACTTATCTTTTGACTTCACAGAGGTGTACAGAAGTGTCCTTGGGTTACCGTCCGTATCTCTCTTCCTGATTACAGTAGGGAGTGACATCACCATGGTCAGATCTCACTCTTGGGAAGACTCATTATCTCTAACAAGATTAGCTTTTGTTTACAGATAAATTTTCACTCCTCTGAGCACTTGTAGCTTTGTTTATTGAAGAATACATCTCCTGCACTTATGTCTTTGAAAATGTCTTAGCTAGTTATAGGGGAGCTCAATATGCTAGTGACTGCTATTAACCCACCCACACCAGTGCAAAGCAAAGTGAGTGAAAAGCTGCCTGTGATACTTTAAGCGATCTCATGGTCTAGTTCGATAGTGGGACAAAAAAAAAAGAAAAAGAAATTATTTCATATAAATAAATGAATTCATAAAAAGGTAAGAACAAAACCCCTGTTTCTACATTCCTGTTAGTAAATGAAATGAACAAAAATTATAAAAAGGTACACAGAATAGGTATAGCTGCATCCATAATGCATCCATCAACTGAAAAAAGTGCCAGAATCTCATTTTTTGTTCATCCAGCCTCACAAAAGTGGAAACAGATTGTAAAGTGATTAAAAGCTCTTATGTACCCCTAAAATGATACAAAAGGAACACCAATTAATTCTGCAAGTAAAAAGCCCTCACACTGTAAATTATGGCTCTGAGAATATTGTGACTTTTTTTAACCAGCGTTTTAAGTAGTAAATATGATTTATTCACATCTAGTGATGTAAAAAGAGGTATGGCCTGTAAAAGAAGGTTGTATCATGTTAAACAGTTCTCTTTCTTCATTTGGTGTGTTTACCTTTTAAAAAAAACCACTGCCATCTGACCCACTGCCATCCCACCTCATCCCAGACCTCAGTGCTTCTATCATCCCAGCCCTCACCCATCTCTTCAACCTATCAATAACCTCTGGCATCTTCCCTTCCGCCTTTAACATGCTACTATCACTCCAGTCCTAAAAAAAACAACCCTTGACCCCTCTTCTCTGTCCAACTATCGCCCCATCTCACTGCTCCCTTTTGCTTCCAGACTCCTCGAGCAGCACGTCTACCTTCAGCTGTCCTCCCACCTCTCCTCCAACTCTCTTCTTGACCCACTACAATCTGGTTTTCGACCCCACCACTCTACCGAAACCGCCCTAACCAAAGTCACTAATGACCTAGTAACTGCTAAAGCCTCATGCCACTACTCTGGGCTCCTCCTCTTAGACCTGTCCTCTGCCATTGACACTGTCAACCAGTCCCTCCTACTACAAATCCTCTTCTCCCTCGGCATCACAGACTTGGCTCTTTCCTGGATCTCCTCATACCTCACTGATCGGACTTTCAGCGTCTCTCATTCTCGCTCCACCTCCTCCACCTGACCTCTCTCGGTCGGTGTCCCCCAAGGGTCAGTCCTGGGCCCACTACTCTTCTCTATCTACACTCTTGGTCTCGGTCAGCTCATAGCCTCACATGGCTTTCATTACCACCTGTATGCTGATGATACCAACTCTACATCTCCGGCCCAGATGTCACCTCTCTTCTCTCCCGGATCCCTGACTGTCTGTCCTCCATCTCCTCCTTCTTCTCATCACGTCTCCTAAAACTAAATGTGGAGAAAACAGAACTCATCATTTTTCCTCCGTCCAACTCTACCCTCCCCTGATCTCTCCTATTGCAGTCAACGGCTCTACACTCTCACCGGTCCCGCAAGTCCGCTGCCTTGGGGTAATCCTAGACTCTGCTCTATCTTTCAAAACCACACATCCAAACCCTCACCTCTGCCTGCCTGTTTTCCACCTGAAAAACATCTCTCGCATCCGCTCATTCCTCAACTACGACACTACAAAAATGCTGGTCCATGCCCTTGTCATCTCCCGCCTAGAACAACTGCAACATCCTTCTCTGTGGCCTCCCAGCTAGCACCCTCGCTCCCCTCCAATCCATCCTTAACTCTGCTGCCCGTCTAATCCACCTCTCTCCTCGCTACTCCCCTGCCTCTCACCTCTGCCAATCCCTTCATTGGCTTCCCATTACCCAGCAAATTCATTTCAAGCTACTAACCATGACCTGCAAGGCTCTCCATGACCTGTCCCTCCATATATCTCTGCCTTAATTTCCAAATATCCCCTCACGCACCTCGCTCCTCCAGGGCCTTCTCTTGTCCCCCCTTAAAAACTCCTACACAACCATTCCAAATTCCCCGGGCCACCCACATTTGGAACTCCTCCCCCAAAACATCAGATTCCCCTCCCCTTTCCCCGCTTCAAAAGAAACCCTGAAAACCCATTTCTTCAGGTTGCCTTAACCTTCACTAATCTTGTCACTATTCCTCCACGCAGTCTCCCCTACCCTGTCTCTTTCCCCCCCCCCTTGTAGATGTAAGCCCTCGCGGGTGGTGCCCCTCTTTCCCTTGTGTGCCAATTGTTTTTTCCCCTTATCACTGTACTCGTTTGACTTATGAATGTATGAAACCCCTCGAATGTACAGCGCCGGGGAATCAATGGCGCTTTAAAAAAATAAAATAATAATAAAATAAAAAAGGGTTTTCTCCATTGGAGGAAAATTCATTTGAAATGGGGCCAAGTACAAAAAAAAGGGGAAAAACCAAAACCCCTAGCTTGCTGCTTAGAGCTTCCCTGGGATCTGTCCTTTTCGGGGTTTGGACTAGACAAGGATGAGAACATAAAAAGTGAAAAGGAGTGGACTTTGGGGAGCTCTAGAGTGGCAGTGGCGGGGACAGGTATACACTGTGCCTGTTCAATTACGGGGAATAAGGGCCTTATTCACACGGCTTTTTTTGGGGGCGTATTTCAGCCCGTAATTGCGCCATATGCGCCAAATTAGGGGCTGAAATACGTCCCGGGTATTTGGAAATCCCATTCTCTTGAGAAACTATGGATTAGTCCCCTCCCTGCCACACAATAGGCGAGCGGGAGAAAGTACTTATTACGGCGGTTGCGCCGGGGATAAGGCATGTCTATGGGGCCGGCGAGTGCAGGCCCCCAGAAACCCCCCCCGCTGAAAGGAGCCATCAAAATTGCGGGCGAAATACCCCCCGCAATTACCCCGGGCAATAAGCCGTGTGAACCTAGCTTCAGAGTTAATACTGAGAATTATGCCCGATATACAAGACTAGAGAAGTGGTACTGAATATGAACAGGTACCGAGAAGCAAAAAGATATTCAGATAAAGGCATAGCAAAGCCCCGTGCTTCAATAGACAAAACCCAGTTTACTTGTGACAATGTTTGTTCTGTCTTAGGTTGTTTTGTTTATTTTATGAAGAATGCTTTAAAACTCCCTCCTGAATGGATCCCGGGGGTTAGGTGAGTAATGTTGATCTTCTTTTGATTTTGGGGGATCCCATAGGTCAAACCGGCACTGATTGGAATAATGAAAAATGTTGTATCCAACTGTCATGTTTAACCCTTAAATGTGTATTCTTTTATTATAAAGTGATGACCTTTCTCTATTCGGGGTCTGTCTGACTGTGTTCCCTTCTCTGTTTTTCCAGTCTCCTGGCTGTGCATAAAAAAAGTGTGCAGCGTGTGCCAGGATGCTGCATTGCAACCTTGAAAGGGATGCAGAACTTAGTGAGGATGGGTCCCCACCAATTATGGTGCATAACATGATAAGATAGGAATACCCCTATAATGGGGTCTTAAATATTATTGTAACGGGTGAGCAGGTAAAGCGGGTAGTGGACCCACTTGGACCACTCCCGGGCTTGCCCCAAGGGGGTAACAAGCAGCCGTCGGCATCTTCACAGACCCTTTAAAAGGGAAAGGATGGCATCCCGCAGTCGCAAGTGCTCCCCCGAGCAGCCCCCAGCGTGGCAGCTGACCAGAAGTGCCAATGCTAGGCACCAACAGGATTAGGGACAAGAATATAGCAGATAAGAAGTAGATATGTGCAGGTACAGAACAAATAAAGATATGACTAAACAGATGCCAAACCAGGTGGTTAAACGGAAGGCAAGGTACGAAATATAGACAGACTGGCAAAAACTCAAGAACTGACAAGAGAAAGCAGAGATTAAGTGGGACTTGGCTGGGAAACCCAAGGGCAAAAACATGGAAAAGGGAACATGGCAAGAAAACTCTCAGACAAAGATACTGACAGAGACATGGAATATAACCAAAACATGAGGATCCCAAAAGGACACAAAAAGGGCATTTCCCTAGGCTAAATTTCACTCGGGCGGGTGAAGAAATTTCACCCCCCCCCAAACCGGTTCATATTGCGCCAGAATGAGACAATTGACACCATAAAACCAAACCCCAAAATATACAAAAAAGTTTTACCACAATCTGTACTTTAAAACCTACTAGAAAATATTTAAAATTTTTACCAAATAGCACCCCGCTTCCCAACCAGAATCCCAAACCACTAAGACCACATATCACCAGACACGTAAACGAATAATAAAACCACCCCGTGACCACTTTCACCCCCCATATAGTGCCCGAATATACAAACTGACAATTATGAATAAAATCCATTTTTTTTCAACCAATTTTTTTGGCTACGTGACCATAAAATGATGGATTCCAGTGTACACGGGGTCTGCAGCATATAAGAGTTAATTAAAGTTAGTCTAGGACTCACAGGTGATTCTTGAAGAGTTGTTTCTTTCTCTTCTTCTTTTCCACTTCCCGACGCCATGATGATACTTACAAATTTCCTGTAAATTTACAAAACAAAATCTTAGACCCCTCCTTTTTCAGCACTTCTCCCCAATACCTATCTCTTACAATCCCCATCTATAGCCCCTTATGGTCCCTTGAAAATATGCCCTGTCCCACATAGTAGCCCCTATAGCCAGGTAGTCCCCCCCGTACCCCATTTGATGCCCCCTGTAGCCGTAGATGCCCCCCCTGTACCCGTGATCCCCCCTTGTAGCCATGATGCCCCCTGTAGCCGTGATGCCCCCTTGCCCCGTGATGCCCCGTACCCAGTAGATCCCCCCTCTTTGCCAGTAGATGCCCCTCTGGCCAGTAGATCCCCCCCTGTGCCGAGATCCCCTCCCCTATGCCAGTAGATGCCTCCTTGTGCCAGTGTGCCCCCCCTTGTACCCAGTAGATGCCCCCTTGTAGCCGTAGATGCCCCCCTTGTACCCAGTAGATGCCCCTTTTACCCAAGTAGTTTTGCCCCCCTGTAGCAGTGATCCCCCCCTGTGCCAGTAAATCCCCCCCCTTGTAGCCAGTAGAGCCCCCTCCCAGTAGATGCCCCCCCGTAGCAGAGATCCCTCCCTGTATCGTAGATTCCCCCCTTGTAGGGGAGTGCCCCCCCTTGTAGCCAGTAGATGCCCCCCGTTGTACCCAGTAGATGCCCCCTTGTAGCCAGTAGAGCCCCTTGGCCAGTAGATGCCCCCCCTTAGCGTGATGCCTCCCTTTTCCCAGTGATCCCCCCCTTGTACAGTAGATCCCCCCCCCTTTGCCAGAAAGATCCCCCCCTTTGACCCGTAGATCCCCCCCGTGTGCCAGTAGATGCCCCCCTGTAGCCGTTATGCCCCCTGAGCGTGTGCCCCCTTGTACCCCAGTAGATGCCCCCCTGTACCCGTAGCTGCCCCCCTTGTAGCAGTGTGCCGGGGCCCCCCCGCGACGCTGATACGGGGAGGGGGGACGGTAAGGATCCGTCCCTTTCCCCGCCTGCACCGCAGCTGGCTTCTGCGGCTGTTATAAAAAAGTCAGGGGCGATCCCCCAGGCGGAAGGTGGATGAGGGGGCCCTGGGTACCCGGGGGATGCTGCCTCGGCCGCCCCCGGAAAGGCCCCGGACACAAACAAGACGCATGCACACACCAGATACTAACAAAAAAAGATAAAGGAAAAAAACCAAAAAACAGACTACAACTGCCCCAAAAAAAGGTCAGGCAGGGAGTGTGAGGAGAAGCAGCTTATAAACCCCCGGTGGAAAAGGGGGTTGGGAGGGAACCCAACCCCGCTGCACCTGTGGAAAAAAAGGAAGGGAAGATGTGGGCCCCCACCTTTATGCGTGGGTTTCAACCTTTCTAATGCCCGGCCCGCAATACAGTTCCTCATGTTGCGGTGACCCCAAACCCAAAAATAATTTTTGATGGTATTCAAAAATGTAATTTTTTAATGAGGGGTTACATTTTATGTGAGCCTCTGGCGGGACCCTACTATACATAATATAAAGGACCCCTCTGAGCCTTATTAGATTAACCTTATCGGGGGGTGGAGTGGACATGGGGGATTACATTAGTGACGCCTCTGAGCGGTACCTCTCATGTCACTACATATAAAAGGGACCTCTGAGCCTTATATGATGTAACCCTTTAAGGGGGGGACTGTGGTGGTACATGGGGGGTTACATATAGTGCGCCCTGAGCGGTACCTCTCATGTACTACATTAAAGGTACCTCAGAGCCCCTTACTAGATGTTTAAATTTGGGGAGGGGGGAGGAGCGGGGAGGGGGGTTGATTGGCCTGAGGGGTTACATAGTGGGGGGGTAATGTAATTGTAATATGTAAAGGTGGGGTTTTGGTTAAAAATAACGGTTAATAAAAATATACTTGTATACTACAGACATTACATGATGCAGTGGATGTGTGGTGTTTTTCACTAAATTACCTTTGCAGCCAAGAAAAAGCCTGCCGTACGTGTCAGCGTTCTCTCTGCATGGTCGGCAGAGCTGTTCCTGAGCTTGGTAATATTGTGGGCGCGGATGCTGCGCGTTTCGGTCTGCACGCACCGCCACAAGAACCGGGGGGACGTAAGTCCCTCCTCGCCCAGCGCCGCTAAATGAGCCCCAATGCTGCGAGTAAACGGGCGCCCCCCTGCTCCCCCCCCTCCCTAGTAAATTGAAACTGTGGGGCCGCACTTGCAAAAATGCAGGGACGGGACAGCGGCGGCCACAGATCCTCCTGCAGCTATTTAAACCGTGCGGCGCCTCTAGCTCTCGGCCGCCGCCCCGCCCCGGGTTAGGAACGGCCCTGGCTTTAGGGACCCTGTGTTTTGTCGTTGACCCCCGCCCGGGGGCGCGCCACAGGTTGGAACCGCTGTTCTTTGAGGATAGGGAATAGGGGAGCAGCCAAAATGGAGGGCGCTGGCCAGTATGGGAAAAGCCCCAAGCGCAGCTACAGGAGCTTCGCGGTGACGTGGACTGAACTGGAATAGTTCTTGATAGGAAAAGGTAGTCCCCGGTTGAAGAGGTACGGGGTAAGGCAGAAACACGGCTATTCCCCCCCAAAACAAACCCCACAACCATTTAACATTACTCCCCCCCCTTAATCCCCCCCTTTTTTCCCTCCTCCAAATCCCCCAAAAATAAACCACATTTTCTTCCCCAAACTTTCCACCCCAACCCCCAAAAACCCCAAACAAAGGTTGTAGCCATACTGGGAACATAAAATGGATTTTAAGGAGGAATAAAAACCCCCAAAAATAAGCCTGGGGACTTGAAGGGTCGGGGAGAACTAAACGGGGACTTGAATAGGGTGAGAAATAAAAAATTTTAAATTTTATGGGGAACCCAATTTTCTTCCCCTCAAATCAATATACATTAAACTTTTTGAATATATATAATAAAATATAGCTTTTTCATGGTTTGTTTTTTGAAAAATGGGGACAAAAATGGTTTTTTCTCAAAATTCTTTCAAATTCCACTCTAAAATAAAAGTGGCCTCAAGGTTTCTTATATTTTTTTTGCTTTATTAAAAGTAATCCAATTTTAAAAATTTCATTAATTTTATAGGTTATAATTTCTCCCTTTTTCGGGTCCGCACCTTTTTTTTCCTGTTTTTGTTGGAAACGTTTTTTGATTAATGAGGAACTTTTCTAAAAAATATGGGTCGGGGAGTTTTTGGGGATCGCGTTTTTGGATTTTGGGTTGGCGGTTGCTTATCCTATAAAGAGGTTTTTAAAGGGAAATTTTTAAAAAAAACAAAAACTTTAAAAAAATGCATTACATTACCAAAAAATAAAAACAAACTTTGGGAAAAATAATTATTAAAAATTTTTAAAAAATGTGTAAAAAAGCTTATTGTTTAAACCCATTTTTTGTTTCAAACCCCTTTTTTTGTTTTGGTTATTTTTTTTTAATTTTCCATATAAAAATTTCATTATTTTTTTTTTTTTTAAATTTGTTTTTTTTGGGGCCCACAGGCCTAATTTAAGTTGATATTTGTTTGTAAGAAAGATTTGTTGTTGGGTTTTCGCAAAAGGGTCAAACTAAAGGAGACCAAAATTTTGGAAAAATTGGATAAAGTAAAGGGGGTAGTCCAGTTCACCTTTCACGTTGCACATGATTTCTTCCCGGGCACAGAGCATGACTAGAAAATTTCCCCATAAAGTGAATGGGACTGAGTCAGTTTTAAGTCTCCCATAGCATGAAGCTACTGTAAAACATTCTCTTTGCTGTTAAAAAAGGCAAAAAGGCCTAGTGGCCAAAGTGAAAAGTGCAAGACTTAAGAATTACAAAAAATAGTGAAGGTGGTATGAAAAATTAAAAAAACCACCAAAAATTCCTAAAAATGTGTTTAAAATAAAAATGGGACTTAAACAATGACTTATTTTTGATGACACATTCCCTTTAAGACCTTTGTCATTATTTGCATGATGCACACATTAGGCAATTCACCTTTCTACCACTAGGGGTCACCAGAACACTGGGGAAGGAAGTAGAAAAAGTAAAAGCCTGAGAAATTGCGGGGGAAAGGGTTAGTCTGAGCAGTTGACGGAGTCGGAGGGGTTTTGGAAACCCTGTCAATAAAAGAAATAGGCTAAATTAAATTTCTGTTTGGGTTTTGTAAAGCTGGGGAACGGCAATGCCAGAAGCACGTAGACGTTACAAAGACACAGGAAGACAACATGTGGATGGAGAGGAAAACTCCCATCCTAAAAGGTGGCTGTGGAAGAACATGTTGAAGAGGAGGAAGTTATGAGAGATGGTTCCTGACAAACCGGAGAGACGTTCTATAAGTGGCATTCCCAGTTATCACCAATCCAAGTTTAACAAACCTTTTGAAGCCATCACTGGTTGCCTTGAAAAGCCTCTAGTCCCCCGGCATTATTATAAATTTTGACTTATAAGGTTTTTACTAATAAACTAAGAAATTTAGAAAGTAATTGTGTGGAAGTTCTCTTTCGTCTGCTACATTAGAGCACCTTCTTTCCAGCCCTTTTTGGCATATGTGTGACAATGTTGTCCTTCCCCATTCAGCAGATAGTTAAAGCCAGATATTATTCTTACAGGAGCTTAGAATAAAGCTGTGCATAAAGTTTAGATTCCAGTGGCCTATAAATAGGAGAGAAAAGGTCCAGCTTCCAAAAATACAAAACTTTTATTATACCAAGATTAAAAGCCAAACATGGAGCAAAAACAGGACAAAAACAGGAAAACCCGCCTTACGTGTTTCAGGCTGTGCAACAGCCCTTCATCATAGGTGCCAATGATGGAGGGCTGTTGCACAACCTGAAACGCGTAAGGCGGGTTTTCTCTCCTTTTTATATGCATATAAACGTGGGTGGTTCACCACGGGTCCGTGTGCTTCCTTCTATTGACGAGTGGGTGAGCTGGACTCTGTTTGCTTTTTATTCTAGTGGCCTAGGTTCCTATTACCTGGTCAGTATGTGTCTCAGTTCCTGTTACTTAGTTGTTAGATGGTAACCTCTGATGTCTAATATTTTGTGCTTCGATCATTGATATCTATTTATTTTTAGGTCTAGTCCCACATATCCAGTGGAATATTGCCACTGTTTCTGCTGCCCTGTTAATTGAGGCCTTGGTCCCTGATGTTGAGAGGTTCACTGACTTAGCTTCTGCTGTCCATTTACTTTGAGGATCACTTTTTTGTATCCTGTGGTTTTGTGTCCTCGTCCTTGGGGATTAATAGAAGAGTTTCCAGTATCTGGTATTTTGGTGAATCAATTGGAGTCACAGACTTTGTTGTCTAGTAGTTATGTCTTCTAGCCTCTGCTCCTAGAAGTTTGGTTTCATATTAGCGGTGTCTAGTGTTTTTTTGGCACAGTCCCTTGTGTCTCATGATTTCTATGGCCCAGTTCCTGTTGTGTAGTGGTTTTGTGCCTCAGCACTAGGTATGTAGTCCTTTGGTTTCTTTTGTTGATCGGTTGTCCCCTAAACCTTTGTGGTCTGGGGTAGATTATTCATAGTTGCCAACTTTTGAAAATGGAAAAGCAGGAGATTAAAGAGGGTGGCGCGCTACATGCGCCGCGGCAAAAATTTGCATGGACACGCCCATCTTTTTGTGTGCCACGCCCCTTCAAAAAGCCACACCCACTCCGCCTAACTACATAATGGCTTTGGAAGAAAGCCAGGTAGATCCCCTTTTATAGCAGGTATTTAGCCCCCATAACCAGGTAGTGCCGCTTCAGGCAGGTAGTTTGCCCCTTGTAGAAAGGGTAGATGCCCCTCTGTAGCTAGGTTAGATGCCCCCTTTGTTAGCCAGGTAGTTGCCCCCTTTGTAGCCAGGTAGTGCCCCCTTTAATAGTCAGGTAGTTGCCCCCTTTAGTAGTCAGGTAGCGCTCCCTCCTGCCTCCTCCCCGCACAGTGAGACCGCGGGCGGGTGAGCGGACCCTGCGCCCGCTTCACCCCCGTGGGAACGGAAACGGCGGCGCCGGAGTAGGCACCAGGCTACTCCGGCGCGCGGGCCATTTAAAGGTCCCCGCCGCCTGCTGGAGGGCGGAGGAAATGCCAACTCCCCGGGAGGGCGGGGGGGGACCCAAATAGCGGGACCCCCCGCCAAAACGGGACGGGGTTGGATGTAGGGAAATTATTACTCCTACCTGCCCCTTGATTTGTTGTCTCTTTCCCTGATTTTCATTTGGTTCAAGCTCCCACTTAGTAGCCAATGATTTCCTGTTCTAGAGCTTCATGGTCACATTCCCAAAAGTAAGGCTACATAAAACTGTGTTCCTACACCAATGTCTGCTAGAGTACAGCGTAGGGCATCATAGATTGTGACGTTTAAAGGGAAAAGAGATTAAAGAGTACGACACCTCACTTTTTCCCTGACAAACACTCTTTCTTCCATTACCTAGAGTTGGTTCTACTAGTATCAACACTCTGCAGAATACTAATTCTTTACAGGTCACTCTGCAGAGTACTAAATCCTTATGAGTCACTCTGCAGAGTACTAATTCTTTACGAGTCACTCTGCAGAGTACTAATTCTTTACGAGTCACTCTGCAGAGTACTAATTCTTTACGAGTCACTCTGCAGGGTACTAATTGCATATCAGTCACTCTGCAGAGTACTAATTCCTTATTGCTCACTCTGCAGAGTACTAATTCCTTATTGATCACTCTGCAGAGTACTAATTCTTTATGGATCACTGTGTAGAGTACCAATTCCTTATGAGTCATTCTGCAGAGTACTAATTACTTACGGATCACTCTGCAGAGTACTAATTCCTTACAAATCACTCTGCAGAGTACTAATTACTTATGGATCACTCTGCAGAGTACTAATTAATTACGGATCACTTTGCAGAGTACTAATTCCTCATGAGTCACTCTGTAGAGTACTAATTCCTTATGAGTCACTCTGCAGAGTACTTATTCTTTATGAGTCACTCTGCAGAGTACTAATTCCTTGTGAGTCACTCTGCAGAGTACTAATTCCTTATTGATCACTCTGCAGAGTACATATTCTTTATGAGTCACTCTGTAGAGTACTAATTCCTCATGAGTCACTCTGCAGAGTACTTATTCTTTATGAGTCACTCTGCAGAGTACTAATTCCTTATGAGTTACTCTGCAGAGTACTAATTCCTTATGGGTCACTCTGCAGAGTACTTTCCTCATGAGTCACTCTGCAGAGTACTAATTCTTCATGGGTCACTATGCAGAGTACTAATTACTTATGGATCACTCAGCAGAGTACTAATTTCTCATGAGTCACTCTGCAGAGTACTAATTCTTCATGGTCACTATGCAGAGTACTAATTACTTATGGATCATTGCAGGGTATAATTCTTTACGATCACTCTGCGGGTACTAATTTGCATAAAAGTCATTGCGGATCTAATTCCTTTTGACACTTGCAGAGTATAATTCCTTTTTGATCATCTGCAGAGTCTAATTTTTATGGTCACTGTGTAGGTACCAATTTCCCTTTTTTGGGCATTTGCAGAGTACTAATTACTTATGGATCACTCTGCAGGCTAATTTTAAAATTTGGATCATTTGCAAGGGGCTAATTCTATGGTCACTCTGTAAAACTAAATTCCTTTTGAGTCACCGCAAGTATTATTCTTTATGAGTCACTCGCGGGGATAATTCCTTATGAGTTTCTGCAGAGTACCAATTCCTTTTGATCACTCGCAGATAAATATTCTTTTTTAGTCACTCTGTAGATACTAATTCCTCATGAGTCACTCTCAGAGTTTCTTTTTTTTTTATGAGTCACTCTCGAGTACAATTCCTTTTTTACTCTGCAGAGTACCAATTTCCCTTTTAGCACTCTGCAGAGAAAATATTCTTTTTGAGTCACTCTGTTAAAAACTAATTCCCCCATGATCACTCTGAAAAGTATTTAAATTTCCTTTTAGTCACTCTGCAGGTCAATTTCCCTTTTTGGGTTTCTCTGAAAAGACAATTCCTTTTTGAGTCACTCTGAAGTTTTAAATTTCCCCATGATCAATCTCGAGTACTAACTTCATGGGTCTTATTCAAGATAATTTCTTTTGGATCACTACAGAGTACTAATTTTCAGAGTCCTCTGCAGAGTACTAAATTTTCATGGGTCACTATGCAGAGACTAAATTTCTTATGGGTCACTCTCGAGTATATTTTTTTCACAGGTCACTCTGCAGAGTACTAATTCCTTATGGATCACTCTGCAGAGTACTGATTCTTTTTAGTCACTTAGGGTCCTCTGAGAGTACAACCCTTTTGACACTAGCAGAGTACTAATTCTTATGATCACTCGCAAGTATTTTTTTCCATGGGTAAATTAAAATTTTTTTTTTTTTTTTGCTTATGAATTTTAAATTTTTATATTTGCCCAACCTATCTCACAACAATTAGAAATTGGACTAATAACACCCAAGAAAAATGACAAGTAATATTTATATTCTTTTTACTTTGCCAATTTGTTTGTCCCTAGTTTCTTCCTTTTCCTTTATATGTCCCTTTTTCTTTACAAAAATTGTTTGGCTCACATGGTTACAGACTTTTTCATCCCTGGCTAAAGTCTTCCCTTTGCCCATAGTAACATTAGTTGTTTCAGCTTATTTATTTGCATTCTGTGTTTAGGGGCTAAATATCTTCTTTTATGAGACAATAAAAGGTACTAATATTGACTTACCGTTAACACTGATGTTTTTATGTTTCAGAGAATGCGTGCTACAGTACAAGGGGCAACACGATTCACAGTGGACTGGAAAAATAAGAATATTTTTTGGACTAACCAGCAAAAGGGAACCATACAGTGGACTGACATGAGTGGAAAGAAAGCTAGAACCCTTTTGAGAGGTTTAGTTCATCCCACCTTCATTTCTGTTGATCCAGAGGAGGGGTATATGCAACTTTAGAACTTAACTTATTGTATAAATATT